>CM042752.1:7622506-7694497 GCA_022496165.2 Catalaphyllia jardinei
AAACCTATCACTGCTAAGCCGGTTATGGCTGAGCCCGTCAAAGCTGTTACCATGGGAACATCACACACTGCAGTGCTGACAGCCAGCGGTAAATGCCTGACGTTTGGTTCCAACTCGTTTGGACAGCTTGGGTATGAGCGTGAAGGAAGCTCACGCAAGCCTCAGATTGTACAAGCTTTGGAAAACAAAAAGTTGACTTTTGTGTCTTGCGGGGACACTTTCACAGTTGCAGTGAGCAATGACAAGGACGTGTTCACGTGGGGCAAAGGTGCTCGTGGGCGTCTGGGAGGGCAGTCGGACGATGATTGCTCCACACCAAAGTGTGTAGCTTTACCTGAAAAACTCAAGGTCTTGTCCGTGTCATGCAGCCACAGCACAACAATGGTCTGTGGAAAAGTGCTGTAACCCTATTCAGACTGGGCTTTTTCACAATCATATTTACTTACAAAAGTTTTTACTGAAGTAATGGTCCGAACCCAGACACGGCCGCTCTCGTGTGGCTTTGATAGCTCAGTTGGTAGAGTATTGCACCGGTAACGGAAAGGTCGTGGGTTCGAAACCCGTTCAAAGCCTGAATTTTTTTCAGGCCATTTTTCTAGTAGCGTTATGGCTGCATTCGCGTATTGAAAAAGTTATTAATTGTTTGTGAAGTGAGTGTCAGTGGTAACTTTCCAACCCACCCCTCACCCAAGCCTGAATATGGTTTAAACATTGAATTCATGTTACGATACTGGGCTGGGCTCGAGGATTAGCGGCAATTTTAATTTCAGTTTGTAAATTTTCAGTGAAGTTTTCTGTTTTTGTGGTTTGTCCTTCAGTGTTGAGCTAGAGAAATCTCAAACTATACAAAACAATAAGTGCATGCAGTGTAGTAAAAAAGGTAAATAAGAAATTAAAATAAATTTTGTTTTTAAACAACCCGACCATGTGCTGTACCTTCCTCTTGAGTGAAATCCTTTGAACATTTGAAGTTCCACTTTCTAGTGGCACCAGTTCTTTTTTTAAGAGTTTGTACTGAAATTTTGAAAAAGTTATAAACTGTTAAAAAGTGGATCCAGTAACCTTTCCATCTCCCCCTCTCCCCCTACCCCCACCCCCACCCCTCTAAACTCATTGCGGTCAGCGTATAGTTTAAAAAAAAACATCGAAAAGATGTTACAGTAACATGCTGTTCTTTGTTCTCAAGTCAAGTTGAAATTTAAAATTTGAACTTCCGCTTCCTAGTGGCACCAAAAATGAACTCTTGATCTGAAACTGTATTATAAGGAAAATAGTTTTGGGAAAGCCAGAAAAATTAGCAGCGTTCTGCCTAGCACTTCCCTATTCTGGCCAGTAGCTCCACTTAAGTGGTGCAAGCACGCAGATTTCAATTTTTTAAGATGCTGATGGTAGCTTTTGCTGGGAATTCTTATATGTATGTTTCATCATAGGCTCGATTTCCGCCGCTCTCTCGCACATTTCCCAAAACAGCATTTGGTGGTCAAGCCCAGATTTATTATTGCAATATGTAAGTCGTCATTAGTTTGTTGCATGCACAGGAAAAAGCCAATGAACTTTTGCATGTTTCTTTGACATTCGGATGCTCCGGTGTGAAAAACAGCAAAAACCTGTACCCTTTGCAATACTAAGACGGTTTCTAACATAGGCTTTAAATCTTTTTCAATAAGACGTCCTATGGTGACAGCGATCTTTGAAGATATAATGATGTTTGAACCCAGTGAAAGACACTTTTGCACATACAAATTTATTTGTTAGTTACTTCATATGCCATATGTGTTTTCCATTGTAGGAGAACGTGTCGGGTCCCTGTGAAGGACAAAACTCACTAACTCTCATAACTAAATTATCTCAATTCACTTCATAAAGAAGTTTGCAAAGATCCCAATATTTCGTGTCTTTTGGTCAGCACGTGTCTTGGTGCTGATCAAAAGACACGTGGGCCCTGGGAAGGAGATTTAATTAAAACTTGTCAAAAATTGGACGGTAGCCGTGATCGAGCGCGGAGCTAGCAAAGGTTCCCTCTAGTCTCTCACCGAAAAGAAAGAGAAGATAATTTCTGTTTGGAGTTGGTTGGCTGATGGCTGATTATAACAACAGTGAGCTCAGATACTGTTCATTCGAGATTGTCGTTATTTCGATTCCAGCCTGATTCTGGGGCCCGTTTCTCGATGGTTGCCAAAAGTTTTCGCACCCGAAAAGCCATGGCAAAATCTTGAACCTTATGACTGATTACACAGCTGTTTTGTTCACCTATCCTTAATTTGAACAAAGTTTCTCTTCATGCAAGAAGTTTCAGACGTGTGCACTTCTCCGATCCTTTTTTAGATACAGATTAACTAAGAATGTCTTTACGGGCCGGAAACATATCGATATTTATTGTTGGCCAGTTTTTACGTGATGGTTTATTCAACTGCTGCTCATGAGTTCTCAAAGCACGCATGCGCCTAATATGTTTTGAATTATTACGTCCCACAAACGTGAAAAAGTAAGATTCATCGAGGCTGTCCAGTTTCAACTACGCGGTTAAGACCGTACTTACTAGGATCATTTCTATAGTACGCGTCCCGTCTTTGTACCCTAACAAAGACAACACCATCAACCGTGATGACGATGCGAAGCGTTCATCTCTGAGCGTGAGGCACGTCGCCGGCTTTGTCTTCATGGCAATCAGTCGCCGGCGATTGATGACCGTTCCTTTTCCTCCATTAGTGGGGAATTGGAGGAGGTGATCGCATTCTGAACGGTTGAGTATCAATTCTAAGGAAGAGAGAGAAACACGTGCAGCTATTCAAGACAATCGAAATTCAAATTCGTTCGCATTCATTTTAATATTTTCGTTTATTTCCGTGCATAATTTATCATCTGTGAATCAGTGAATTCAATTGACCGCCGCTCGCCTGATTTAACAAACTAGAAATACGTTTTCCTGTTTGAAAAGGAGCCACAATTTACTTGGAGTGCCACCAAACGGAAAATTGAAGGTCGCCGGGGCTGGTGACAGCTACAGAGAGAATTATTGAAAGGAATACGGCTTTTAAGCTAAGTGACCGATTATGAATAATCTGTTCTTTGACTACGACCATCCAACCCTTCGCGTTGCCTTCGTTTCGACGGTGATCATCTTGGGGCTTTTGATTATAAACGATATAATTCCTTGGGGAGCGTTTGGCCGTCGCACAAGACGAAGAGAAAGCAACTTGGTTTTAATCATTCTAGCTATTCTCGCCTTAGCCATTGAGTGGGCCGTATATATGTTTCTGTGACTGGAACGTGAACTTTCGATCCTCGATCTTCAACACTGGACTTCAGGTACATCTTCAGCACTGGGTGTCAAGTACATCCTGGCGGTTGAATTTAATCGCTGAATCAATCTTCCTGCAATTCATTTCTCCCTGGCTACGGCATCTATTTCAAAGTCATGTTGAGGCACGTCAGTTCGTCGATACGCGCATCGTGTGGCTCAGTTTATTTGTAAACCGCATCTCATTTTGAAAGAAGATGAGTATGGCTTAGGTACATATTTTAGTTTTGTCGACGGACATCTTTCGAATATCCCACCTAGATGCTTTATTTCACATGGCAGCACGTATGCTGACTCAGCTACCACTACTACCACAATTGTCTTGGAAGGACAAAATCGTTCAAGAAAGCTCAAGAGCCAACTTCAAACGGCTACCTGCTGAATTGTCCATGTGGACATGTTGTCAATTTTTTTCTGTTATTTGAATTGCAAATAAGAAAAGTGAATGAATATAATTTTTCCTTTATTTCAGGCAGTTTTAAAACGGAGTGGTAAATTTACAGTAACTTAATTGAAGAGAATATAATAGAGAAAAAGATAAACGATTTTGCAAGAGTCGTGGGTTCTAATTGTCAGTGAATTTTTATCCAGTCAGCTTCAATATTGAACTACAACAGATTGTGTAAAGCTCTATTAAGCCCCCGAGAGTGGGGTATCTCTTATCGAGGTTTTTTAGGGAAATAGGCCAGATTGGAGAAAGTTAAATATTTGCGAGAGGGTATTTTCGCTTGCCCTAATGAAAATTATGTCCGGGATAAATAATGATAACGGAGGTTCGAGGAGTGGGCTGTTTAGATAGGTAGTGAGAGGGGGCTTAATAGAGCTTTTACAATAAATCCTCTTGAAAAAAGTTATTCCCCTGGTAAAGTTCTCAGGCATACTTTTTTGGGGGCCAGGTGGTCTGATTTTCATTCTGTAGAAACACATACATCAACATCGGTGATCAATCGAAATAACGAGCAATCAGTAGTGCCCTAAGTTGGCAACGGGACAAAAAGAGGGATTAATTCAGTTTTGCAATTACTACAAAGACGAGACGATCCCACTTTTCAGCCCGCTCGGTTGGAGCTTGGGACTGAAATTTACGTTTTTGTGGTTTTCATTAAGTTCAGTCGTGGCTGAAGTGAACACAGCCACAGTTAATTCTTCCTTCGCTTGACTCTTGCAAGAAAACCCGTCCATCGAGATTTCTTTTTACTTTGGGATTTCCGGCTATCTTCATCTCCTAAAACTGTAGTGAGATAGTCAATAGGTACTTCACTTAGAGTGGGAATATCCTCTTGGATGAGGAACGGGTCACGCAACGCAAATTGACCATTGTCATGCGTGACGGCCAGGTTGTTAATCTGCATGTAAAGATCCCGATCAAAAATCGAGTCATCTCCCCCCAGCTCTTGAATTTCGTGAACTGGGTGGCTGCTTATGGTCCTAGAAGAATTTCCCTGCTTCGATTTCCGTCGAAATTGTGTTTGAGAATTCTTCGAGTCAGTGGGGTCTTGCGTGGTTTCCCGCCCTTCAGAAGTGTTTCCACCGCTCGTACCTGGTTCTCCTTGAGCAGACACATCGCTATCTCTGCGCGAAATGCTACGTCTGAAAACCTTCCATGCAGTTAAAATCTTCGATGAGAAAGACGCCGAACTAGTTGACGCCTTCTCGTTGTCCAAAGCATCGCTATCGCTTACCTCCTTTGGTGTCCAAGCTGCTTTTCTCATGAAGTTCTCATTCAAGCGAGCGCAAGTTGCAAAGCTCTGCAGAGCTAGGGCGCCATTTTGTCTCTGCGAAAAACTGTCCTGCGTCTCACAAAAATCTATAACAACATGATCATCCGAGGCTTCCATAGGTTTGTTATCGAAAATCTCTGGTTTGCAGCCATGTTGTTGTCCCTGGGTACCTGACGGGCCTTCACCTGAAGGGCCTTCCTCGCCTATTGGCAAAACTTTGGGCGCTGTTTTGTTACTTCTAATCCAGCGCCTGCGTCTTGTCCGGGTTTCGTTAGCGTTGTAATTCTTCCCAGTTTTGCATTTTTGGCGAGAGCTGCGCCTCCTGACTTCTTGACAACTTTCTTCTTCGACTTCAATTGTATCAAGCTTGTCGACAACCGTTTTTCGATCATTACTTTGATTGGGAGTGATCTCCACAAACCCGCAGTTGATGAAATACAAGAGGAAACAAAACTGTGGTGAAAACATCCTGTTAAAATAGTCTTTGTATGCTCTTGGTAGAATCCAACTGAGCAATTTCTGTCGTAACTGTATCATTTAGATCATGAATTTCATTTATTGCGTCATATTGACCTGATGACTTAATTCCGCGCGCATTCAGTTCGATCCATTTTTTATGTTCGCAGGTGCAGCTTTATAAACGCAGTTTTTCGAATGCCGTAGTAAATTCACATACTTTTCAAAACTTATCCTATTGCTTACATCCAATAAAATAATTCTAATGATATTCACAGATGGACTCAACTACGGCACTATGATTTTGGTTTTGCTTGTTTAAGTTTGTTCTATTTTGTTTTGTTTTTTCAGAGTGAGAACTGTCACTCTTCAGCGCCTGATCACATAGCAGGCTAAAGTCAAACGTTCCCCTCTGGTCGCTTTTCTAACCTTTTTACCTGTACAAAGGCCAGCGGAGTTTTCTCGTCCCGGCCACCTGTATATATACTTTCGATTTGCTCATATTAGTTTTCAGCATATTTCAGCACTTCAACTTTGACGAATCAACACTATAGTTCATTTTTTAGTTCGGATTCTAAAAGTGGCATCGAAAAAAATGCGCGATCGTTGCTACACAAGTTGTGGCCTTTTATAACACCCAAACGGATACCGTAGCAATAGTAATAACTCTTTAAAGACGGCCGGCCGAGCTTGCATAATTTTAAAGCATCTCTAGTAGCCTCCTTTTTTACACTCTTGCATGGTGACTGTCATTCATAGCACGCAACTTTGCAAAAGATGCAGAAATAAGCAAAACAAAAACAAAACAAAGAAACAAAAATAAAACTCTTAACAAAGTTTGAAACAAGTTAGAAAAAAATTCTTGGGGTGGATTCAGATGGCCACCTTATGATTTAAGGAAAAGTTGAAGTGCTGAGAAATGCTAAAAATTGGTATGAATCGCCTTAAAACTTTCCCGCAACGGCCAGCTCTGTAAGGGGGCAAAGTTTAGCCTATTCCGCTCCAATTCAAGTGCCACTGCCAAAAAAAAAATAACAAAACAAAAGAAAAACAAACTGTTAAAATAAAATCTGTTAATGCCAAAGCAAAAATAGTCTAGTCCCTGCACCTAGTCCCCTGAAAAGTCTACACGAAGGGACTGGTCGCAGGGACTTATTCACACGAAGCATTTTGAGGAACAAGTCGCAGGGACTTGTCCCAAAAATTCAAACTGGTTTGAATTCGGGGCACTAGTCGCAGGGACTAAAGTTGGTCCCTGCGACTAGATTTTGAAGCAAAAATGGCCAGTTCACACGATGCGACTACTCGCAAGGACCAGTCGCAGGGACTAGTCCCATCGTGTACGCCGAGCTTTATTATTGTGTGCATCCACTTGACATTTGCCTTTAATATTTCAGTTTTTATGATTAGTTTGTGTGAGACGTCTCACACTTTACTTTCAGTATCGGACATTCCAGATGAGTATTTCTAACCACTCCACGTAATAGTATGAGCAGATAAAGGAAGTTTAATAATTCTAGATAAATAGGACGAAACCTTTTCTTTTTTCTCGCGCTTTTCTCGGAAGCGAGAATTCAATTCCCTTTTGAGCCTTAGCCGAACAAAGCTTCTGATCCTTTTTCGTAAACTACAAGGCAGACTATCTCATATATTTGGTGCATGCTGAAATCATTATTTACGTCATTATTGATCAAAGGGGGAAGATATTTGCTGAGCCCCAAAGGAAGCTAAAAGATATTTACCTCAGTCCACCGGGGCTCAGTAAATATCTTCCACAATATTCAGGAAAAATTAGCGTAAATGATAGACATCACTATGGAATTACTTTACGCATAAAAAATCTTATAACGCGGTCAAGTCTTCCTTGTGAGTGTTGATGAAAATAAATTGAATCCATTTCGAAATCTAAAGGCGGATATGGTTCGAAAACAGTTTCGAACCTAATTAGAGATACTGAAATAAAAACGAGCACGTGCAATTTGAAGTGAAACTAATTTGACATGTCGTTTGACATACTCTGGTAATGAATCGCTTAAATGAAAACTGCTAACGTGCTCCATTTGAACTCAGGGACCGATATACGAACATGAGTTGGCAATTGTTTCCATATATAAAAGTTGTATCTTTTCGATAAGAGCTTCTGTTCAGCATTTTTTATACAGCATTTGCACTCAATAACAATTTGGTTTGGAAATTTTTTTAAATCACATTTGGGCTTGAGATTTAAAAGACACATTCAGTTCATTTTGGGGAGTTTTCTTTGCACCTTTACTTTCCAGAAGAGCTCATTTATATTATGCAGCAGACACCAAAACAAATGCATTGAAAGGAAGTCCTTAATATAAAGTTCGAAATTTCAGTTTCTCGTTGGCTTTCGCGATTTATTTAACAGTTTGATTCTACATCGTAAATTTTCGACGTAGGTTTAAGATTTCGTTTCGTGCTATGTATCGATATCTCTGTGGTCCCCATGTGCTTTGGATAATATTTTTCTCGAGTAAGGCATTAGAGTTTCGTAGGTTGCGGTATTTTAAAGTTTTGTCCCGCATCGCACTCCGTTGCGCCCTCGCCGACGAAGATATACAACTGCCCGATAAAGGGGTGGACCATTAGATTATTGAGGGGGGAATAACAATCCTTAAACTGATATCGATCAAACGCAAATTGTAAAATAAATATCGAGGAGGAAACAAATGTCGAGCAGGCCTGGGAATACTGATTTGCTGCAAGACTGGAAGACGGGAAAAAATTGAGCAGCTTAAATTTATGCAAACCCCTTTTTAATTTACTATTGGGTCCCCAAGCTAGGGAAAAGGCCCTGGGAACGAGGTTAGCCCACCCCTTAAAACTACCGTCTGTCATCCATTTTGCTTATTTCATTAATTTTTTGGGGGTGCTATAGGAACCTGCGACAAAAACTCAAAACCAACCCACCCACGTCCCCCCCCCCCCCCCACAAAAAGAACTGATGAAATAGGCCAAATGGACAACAGAAACCAGGCAAATTGAGCATATTTTCGTTATTTTATTTCCAAAAGGTAACATTAATTCTATTTCATTGCGCGATTTTATCCATCCCTATTTTAAATTCCTTGTAGAGCACCTAAGTTTTCAACGGCTAAAAGTGTGGAACAACACCCAGCACTTCAGGCAACACGTCTCACTCGATACGCGTATATAAATCATTAATATTTGACCGACTCCTCGAATCGCCAGTTTGGGACGCCTGTGCTATATAGAGCTCGCGGAAAATCGAGAGTTTAATTACTGGAATAGATCATAGTTGATTGACACCGGTCTCTCTTCTCCTTGAAAATCTGCGGGGAACAACACAAAACAAGTAAGCGTGCCAGCGTAAGAGTGAGCGTGATGTGCACACGGCGATTCCACGAGCTACTAGCAGTTTGCAGCATCGCCGCTCACCGCTCTTGCGTCACACTCACAGCCACATTCGCACGCTTACTTACGGTATGCGTTCTTCATCACGGATTTTCGAGGAAAAGAGAGACTGCTTGCAGTCTAAGATTATAGCAACGGCGATGACTCGGAGATGTTACCTTCCTGACCTTTTCGCGTGAATAAAGGGAAATAGTAGAAGCCTACACGCGGGCTAAGTTTTAATTTGGACACCGCGAATCTGATCTGTTCTGTTTGACAAAGGGGAGGCGCGGTGGCCTCATGGTTAGTGCGCTCGTCTCCGGATCGAGCGGTCCGGGTTCGAGCCCTGGCCGGGCACATTGTGTTGTGTTCTTGGGCAAGGCACTTTACTCTCACATTGCCTCTCTTCACCCAGGTGTATAAATGGGTACCGGCGAATTTAATGCTGGGGGGTAACCCTGCGATGGACTAGCATCCCTTCCAGGGGGGAGTAGAAATACTCCTAGTCGCTTAATGCTAAGGAAACCGGGATAAGCTCCGGCCTGATGGGCCACAGTCTCGTATGCAGACTTACCTGTTTGACAAAGCAAATGCGGTACAGCAGAAAATGTCCCAGCTTTTCAATGCGCTGCAAAGGACGCTCAGGCTTATTGTTTGTGCCCATACTTGCGGTGCATGCAGTTCATAAATATCGTCATGCATCTGAGTGGCCGCTATGCTATTTCTCAGAATACAGTCGAAACCTCTGGGTTAAAACGGAGTGAAGGCCAACATTTTAACAACAGGTACTCTCTCTACTCATGTTCAGAAACCATCATGGAACTTGAATACCCGTGCACAATCAAATCGGAAGCAGGATTTTCGGTTTGTCCAGAGTGTCGGTTGGTCAGACACTGCTGATCGAAGTGGGAAAGACATTTGCATCGATCGCACATGCGCTAAGAGCCATAGAGACTGGAGTCGACAATGTTGAATTTTAAGATAATTTGGTTTTATCAACTGAGTTGATAATGTGAATTGGCCACCGTAAAGAGATTCAGAAGCTGACGTTTCGAGCGCTAGCCCTTCGTCGGAGCGAATACTCCCACCGACGCAGCACCACAGTTTCTTTAGAAACTTACCCCCTTTACTCGAATGTTGAATTTTGATTCACATGAACAAAAGTTCTTGGGTTGCACCGTCACGCAATCAAAAAATAATTCCAAAACCATTCAGTGTATTAAGTCAAGAAATTATCATGTTATAGGAGATAAATAAATAAGACACTTCTCCAGGTTTTACGTCTGTACGTTTCCCCAAACTTCAAATATTTGTCGAAGTATTTTGCACAAATTTAGAGAGCCCAGTATGGAGCCGCCATGTTGGTGTACCTCCATATGACTTTACTTTATTTTACAAATTTTCTCAACAAACTATACACACATACTGATAAAGCTGAGGGGAAGGCCAAAAAACAGGAACAAGTTCCTTTACAACAGGCCACCCAAAAAACCCGGTCGAAAAATTACGTAAACATCAGTCTGGAAGTTACTTTGGCTATCTAGGCCACTGATTATCTGAACTGATCAAGCAAACATTCAAATAAGCACTTTTCCTAATACTTTAACTTCTAAAAAGTCTCAAAATCGGAAGATAAGTATATATTTTTTCAGCAAACACGTTCATAGCTTTATGTCGCGGACCGCCACAACTCTGAAATTTAAAATGTGCCTGTTTTAGGACGAAACAACATATTGAGCTGAAAAATTGTTGACAGATATAAATTTACCCCCTCTCATGCCTGATTAAGATAACAACTTTGGTGGGTCTTAAGTTTTGGATTTTAGAAAATGATGACATCACGTGCAACCCAAGAATAGGCTCTATAATTTTGCGCGGAACATTTCGACGAATATCTCATCTTTGGGAAAACGCACTAACCGCAACGTTTAACTAGGAGAACTGTTCTCTTATTTATCGTCTATAATATCACAGTTTCTTGACCATATCCACTGAATGGTTTTTTATTTCATTTTTGTTGCGTGACAATGAACACACCCCGCCTGCGCAGGAATCTGGGGAGAGGCAGGTTTCTCCCAGGCGTCTTTGCTTCAGACGCTTCCACATCCGGGACAGTGTTAGTTTGAAATTTCTAAGCGATCTGATTGGCTACGAATAAACGAACGGGAAATTTAACACAGCCATGTTGATGTTGTTCGATTTCTTGCAATCTGTTTGAACTGCGAGTTTGCTGAAGTTTTGGCTCAAATCGCGTCGAATCTATCGTCACGTGGATCAAGACGAGAACATGTAACTTTGAGAGAGTCATGCCAACAGCTGGTGAAGCGAGACTGAAGTCAAAACCGTTCAAGAAGACATCCAATGATGGGTAAGAGAAAGCAATTGTCTGGTTGTTGTTCCCATGTGCTTACATGAAAATCATACCATTACGATTTGAGATTTGTTACATGAAACATGAAGTAAATGTACCTTGCTCGTTGAAAGGATCATCTATACCTATACTGTAAAGATAGACCTGCAGTCGCTTTGATTCGTATCTATAATTGCAGTTTATTAGTTGGTTGTACGAGCGAGAACGCAGTCAATTTCGTACCAGTAAGGTGATCGATTGTTTTGTGTTTAGCTTAATTTCTTAGAGGTACCGGTGTCAGGCAATCTAAAGCGGCTTTAAGCTTTCCATCACTCAAATCCAATCCAGATTGCTTGGAATTTAACAATTGAAAACAATAAACTTCGTTGCGTCTAATACCCGGAAACCGTCAAGCGTTTTAAAAACCTAGACCAGCAGTTTGAAATTCTTTTAAAATTCCACGAACTGTTTCAATAGTAAATCCTTCTTTAGGAATATCAATCGTTTACAAGTATTATTTTGGCTTTGTAGCGGAGGAATTCTTCTAGCCATGGCCATCCATTAAATTCGGTTTAGCGTAAAATCTCAAAGTTTTCGACCCAAAAATTATCTTTACTTTGACTCACTGAGACTAATAAGACTATTATTTTATAATCGACAAAACAAGTACAGGTAATCGTATGAATGCTAGTGCAAATAACTTATATCATGGATTTACAATATGAGTGGTATTTGAAAATTCTCACAAAAAAATAAATGTGAGTGCAGTTTGGAAGATTTTCAAATAGCGGTGATGAGTAATGTAAATCCTTATTAAATTGTTCATATGATTACTCATTTATTACGTAGCCAAGAAAGTTACTGAAGAAAGTGTGCATGCTAAGTTGCACTCCAGTGCACATGTAAAGTAAAAATAAACAATAAGATAGACCAATTTTGATATCATAAAATTCAGCCTAAAACAACAGACAGCAGTACAAGGCTCTGGGGAATAACTACAGAGTTTGCAGAGTTTATTCCCCAGGGCCCGGTTGTTCAAAACCCCGCTTAGCACTAATCCCTGATTAAATATGCTAATCCGCAATTAAAATTTAATCTGCATTGCTCAAAGCCCGATTAACGCTAATCCAACTCTAATCGGCGGCCTAACTTTAATACACCTCCGAAGGAAGATTAAATCGCTAATTGGCCGATTAATATTGAAATAAAATCGCCGACTTGTTGTTTGGCCTTCCTTGCGTGAGACAAAGACGAGCGCGAATTTATCGATATAACGATAGCATACTAATTTACAGCAACCAAATGCTTCGCACTCGTTATAGATTATTGAATTATTGAATTCAATACAAACCTCATAGAGGTGGATTTACAGAGGAAAATGAATTGTTATTACGTTCTGAAACCAATCGACCAAGTCCTGATAGCACCACAATTTTATGCAAGTGGTGGCTTACTGCAAGTTGTCGGCGATACAACTGGAGTAGACAAGTCCACTGTTTCACTGGCATTCCATAATGCGGACGCCATATTGGAAACAATCACAGTGCCTACCCACAGGAAATTGTATTATGGGATACTAATATTGTCGATTAGTGAGACAATATAAGTGGTTTTTACACCACGTACTGACCGTTAATCAGCCAGTAACTAATTTGCCCTCTAATCGGGCTTTGAACAACGTTCTCAATTCCTCCGATTAGCTAACCCAGTGCTAGTGGTTTTAATGGACGATTAGCCTTAATCAGTGGTTAGTTAAATCGGGGTTTTGAACAACCGGGCCCAGAGCCTCATGCTGAGGTCTTTTGTTTTAGGCTGAATTTATATGTATCGAAATTGGTGTATTGTCCTGTTCTAAGCCAGTCACAATGAAGTAATTTTTCATATTAATAATAACAATAATTAAAACCTTCTGAAAGCATTCAGTATAAGCCTGCGAGGCAAGTGTTCCCGACTAACGCTTTGGTTTTGAAGCTTGTAATGTATACTGGTGAAAACTCCCAGCTTTGGTATACTACAGTGTAGAAATCTTCACTCATGGATATGATTGCTAAAAAAACCAGACCCTCAGTCATAAGAAATTCAATGGATAATCAGTTGCTACAGCTATATGGTACCCTTTACAATAATTATTATTAGCAAGACCCACGTAGTCAGGTCTGCTGTTCTCATATCCTATGATTTCATGTCAGTGACCCAGGGCTTTCAATAACATTTGAAGTAGGCAGCTGGTTTGAGTAGAGTAACCAACTGTATCAACCAGTTTTAAATGCATTTCTCTCATATGACTTTAATTTTTGGGTGAAAAGAGCCGACTTTTATGGACAAAGTAGGCGACGAGTTTTGTCGGCCGTCGGTGCTTAATGAAATTAAAGCCCTGATGACCTGATATGGCTTACAATAATATAGTCACTTGGTTTCAGGCTTTGAAACAAATTGAGTGGGTAAGTTATCTTATATTTGGGCAAGTACATGTAAGAGCCCTGGCAGATGGCTATCAGGGGATAATGTTTCCTCTGGGTACACTTTGGCTCCCGTATCTTCGTCATGCGGCTCACTGCAGTGTCAAATACACACTGTGCTTGAATTTTAGGTTTATAGCAGAAATTTATTGTCAATATAATAGTTATTATAATTATATATATATTAGATGTACAATTTAACTTGTTGGTAATTAGTCCAGTGTGACTAAATGACTGAAGGAAACTAAGCTAAAAAGGGAAAACTGGCCATTAACATATTTGGTAAAATTATGACTAGGCAGATACGTAATGTAGGGGCAACATTTTCTTATCTGCTCTGTAAAGTTTCCTTGGGGGGAGAGTTGTTTGGGATACATATAGGGTTCCAAAAAAATTGAATGCCAGCTTGCCCTTTAGGAAAGCAGCTCTCGAATTTTGCTTCCCCTGGGAAAGTTTCCTTTACTCTTTTTTTTTTATTTAGTTGACAAATGACTTGCCTGGGCTCTTGCCTTTTAGGTTAGTGAAAGTGAAAAGTTACTTGCCAAGAAAATCTACTGAAATGTCCTGGACGACCAGATTGCACTTTTTTTCAAGCTCTGGTTGATTGATTGATTGATTGATTGATTGATTGATTGATTGATTGACTGGTGCCAGCTGTCAGACTATATAAATTATGGGACATAAATAAATAAGAAGACTGTTCAAACAGAAATGAAATAAGACATTTAACCCTTTAATGCCCAATAGTGACTTACAGATTTTACTCTGTCTAACAACGCCAGACGATTTTACTCGTCAAAGGGAGACCCCTCGGGCACTAAAGGGTTAAATGAAATTCTGTGAGAATTTCAGACTACTGGGTCTGGACTGCGAGAAAATTTTCTCTAATCTTTGTTGCTTAAAGAGTGTGAAAAATGTGAAGATTATTAAAGAGCAGTTTCATCAACTTGTTGCACTAAGCTATCCTGACATTGTAGAAATGTAAATGTGTTTTTTATCCATTCTCAGTACAAGTTAAAATTTGTACAGAGTTCAGAGGTCAAGATTCTCCAATTACAGACCTCCACCTAGGTTAATAAGAATAATAATTATCATAAAGTACTGTATTGACCAATTGCATGTTATTTTAAACACATTTTCAGATCTAGTGTATTCCCTGTACTGTGTGTGTTGTATTTTTGTCAGCCTCTTTACAGGAAGCTGACAATTATTTTTGTAACTGTAATCACTTGACTTTACATCTGCAGCTGTATCATGATATGTTAGCCTGAAAGTCATTCTCACAAACCCCTTCCCCACGAAAAAGAGGTCTTGCTTTAGGGTTAGAGTAAAAAAAATATAATGTACAGTGGTCTGAGCAGTCTGTAACATCACTGAAATCCTAAAAATAAAATCAGCCTTAGTCTAAAAGTTCATTTGCCTGTGACTCAGACAAGAAAGGTAGAGAATCCGCTAGCCCAAACCACGTAACTTAAATATACTCTACTAAGGTTTCAGGCATGGCTTTCTTTACTCGCTGGTTTCACACACATCACTGGTATATGTACTTTTAGAGGACAGATGCACGATTGATGTCATCATTACAAGGTTTTTCCCTCTGCGGTTTTAAAATGGCGGAAAGTTTTGAGAAGTAGGATAATATTTTATGTGACTGGGCAAAAGATAAGGTACAAAAAAGTCTTGCTGAGGCATTGAGCAGGTTCGAGAAGCCAGAAGAAGAAAGATAAAGCCATTTTTTTAGAAAATGATACAGAAAGAATTTTCGAGCAGTCTCAGTTGGCAGTTGAGCGAGACTAAACCACGCACAAACTTGGTCTTGGTAAGCCGAGAACCATTGCTTTATCTTGAATTTAACAAACCCAATAAACAAAATGTTTCTGAGATTAATTTAATATTTTAAAAAATTCAACTTTTCCCAGTGACAAAATAACTGTTGACACTGATTGATGTCAGGAATGAAACATCAAAACATCACTTCTTAAAATCAGATAAAATAAACACATAACCTTGCTTTCTGATGCGAATGTTCCTGTCCGTTTCAGGGCACAGCAGCGAGCTAAGTATAGCTAACCACAGCTCACGGCCAACAGTATCGCAGCTCAAATGTGTCTCTGACAAACTGATTTGAGAAGCACCAACCACAGAATACAAAAATATCTACTGTCATTTAAGCTCCTTTCATTCAAAACTCAAATCAAATGGCCTCTACATGTAGGTTGACCGCAACTACAAGTTTTCCGAGGGTATATTTTCGACTCCTGCAATTTTAAAGGCAACGTCCAAGCTTTTTGGCTCACTGGGCTGCTCTGATGACAAAAACTGACTTGATTTTTCCAGCATTTTCTTCAAGGTTTGTAGATTTTGCAGTTCAATTCTGCTTTCGCTGTAAGTTTTCATTCCACAAGAAGCGACGCTCGAGTCAGGTTTGACAGTGGCGTGATTTTTCTCAACCAATCGCAATTCTTTGCTATACATAGTAAGAGCAGGAGTGAATAGGGGTATGTAAATCCGTTGATCCGCTCACGAATCTCAAAAATTCAACTAACGCCCTGTTTACAAGAAGGTAGGGTAACCCTACTGCCAGGGTAACCGTAGCAAGAGGGTTAAAAGATAGCCTGGGTATAGAAGAAAAATTTACATGTAGGGTAACCCTACTCCCCAAGACAACTTTGCCCATGTTACGCTTCGGTTCCTTTGTAAGTAAAACACAAACAGATAACAAAACTGGAATATAAAGCAAAATATAACAAATTGTGAAAAAAATCAATGTTTTCTGGGTCATAATTCACTGATTTTGTTGGTGTTGTGATCATATTTTGCTTTTTGGAGCCAAAATAGAGTTGTCCCTAGCAGAGCATTTACAAGGCGCTAGGGTTACCATAGTGCCAGGGTAGCCCTAGCAGTCGGATTGGGTAACCCTAGCTACTTTGTAAATGTGTCGTTGAAAATAAGAAGAAATGTGCAAGTGCCAGGGTAACCCTCTTGCTAGGGTAACTCTAGCACTAGGGTTTATACCCTACATGCTTGCAAACAGGGCCTAAATCTGAATCCGCAAATTGTTTGCTGCATTCATGACACACCATCCTCGGAGACCCAGAGGCAGTTACATGTAGTGGGGGTGGGAAAAACTTTATTTTGGCCAAATTTTTTCCGCTTGTTTAGACTCCCCCCCACCCCCCACTAACTGCCCGTGGGTCTGTGGGCGATGCAAAGTGACTTCAGTTGTTGGAGTTGCCTTGTGTGATATTGTGTAACCAGCGTCTCTAGATTGAAACAAAATCTTGCAGATACGAGAAAAAAGAGCAAACTTGTGGTCAATGCCATACTCAGTTTCGGAGCTTTACTAGACTTTTTGTTGTGTTGGAATCTATTTGGCAACGAACTTCAATTTCGCTTTAAATCCAGAATCCGGGATAAAATATTTACCAAATCCGCCGATCCGTAGGCCTATTGACCCCCCTCTAGTAACCAATAAAACTGCTTCATTTTGTATAGAACATAGATGACGCCAAATGGCCAAAATGGGCAAAGGCTGGCTTTCGCATTATGTTGAAGTATTTTGAAATAAACAAAAGCTAAATATGTGTTATGTGGGAATTTGTTTTGTATAAAGCAAATAGATTCCATGTTGCCATGCATCTGTTCAGTAATAGATCACAGAAGATGTCAAAATGCAGTAAGAACATCAGTGACGCACACAGCTACACCTTGTGCACCACATTTTGACATCATCTGTGATCTATTACTGAACAGATGCACGGCAACACGGAATCTATTTGTTAAATTGTGATTGCTTGCACACTACACAGTGTACTGTGCATTTGTACAGTCATGTAAGTTGCAGCATACATGTAACCCATATTGTGCTCTAACTTTACTTATGACACAATTTCTGTTACCCATCAGAACTTCTTGCAAAGGAAAAGCAACAAGAAATGAGCCCAGTGTGAGCACGATCAGGGAAGGTACATGTATGTGGATAAATCAAACAGTTATAGTACATGACTGTATAGATGGAGACATACCTATCGATTAGAAGAATTGAGAATTCATATCTTGTCGAAGAAATCAAAGAAATCAACAATTCAAATAGTCACCCCTATGCAGTGGAGTTTAGTATGTGACTGAATGGTCAGACAAGTAAATTTATATTAAGTATTGTACATGCATGCACATGCAATAGTTGGTGGCCTCCTGAGCCAAAGAAGGGTTCCACCTGCACCTTCATCCAGAAAGGCTGGTAGAGCATATCAATTTTAGACTTCAATTTGTGTACTTTACTTTTAGTACATGTAAGGTATAAATTTGTTTAATGACTGCACATGTATACAATAATTATTTTTTGTTAACTAGTTAAAAAGAGGACTGTGTCACATTCAAACGCAGCAAAGAGGTATGTTTTGCCAACATTTTGATGGGTAGCTTTTATTCAGTGTATTAAGTTTTTCTTCTATATTTTCTGCACTTAATTGACTGATTTGCCGATTTTCAAGTTCTATACCAGTGCCTGTGAAGAAAGAAGCTAAAGGAAAAGAAAATACAGACCCAGCACATGTAGGTTGACCTCACATCTACATGCAGATGTGCATGTGATAATTTGTTATCATTAAATGTGATTTACAGGGCTATCATGTATTAAAGGGCTGTAACCTGCAATACAGCAGTAACAGGGGTTTGATAAAGGGCGGGGCACCAGGAAATTTGACCAGCTGTGAGGATGTTATTGCTTGCTTGATTTGAACATCTGGAGGAGAGTTTTTCTAATAAAGAAATGCGGGCCACAAAGTTCTCCCTGACTGTGAAAAACATTTGCCCTTTTGTTGATAACAATACTGTCAATATCTCAAGGCTTCTGCCTAACAGGAGCCCAGCAGCCTGGGGCACCCAAGAAAGTCCATTGGGCGCCTAAATTTTTGCAGCAGCTCCCAAAACATTACCTGTGGGGCTCCTAACTTTTTGGCTTTGGCCCTTCTTGGCTCCTTGAAATATTGTTAGGCAACAGCCTTGTATCTGTTACAGCTTAGTACCATAAATCCTTGAATTAGCACCCAGGGCGCTTATTTCAAATTTAGGAAAAGATGGGACGCTTTATTCGAGTGGGGCACTCTGTCGAAGAGGCCTGACGTGATCATCTGTGCATTTTAAACAACAACATACATGTAAACTGTTTATTGACATAAAAAGCTGATCCAAAAGTTTTAATTGCAGCACTAGCCCTGTTAGTATACTTAACATGTTCAACATGTTCATTTTATGTTTTCACAAACTGAATCACTGTGCAAAGCTGATACAGTACTACGCAATGAAAGCTATACATCCTTTGTTGTCTCAGTACTCCACAAAATTGGGGAAGGGGAGGGTCACTTATTTAACGGGAAGGGTAATTTTAAATTTTGGCACTTATTTGAAGAAGGTGCTAACTGAAGGATTTACAGTATGCTTGATGAGCCCATGATGATATGGGTGAACTTTTTATTTCATTTTTAATCAGTCATGTAAATTAATACCGAACAACTTACTACATTATTTACATTATGTTGTTCAGTAATATACTGGTATTAAAAACTATTTTTTAAAGACTGATTATTTACAACACTTCACATGCATCTGATAAAAACCCAAATAATTAAGGCATGCATCTCCAATTTGTTTGTTTGTTTGGGATGCTCTAAAAATGTTAAGTGCTTGCCACTACTGTATGCTAAATAAATAATGATTTATTTCCATTTCTCCACTGTTAACATCTTACGAAGAACCTTGACTTTGTTTCTAGGGGTTTGTACTGTAGAGCTCTGGGTTGTGGTCAGATTGCCAGCCATGGAAGCATTTTACTGTCAAGGAGCTCGCTTGTCACTGTCCCCACACAACCTGGGCACCAATCTTAAAGCAACTTTGTTCCCAGGTTCTCTCATCTTCTCATTCCCGGGAGCGAGGGGGTGGGAAGATGAGACACACTGGGAAGGTTGATCTTAAAGTAGTGGAAAGTCTTTATTTAGTGTTTTATTTGTCTCTTCTTTCATCTGGGTCCCACATGACAAGACATTTTTTTGTGTGAGTTGCAAATTATAATTAGTGTATTATTATTTAACAATTAGACCCCTAGCCCGAAAGGGCTACGGGTCAATAGCCCAATCCCGCATGAGGCTTCGCCTCATGGGCTATTGACCCGTGGCCCTTGAGGGCGAAGGGTCTAATTGTTTTAGTATCACCCAACTAGTCAGACAGAAAAGGCAATAACAAAGTTAGCAAATGTAAGTTGAAGAAATATTTATTTTTGGGAAAAAACGAAAGAAAAACCGGCGAATTTCGCTACTCGATGACTATTACTCTTAGACCCCTAGTAGCGTAGCCAATCAAAATGCAGGATTTGCATTAGTCCACTAGTTGGGTGATACTAATATTTAATAATATTTCTTTTTATTTGTAGAATGTACACCCTGGCACTAAGATTAACAAAAAAGCAAGTAAAGTGAAGCAAGCTCCAGACTTCAGAAAACTTCATAGAAAATGGAATGATCAACTTTCTAAGGTCAGTTGAAAGTACTTGACATGTAAATTAACAGAGTATGGTTGTTGCTACCCTGTTTCCAATTTGATGAATTGTAATCTTCTATACCATTGTTGTACAAGTTCCTGGCTGCACTTCTTCATGAAATCTCTGACGTTCAAGTTTGCTTTGTGGCTGTTTTTATTGGATTTATTTAGGCACTATTAATAAAATATTTAAGTGTGCAATAGTGGTAAATTCTAGCTAATGGAGGTTCGAGGTTAATACTGCACATGTATACGTACACTGTATTTAACCCCTGGAGTTTGGAGGAAAAATGTAATAACTATCATTCTAATTCTTGAAAAATTAGATTTAGGCTTAGTTTAGTTCCTGCTAGCTAGTGTGAAACTAAAATTTATGCATGGCAGATCCACAGTGCACCAGTACACATTAACAGACGATGTTTAATGAATATTCATGTATTTGCCTCAAAAATGGACAATCAAATTAAACAAGTTAGATCTGTCAATAGGTGATACAAAATTGCTTTTCAACAATTCAACGTTTTTTTCTTTCTTTCAGGGAAAGGCAGTTTCTAAAAGGAAAAACACAACGGTAAGGGCAGTCAGTTGGTTCACAGGTGCAGTATTTGCAATGGACCCTTCTCCAAAATGGCGGCAGAAATTTCAAATAAGTCAAAGTTATTTTGACTTTAAAAACGTATACCAGCACTAGAAAGAACACTTTTAGTCTAGTAACCCTGCAAAGTTTCAGCATTTCACATGTAATATCAGCTGAGAAAATGTAGAGACGCTTTATTACTGGGGGTATAATGCATACCAACAGTCGTAAATTTTCCAATTTTCAACTGCCCCTTTTCTCAGCTGATGTGATACCTGAAATGCTGAAACTTTCCAGTTTTACTAAAGTAAGGGCTGGTGTTCTTTCTAGTGGCCGTATAGGTTTTTTGTTTTAGCTAATTTTAACTCATTTGAATTTTCAGCCGCCATTTTGGAGAAGGGTCTATTGAGAATACTTACACTGTACACTGGGGTGGGGTTGGTGGCCAGGTGGGAGGGGTCATGGAGCAATATTCGTACTGTAGAGTACATGTACCACTTCCAATGATGAGAAAAAATAGCATCTGCCTGCAAATTTTCAGTTTATTCACTTATTAATAACTCAGTATGGAAATTTAGAAAACATCTTACGTAAAAAAGTACTTGATAAAAGCTACACCTTTACTCCCTGCTTCCCAGCTTTTCTTTTTTTTACCCCAAAACTTGAATTTGCTCTTTTCACACGAAGATGTTTCCGCCATTTTGTGCAGATTGAACCCTTCAAGCTTGCTACAAACAATCAGCAATCTACCTGTATTAAGGAGGTTAAAAGACCATATGCCTACAACAGTGAAGATGAGGAAGACAACGGTTCATATGAAGATGATGATGACTTTGAGATTGACAGTACAGCTTTAAAAGGAATTTTGAACAACACAGGAATTAAGGTGCTGCAAATGTAACAATATTACAGTGTACATGTTTGCTTTGATTAATGGTGTTTTGTTTTGTTTTGTTTTGTTTTGGTGGCATGCTACCTCTCAAAGTACTAATATTTACCAAATGCTTAATTTTTTAGGATGAAGATCTTCAAGTGACTGGTCGAGCAACGATTGCGGCACTTCCTTCAAGGTGCTTACTTGTAATATTATTACTACTAAACCACGATATTTAGAGTGGCTCCAGGGAATAAATGCCCTGCAAATTCTGTAGTTATTTCCCGGAGCCTTGTGCTGAGGTCTATTGTTTTAATAGGCGTAGTTTTAATATATCAAAATTGGTCTCTTCCAGTATTGTGTTCTGTGTGCGGTCTAGGCCAAAAAACAAAAACGATCAAACTAGATACATACGCTACAACAAAGAACTTTTCCTGGTTTCATAACAATTCTCCTCTGTTAATCATGGACCAAAGCAGTCAGAGAATGTCTTGGCCAATCATAACCACAACACAATAAACCAATGAGAACTTGAAGCACTCAAGCGCACGAAAACGAGTCACACTCAGCTTGATCAAGTTGCATTTTGTTTTGATCTAGCTTGTGATAGTTTAAGATGTTGGTGGTAGGTCTTTTTCAGGTGGCTTATAACAGTTTGCGCAATTCTTTTTTTACTCTTCGTCTTTCCATCGAAGTTTGATGGATCAATATCAACTGCCCCTTTACAAATAACAAATGCCTAATTATTGGTGAACAAGTTTCCTTTTTCGTGATGCAAAAGATTATTACCATAGCAACAGTTTAACCTCATCTTGACATACTGATCACAATTCGATGATGAAAAATGGGGTCATCAGCTTCAGTATTGTTACTACTATAACTTGTAAAGTCAGGAAAATGACTGCAGTTTATTCACTAATAATTGGCCACTTGTCTAATGTCATTACTCATGCATTGTGTTAACTAAAAAAGAATGTGTGTGTTAATCCATCGAAGTGGGCGAGTAGAAACAAGCTGTCATTTGTTGCCAGCCACTCTGGAGACGGTCGCACAGCGGTATTTTCGTGTTGCGTGATTAGCTGATTTCCGTGAAACGTGAATTTAGGTAATTATTCTTCGTGACTCGTGACCTGAAGGTTTTGCGTGATCCGTGAAGGACCTAAATTTTTAACCGATATTCGTGATTTTGTCACTCTATTGTACGTGATTTTGGGAACGCAAGTCCTCCCAATGGTTAAAGTCGTCTTTAGAGAGTGACTTAATAGGTATGCGATTTGTAGTATGCAGCCTTAAATTAGCCATTCTCGATTCTAGTATAAGAACAGGTCATTAAATAGAGTATCTTGTTTATTCTCGTGATTCGAAAAAACAATTTTTTTTTACATCCGTGATCCTCTATTTTTTCGGTTCGTGAACCGTGCCAGAGAGCCCCCTGCACGACCCTCCCTAAACAAATCTCTGAGCAGTAAATAGGCCTGTTAAGAAGACAGCTCCGAAATGGCGTGACGCGCGAATAGCGCGCGGACAGAAACATTTTGAATTTTAAGTTACGCGTACTTTTATTGCGTGTACAGCTTGGGGAGAGAGTTATGTATTTATCGAGAGAGTTTCAGACAATTTTGGGAGAGCAGTTGTTGTGCTTTTAGAAAATTTTGTGCCGTTTTTGAGGTTACCGTTTTACAGAGTTTGAAGCCTGGGGGGTACTCCCTATAATGGCCTATACGGTTAGGCTCCACCCGAAAGGGGTACCTTTTTCACGCTTCAGGTATATAAAAGGGTAGGGAAATCAGTCATTTAGGTATTTACAAGGGCCTCTAATTATAATATTTCGAATAGACGCCTCTTATGGCTTTGTCAGTATATGTAAACACTACATGAAAATGAGAACAAGACTTCCTAAAGTAGGTATCTGAAAGGGGTACCTTTTTTCAATAAAAGGTATATAAAAGGGGTACCTTTTCTTCCAAAATGGTATATAAAAGGGTAAGGGGTTGGACCTTGGGGCGGAGCCTCCCCGTATTAAACTTTGTTAAGTACGCCTCCCCTCGGGGGGGAGGGGGCGTTGAAGTGTTTAGGACGAGTACCGTACCGCTGTACCGCTCACGAACAAGGCCAAACTGATCGGCCTAAATTAGTGTCAAAACGAATCAGTTTTAATAATGCATCAACATTAAGCAAATTTAATTAAGGACATTAATTTCCTCAATTTAAGCTAATAACTGGAATTTCTATCTTTCACAGCAATTCAGAACTAGCCATTACTCAGCCGTCCGAAGGAATCTTGAAGAGGACTTCTATTTACTACACAAGACCCCCACCCCAGAATGCTGCGGGAGCGTCAAGCTCGGTCTCCAAACTTCGTTCCACACCAAGCACTAGTCAGACTACTGCGAGTCCGCTGAAACCACGTAATGTTGACATCGCGGCCGCTGCTAGGTCCCAGGTTGCCTCCTGTGCGAGGAAACAAGTTGCCTGGGCGGATGAAGGTACAGGCCCCAGTTGTTCGAAGGCTGGATAACGTTATCCACCGGATAAATCGCTTTCCAGTGGATAAGAGTTAACAAAGCAAACGAGGCTACATGTATCTCAGCTGGACAGTGAGTTATCCGATAGATCGCGTCATACCCAGGCAAGGTATTTAAGGTTACAATGATAACTCTGGGCTTGATACTCAGGGTTGTCATTAGAAAATGTAATAGGTGTCTGATCTGAACTGAGCAGGCGGCTGAAGTGAATTGTGCTTGCTTAGCAAGCACTGACGGCGTGTTGCGGAGCTACACTCTCCTCTAGGGAGGTCCGGAAAAACTTAAAATTTGAAACTCTCTGAAACGTGTTTTCCAGCATTCTGGGGCATATTTAAGTAGCAATTTTTAGCCATGTTATATTCAATTTCCCCTGAACTCAGACTCCACGTTTTTATTTAAAATAAGCGTGTGTTTCATTCCTGTCCTCTCTAAACTGATAAACATCTGGAAATTACCCGCCAAATGGCACAAGGTTTGCAAAATCACGGAACATTTCGCCTTTATTTTTTAATTAGGATTGTCTATGGGGTTTTTCATGACAAGCACTTCAAAAGGTCCATAAATTTTAGGAAAGTTAAATGGCAGGTATTTTAATTCAACAGTATTTGGTGAACAATTGTAACGCTACAAAGTCCTAAAAAAAAAAAAAACAATCTGGCGGCAACTTTGACGGCCTCGTGTATGGTTGGAACAACATTTTCAATCGCAGAACTTTGTTTGCTTGTCTCTGTCGAAATCGTAAACAAAAGAACGAAATTTTCCTTCGAAACTGCTGTCATGTCTCTGCCGGATAACGTAAATTATATGCTATTCTACGATTCGGCGATTCTGAGTGTTTACGGCAAAGGAGAATCTTCCTGCCTTTGAAATCTTAACAGTGGAATGGGCACAACAGTTTCAGCAAGGTGAAATAGATCTTTGTAGACACTTCAAGTCCTTCCCCATCCCTCTGAAAGCTCTTTTGAAAGCGTGTAGTGGATCGGCGATAGTTTGTCATTGTATTTCGATAAATGAGGCCGGTTTATCTGTAGTTACGGTATTAAATGCTTCGGTGAGTTTCGTAATTATACCGTGATCGAAGCTACCTCTTGCCTTTGTGGCTCTCTTTTTCGCTAGATTTCGTCTTCTTCGATTGACTTGACAAGTAATTGTGAAGAGATCGCTTTCTTCGCTGGCCATCATTTTCGATTTTCGAAGCACCAACGAACTTGAGAATTGCGATGGCATTTATAGTACTCAAGTTAACCGTGGACACCACTGATAGTTTTTGCACGGTACTTCCTGTGCAGGTGTTTAGTTTTTTTCTTCTTCCATAGCATCAGATGTATACAAGAGAATGATCACTAAACTAAGCCTCAGATTCCCCCCAAAAAAGATTTCTTGGGAAAACAAATCTCAATATTACAAAATTTCTGGTGCACACTGAAAGTAGCCGGCGCAAAATGGCCAGACAGCCGGCGGGTTTCCGCCGCCTACCGGCTCCTAATGACAACCCTGGATACTGAACGAACACATGGATAAATGTGGTGTCAAAGAATTGGGTTATAGAATTGCAAGCGTTTTGTATGCTCCAATTGGACTGTTGCAGGAGCATTTTTGTTGGACAATTTCATAGTCTTCTTTTCGTAGTCTTGATTTGTTTAGAAATTAGGACGACTAAGTGCGGCTTTGCTAGCTACAGTTGTTATAATACAATTTGTTTTCCCAGTTCCAGAGAACGATGCGTTCGAATTTCAACCAGACAGCCAGGCTTTGCAAAGTATTCTGAGCAACACCGGGATAAGTTTCAACCAGATGAGTGTTCAAAACACCGGCCGAGTGACTCTAGCAGATGGTAGCCTTACACCTTACCGCAAAGCTCGTCAGTCATTCAGGGAGGTACGAAAGCGACGTCGCTGGAAAAATCCTTCCATATTCTTAAGAATTTTACGTATCTCTAGCTCTATTCCGTATCTATCGTTGGTAAAAACGATCCATAGTTCAAGATATAAAGACAGTCTGTCTTTCTAAATAGAAATATTGACAATTTACTTAATGGGTCCGCTCTCCAGACAACACTGGATTTGGTTGAGCTATGTAATACATCAAACACAAGAGACAGTGTTTCATCTGAATATCCAAACACCGAGAAGAGAGTTGAAAATACGACCCACAGCGGAGTGTTTTTGACGAATTTTTTTTAGGTATTTGGATAGCTGATGAAACACTTTGATATATCTTCTCAAACGAAACTAAAACTAAAGAGTAAATGGAGAAGTAAGATCGTCAAAATCTATGCCAATTAAGACTGGGTATCCAAGCCTCCTTCACGGTTGTGATTTTCTTTGTTAAAGCTTGATAAACTTAAGATTGAGATTGAAGTAATCTGTCAAGATTAAAACGCTTGTGCATAGTCTTTGTCTATTCAGTAATCCTTCTGTTTTGTGACGTTCTAATTGCCGTCTTTTTTCTTTGCCTATGGCAAATAAACATTCAGCTTTTCCACTCACCGACGTGTCAGCCTTTTAAGCGCTCGCTACCCCGTCTTCAAAAAAGCGACTTTGGAGGCCGCCATTTTGAAGCTGTCTTGGCCGCCAGGCCGAGTTTATGTGACGTCATTTCGTCCGACTCGAAATGGGCGGGAAGTCAGGAAAAAATCTGCAACGGACTTGGCATCCTTCACAAAGTCAGCAAAATCTATTCCTTTTTCCAAGCGATCAATGCTATAATTCCGTAGTTTGAAGTATATTTAGCTCAAACACCTCTCTGCTCAAAACAATGTGGCTCAAGAGCAGTGATAGCCCGGAATGGTAGTTAAAAGGCTCTTCAGAACCCATTTGGCAAAATCTCTTGGACGGAATGACGTCACGAAAACTTGGCCTGGCTGCTTAGTTTGTTAAAAATGGCGACAACGACTTTCAAATTTTGGGAGACGATTTTCATAAGGAAAACCTGCATTTTAGAGGCTGAAACTTCGGTGAGTGGTTAAACTTAGTCCAAGGTTTTATTAGCGTTGACAACATAACATACGTTTTTTGGAGTTACCTTTAGTTAGTAATGAAATGTTACGGTATGTACTTCGCATTCCTACGTATTTAGTGGCAGGTTTATAAACTACTACCCCTCTCCCCCTGCGGATTTTTAAGTTGTTTATCTGCAATTATTGTTCTATCCTTTGCCATCAGGAGTCCAATAAAAAGACGTCCATTTATTATACTGGTCCCAGACGCACGCGTCCAAGTCCTAGAGCCTGTGGAATGGGCCGAACTTCTGTTTTGGGTGTAAGCCAGTTGACTGCAGGCTCAGCCGTAAACTCTCAGAAACTCGGTGCCTATGATCCCTTACAAACAGTGGTTGGTAGACAAGGAAATCAAGAACAAGGTACTAAGTGTGCGTTTTAGAAAATGTTCCAAGATTGGATTCTAAAATCCGAAAGAATCCGAAAAGGGATTGTGCGTTTCTTTACTAGTAAGAGAGATCAATCCAAGATCTCTCGGATGACGGTGCGTCAAAGGAACCGAAGAATCCACTATGGAAGTGGATTCTTCGTTTCCTTTGACGCACCATGATTCCAAAGATCTTGGATTGATCTGTCTAGTAAAGAAACGCAAAATCCATTTTCGGATTCTTTCGGATTTTAGAATACAATCTTGGATTTTCTTAAAGAAACTCACCCTTTGTGTTAAGGTTTTTTAAATCCGTCAAGAAACGAGGCGCGCTTATGAGTCGAGACTCGCTCGCGCAGAAGTTAACACGAAATCCAGATAAGAGACTGAGGGGTAGTGTGAAAGCCAAACACGACAGCCTGCTCGCACGCTATCATTGTATCGAACCCAGTGGTTCGTCCGAAATTTCCCAACTAAGAATCTAAAAATTCTCGTTTTTGTTAAATCTGCTAAGTCCAAACACTAGTTAGTTCGTTATATTTAGTTACGAGATTTCAGTCTGCAGCTTACCCTTTGTGGCAGTACAATTCGACTAGGTTCAATTCCCTAGGTTCAACCATAGTCGTTTTTTCCAAACCCGACTGCAACCTCGACGCAGTACGACGGTTTCTTTAGAAACTTACCCCCTTTACTCGTACCTTCAGATTCATTTCATAGTTGTTTTTCTTTTCGTGAAATTAAGATGATTGGTAGCCGTTAGTACATAATGGATTAATTGCGAGAGTATCTCATCTTTTTTGCATACAGAGAACGAACCTATGGTCCGTTTAGGGGTCAGGCAGTTCCCAACAGGACAACCTGAACCAGGCTTCCAGACTACGCCTAACAATCCTCTGTTGACACCCGGGCGAAAGCTGGTGTCAAGTGCCCAGCCTTCCCCTGCCAGAGATCAGCCGAGTTGGGCAGAAATTCTCACCCCTCAGCGTAGCGCTCGCGTCCAGGAATCTGCAGTACGAGCAACTTGTCCGAAGCCTTCTCTCGAACCATTGCGAACTCCTGCAAAACAGCAAGGTCCTCAGGTGGATATTTGCACGCCCCAACGATTATTAAATGGCACCCAAAGTGCCCCTATAGCACAAGAACATATTCGCTCGACTTTCGAAAATTCTCCGTTGACTTGCATACAGCACCCGTTAACTGAATCGAAGCAACAACACAGTGCCATTGCCGTAGATTTGCAGCCCAGTCAGTACACCATGGCAACACCCACCCGTCAGCTTCAGACTGGTTCTCAGGCTCCTAGATCAGACCTTCCCACGGAATGTTCCCACGTCCATGGGGCTAGATTGCAGCTCCCTGTGAGGACTTTCACAACCCCAGTGCGGCAAAGTTCTGTTGTTTCCCGGTCTTTAAGCTCGGATCAGCCACCACCTTGGTCTGCGATTTCTACACCACAGCGAGTAACAAGACAAAACATAGCAGCACATTCCTTCAACGATTCCTTAGTGAACCTTCAGAGACAAAATGTGCCATTGATCAAGGACTCCCGTTCAACTCAGCAACCTTCAACGGCAGACGTCTTTGCCTCACAGCAAGGTGGAGATGCGATCCAAGATCTCGGTCCCAGGCTAGGATATTCCACGGTTCAATTTACCAGTTTCCAGCCCTCCGTCGATACCACCCAGGGTTCTTGTTCCATGGAGGAGTTCTTAACACCTCAGCGGAAAGATGGCTTCCGGAAGGAGCACTTCAAGCTCACTACATTAGAGGTTTGATGATTTTTGTTATAATTCCACAAGGTTGTCACAGGTCAACAAATGGTCAGGGGGGAATCAGGGGATTATATTTTGTGTCACAGAGACACATTTTGAAGTAATTTAACAGGGCTGATAAATACCATAGAAGGCTGAGGGATATTTAAGAAACAGGGATAGGTCCCGGGGATATGACACACTTTGTTTCGATACATATTTACCTTAACTACACTATGTAAACAATATTTGTAAGGCGCTTACGAACTAGAGTGGTTTTCACTTGAGTTTCTTCGTTTTAACCTTACTACGCTAAGCGATTGGCTAAAAAACATCCCGCCACTTTCTCATCCAATCAGAAGTAAAACTAAAACCAATCGTTATGCGCTCGTACAAATTTTCCCGCGCGTTGTGTCGGCTACATGCGTTTGCTTTGAGTTTTGATTGGTTCCCTGTATTGTCCATGTAATTTGTAATTGATCAGAGCATTCTAGCCAAGTGGTCCACCAGGCCGGAGCTTATCCCAGTTTCTGTAGCATGAAGCGACTAAGTGTATCTCTACTCCCCCTGAATGGAATGCCTGTCCCTCGACAGGTTACTACCCCCCACCCCCATACCATTAAGTTCGGTTCCGATTTATACACCTGGGTGGAGAGAGGCACTGGGAGAGTAAAGTGTCTTACCCAGAAACAGCTCAATGTCCCCGTCCAGGGCTCGAACCCGGACCTTTCGAAACTGAAATGAGTCCACTAACTATGACTCCACTGCGCTTCCCACTCAACTGAAAACTGCTCTAAGAAGGGACAAACTGAAGAGAGTATTTGGAAAGTTGAGACTTATTACCAATGGCGATCTTAACTGAAAGTTCGACTCCCGTTTGTCACCTTAAGGGAAAAAGCTCTCTTTGCAAGACATAATTCTTGAATTGCCTTGGAATACCTTTCTCGTTCTTGTCCGTTTCCCTTCTTTCCCAGGAAGAGGATGATGTCTCTCTTCTAGAACGCCAAGCACTCGAAGATCTAGGCCTGCTTAAAATCAGTGACGGATCGCAGAATGAACTTGCTGCCTCATGTACTGAGATTCAAGATAACAATGACGTTATTTCCTCACCGTTTAACACTTGGACGGATTCGTCTAAAAGTGCGAACAATCAGAAAAGGACCTTACAGTCGCTAGCAACATACCGGTCAGCGGAAGGCGTCCTTGATCCACCCAGATCTTTGTGTAATGCAACCTCCACTAGTACCAACCAAACCTCGAGCTTTGAACAGTACCCAAGCTACTCTCCTGGGGAGCGATTTGTGCTTCCCACGCCTACAAGAGAGCCCAATACTTTCCGCAGTAGCTCTCTCACGCGGAGAGAAAGGGAGCTAGTGAGCTCTAGGGACGAATCTCCCATCCCTTTCAACTCTACACCTTCATTTAATCACCAAGAATTATCGGAAAATAGGGCTCCTCTCGTCCAAAAAAGCGGCGCATGTAGCGCACTTCGTCAAACTTCTTCATTTACAAAGATTAATCCAGCCCCCTGCATTGCGCCCATACCACTGAAGGTTTCACATCGCAAGGCTACATCGAGAGATTCTCGCGGTACTTCAGCTTCAAGCACGAGTCCTGTGGAAACAGCAGCGCTCACAAGCACGGTAGTACCTTCGAAAGAACGAGACGATCGTCCCGTTCAGGTCGTATCGCCGACTCCGAAAGTACACGTTTACAAACACGTCCCATCTGACAGGAGCCTTTCCCTTCGGTCAGCAATATCATCTTTAAATCCTGGCAGCCTTAATCAGAGGACCACATCCGCTGCACCATTCAGTAGTAGGACTAACACACAATTTCGCTGGGAACCAACTGATCCAGATATAATTCCAGGTGCCTTTCGACCTACGACTTCGGCGCCCCAAAGATTACCGGGGACTTTAGCTCAGGATGCACTGCTGGATATTGAGGTTTCCGTGTACATGACGGCTGTTCACGACCGCGTTGTAACAGAGGGGGACTGGCACCACAGGCCGATGAATCCGCTGGCCAAAGTGTTTTCTGAGGGAGATTCAAAGGTAAGTGCGACTTTTTGGTGTTTTGGCTGCAAGGAAACGTCACGACCGTTGGATCGAAATCTCTAAGGGAGCTGTTCCAATAGGCCCTTTGCAACTAAGCCATCACTTGATCTACTTTTCATAAAATTATGGGCTGCAACTTTACGAATGCCAGAAATGGAAAAAGCATGTCAAAAACATCAAAATGGCTAAGTTTGAAGCCCCTGGCATTAAAGAAGATTTTTATAACGGTTTGAAATTTAAAAAAGCTTACAAGATTTGTATGGAAAACGTTGCTGGAGAGCAAGGCCTTGCTCTCCATAGATGTACTCTAATTTTTCCAAAAATTCAAACTGACGTATAAACTTACTCTTTAATGCTAGAGACCTCAAACTTGGCCATTTTGGTATTTTCGATATGCTCGTTCCATTTCTGGCATTCTTTATGTTACAGCTCATATAATTGGAAAATTGCGGTGACATGACCCCAGCTGCAAAGGGCCTATTAAAGCAGTAGTTAAGGTATATGGGAACACTGTTAACACGACCATTATCAGGCCATTAATTCTGGCTGATTTAAAAGAGCTCTTAAAATAAGGCAATGACCGAGTAAGCCTTTGCTTCGGGTCAGGATGACGTGGTAGTAATAGTGGGGTGGCCGTAGTTTGGAGTGGTAAGCTCAGGCTGGAGTTCTACTTAACCCTTATTATTTGTTTGTTGTCTTATCTCAAACCATTAAGAATTATTTCTGTCAAGTTCAAGCATTTCCCGTGGAAAAGGAGTGATTAAGTTTCAAAATGAGAAAGGGCCATTTCTTTAGAGAGCGTCATGTGATTTGACATGGGCAGCTTACAAAGAAGTCTGTTTTCTTTATTGTGTAGGAAGATGTTTGCTTACCCTTATGTTCGCTAAGAAACAGGTCAATACCTGTCTTGAACAAAAGAAACATCGCGTGATCCAGAGACCGAGACTGGCTCCCCCCCCCCCCCCTGCCCCCACCCCTTCCCCTTTGACGAAAACTAAATTGCTTTCAGATTTTTCTGAAACCAAATCTACAACACATGGATCGATGACGGTGATGATTCAGTTTGGTGTGGTATTCGCACTGTTCTAGCTCGGCAAGATTACAGTTTTGAGTCATGTCCGTATTATGTAACTGTTTCTATGTTTTTCTCTGTTTTTCAGCACTTCCTGCCAATTTGTGTACATCAATCGCTTTAGTATCCAGAAGCTGTTTGTGAATCTTGCTGGTTGCTGTTTCTATTCAAAACTTTACGTATTACTCTGCTCTTAATGTTGGAAGTCGAGTCACCGCGTAGTTCATCATTTAAAACTTGATACTAGCAGGTCTGAAAAACGTGCTCTAAGGGGAAGCTTCTTGGTTGGTTCTTTCAAGTCCGTTGTCTAGTTTACCCTCGATTTCAAATCTCCCGGATAAGAAAACGAAAATTTCCGCGGAAGAAAACCGCTGCGTTCGATTATCGCGGGCTTATGTACTGTTGACTAATAATGGTAATACCACTGAGCGGAGTCCAATTTGGTCTGTAATCATACGGGTGATTAACAAAATCGGACGGACCTTTGTTATGAAAAGAAGTTTGATCTACGTGAAAGTGAACTTTGAGGCGGAACACATTTTCATATGAAAGATTTCGCACGAAGCCTCGTTTTGACACGAGGCAAAAGGCAACTTTGAAATTGCATGTTGTGCTTGGAGCTAAAGTCACATCTTTTGGACAAGTCGTTGTAACACGAATTACGCATCTATTAAATGTTGTTTACTGTAAGGAAATAGAAACCCCAAGTGTTTCATGTAAATAGGAAACTTTTCACGCCCTAATAATTAGTTCGGAGTGGTTCGTGTAGATTTTGAGTGCTTTCCATTATGCCAAACTGACCGGTCAGAGATCAGTGGGAATACCTGAGGAAAATGCAGCGACATTTTCCGATAAAACTGGGCCAGCCAACAGAAATGGCCCTTGTCATTTCAAATTCTTTTGCCGAATTCCCTAATTAGGGCAAAGAACCAGTTTGTCAAAATGGAACGGCGAATTTCAGTCGCAATATTCCGACCGAAATATTCCGGTCAGAAAAAACCGAAACGAACCTTTCCATTCGAATTCTGACTAAATTTCCGGAATCTTTGGCATAATGGAAAGCACCCTTTGTCATTGGATAGATCGCTTGTTGCTTGAAATTATAGATAAAGTCCACCGATCTGGAAGGCAGTAGTTCACAATACTTTCAACAGTAAAGGTCGGCACAATCGAGGGGACCAATCCCTACAACTAGTCCCTCTGAAGAGTTTACACGAAGAGACTGGTCGCAGGGACTTATCCACGAACAGTTCACACGAAGCATTTTAAGGAACAAGTCGCAGGGACTTGTCCCAAAAATTCAAACTGGTTTGAATTCGTGGGACTAGTCGCAGGGACCATAGCTGGTCCTTGCGCCTGGATTTTGAAGCAAAAATGGCCAGTTAACGCGATGGGACTTGCCCTCGCGACCTGTTGCAGGGACTAGTCCCCTCGTGTGTGCCGACCTTAAAGCTTGTCTTGTAATTATCCTGTTCGTCTTTGTTCGAAGTCTCGAAGAGTAAACAAGTTGGATATAGTTACCAGCTCAAAAGAAGACGCCGTGTGGTTGTAAATAGCACCATTTCATCAGTAGTATTTGTACCAGTAGTGATAAAAAACAGATAAATCTTCAAGTTTTTGAAAGTTTTTTGTTTGTTTTTGATAACTTTGTCTTAAAAAGTAGGCCCCCAGGTTTGCGCATCTTGAAAACGTAGTCAGACTTTTTCAAGTTCGTTGTTTTGTAATCCGTGTCAATCTTCTTCATCCATTACTATCCTTTTTCCTTTGTGGCTAATTATTATCCCTTTGGTGATTTTCTATCTTACTAAACCACTATTTTCAGATTTCCTAATTTAAAAGTAGTTTTGTACGCGGCCAAACTAACTCAAAATACCGTGAAATAGCGTGATATTTTGAGCATGCGCATACTGCATTTAAAAGTCTTTAAGGCGCTCTTTAAAAGTCAACCTGAAGGTCCCTAATAATTACCCTTTACCTTTGCAGTAAAATACCAAGAAAATGTATACCCCGGGAAACGTTTGCGTTACTTACTGTTACCAACATACTCAACAAAGAGCAAGACCAGTTTCCAAACTGACCAAACAATTGGAAGGATGAGATTCTAGTCGTCACGCGCCTGGGGCAAAGGAAAATATCCAAGTCCCCGCGGGGACTTGAGTTGCATGCCAAGTTACTATGTAAGCATACGTTGAAAGTAAATGCTATGAATATTATGTGAAAGAAAAAGTAATCCACGGCCTTAGTTACCATGACCGTCGTTGCAGATATCAAGATAGTGATCACTTCATCGCGGTACCGCTAATTTTGAACGAGGTAATGCGGTTTTCGTTTTCAAGAAAGCAAAAGAAAATGGGTCTTCATTTGGCGTATTGTTAATCAAGTGCTATATGACCAGGTTGAATCACAATTAGCGTTAACAGGTGTTTGCAGGTAGTTTTCCACCTCACTATTGAACAATTTTTCGCTTTCTAATAACCGTCTGAACGCTAACAAGATCGATCGGCTTCAAATCTATTCACACGAACATTTTCAAGCACGAGGAAAATCTGTCATTGCTGCAGTACTAGTTTTTCGACTGAAGACTAAAAAAATTACCATTATAGAGACAAAGCAAAGATGGGACAGTTTTTGATGCAACCGCGGCTGGTCAACTCGAGTAAACCCAAGACGTTTTAGTATTAAAGGTCATGATTAGAGCGTCAAATATTCAGTGATGGAAGTCTGCGACCGACATAAAGTTTCGTGAGATCTTCATTTAACTTCTGCTTGGAAAATCAACGTTTGTGTTTTGGGTGCAATGCTTCATGACCGCGTTGTAGGCAAGCGTTAATTCTAACGTGAATTAATAAACATAAACTACGAGAAACTCTTCAGCGAGCAGAGGAAACCCGCTGCAACTAGCCCATGCTTTGAAAGATTCAGTGGAACTTAATTACGAAAAGCGATTCTTTAACAAATATTACATTCTTTATTTGATTTTCACGCAGATACTGAATGCCAAACAGAGTTGCAAAGACATTCACTTGCAACAGAAGTTTCCATTGGGAATTAAAATCAAAGGCATTTCCAATTTTGATATAAACTCTAAGTCGTCTATCCGGCTCGCAGGACCACCTTTCACAACATTAACGACGTTTCTTCTGCACAGTATGCCGCTATCCGGTATTGTGTTAATCATAGGAATCTTACTGGGTATCACTACACTAGTAGGTATTCTCGGCAACATCTCCGTGTGTCTCGTGGTGTTTTGGAATCGATCCATGAGGAATCAGCTCCATCTGTTCTTGGTGAACCTAGCAATCGCCGATGTTGGAATGTCGGCTTCCTGCATGCCCTTTGCCATCGCTACTGTTTTGTTCCATGAAAAGGTGTGTTTAACGAACCCGACTAGTTACTGTAAAGTTCATGGATAATTCTGCGTTATGCGAGACAATTTCAAGCGGAAAATTACAAATTTGCCCAAAATTGCTATACATCTTTGATGCATTGCGTTTTAATTCAAATGGTAGGCTGAACATACGCTATGAAGTGTTGAGTTCCTTCAGTGAAGGTAAAGCAATAACCAGCATTGCGTCTGCAAAAAGAGGCAATTTATACGCTACAATTTGTCGGTCCAATGTCGCTCATTTAAATTCGATGAGAAATCAACTGTGCGTATGGATTAAAATCTGTTCGTGGCCGAGTTTTAGCGATCTGTTGCCTTACAACGGTCAATTCCAAGCAGGCCTAATCTTCATCAAATTTATCAGAGGCCTCGGGTCGACAAATCGTGGCGCGTAAACTTAATTTATTGGATAATTGACTGGCAAGTTTACATTTCTTGGTGAGTAGCTATGAGCAACCTGCGTTGTCAAATAAAAGCAGTATGCATAAATGAGCTGCTAATCAGAGCGACAAGACAAGTGTGTAAATTTGCCAATGATATATATTTCCTTCTTTTTCAGACTATTGGTAAAGCTTTCTGTTATTTCAATGGCTTCATTAACACGCTCTTTGCTATGGCCAGTGTACTTACCATCTGCTCATTGTGCGTTTACCAGTATGTCTCTGTCGTACTACCAATGAACAAATCTCTCACGAACTTCCGGTGCCTCGTTATGGTGCTTTGCGCATGGGTTATTTCGATCTTCTTTGCCACTGGGCCCGCGATACACTGGGGCCGCTACGAATTTACCTCCAACATCTTCAACTGCGAGTATTACCACACCACGGACAAAGCAGAGATTTCCTACAACATTACTATGATGTTCTGCGGATATTTATTTCCTTGTACCTTTATGATTTTTACTTACGTCAGCATTTTGCGAGCGCTGCACAAACATCAAGTGCGCATGGCAGTGACGTCAGCCATATCACCGGCGCCGGTCGCGGGGGCGCCTGTTACCTTGGAAACAAAGTTGTGTATGACAATGTCAGTTGTGGTGTTGACGTTCCTAGTATGTAGGACTCCATTTTTCGTATTTTTAGTCCTAACAACCACCGATTTAAAACACTCGCCCGATTTTCTCGGGCAGTTGTCATTCTGGGCAATTTATTTACATAGTGCATGCGATCCATTTATCTACGCGTTCAAACACACGGAATATCAAGACACTTTGAAAGATATAGTTAAAACATTTAGACTGGCAATCGTGGCTACCTTTTGTTGCTACGTATCGAAAGGAACTAGCCAGGAGGACCTAAAGGAAAGGAGATAATAACTCCAATCAATGATGACGCTGAATTGGAGGCTCTTGGGGAAAATGGTACCCTCCTACGCAGACACTGTTTGGGCTCGTCACGCAATCTTCCTCTTCCACGAACGTCTAATGAAGCCAAGGGAACATTCCTTGCCCTTTGTTTGCTCGCGTCCCGATCAGGGCTGCGGACTTAGTCCCAAAGATCGGCTGGAGATCACTTGAAAGTAACTTTAGAGCCAATCGGCGCCAACTAATTGTGTAGTAAAAAGCTAATACTGAACAGACTCACTTCATCGTCGACGCTTTCAAAGTAAAAAGTTCTTCTTTTGAATCCAATCTGCGTTCGTATATTTACAAGCACTTCATCTTTTTCATGCCGAAATAAACTATAATTTCTCAAAGGGATTTGAACAGATTATCGTAACTATCTCACACACTCGACGATAGGACACGCCAGTAGTTTTGCAGTCATTTCTCAAGTTCCGACCAGACTTTCCCCATTCCTTAGTATTGACTCTACTAAAAAACTAGTGCATGTATCAGCAACGTCTCGCTTAGATTACTGTAAGAGCTTCTGCATGGCCTACCTGATTATCTTATCCAAAGACCACAATGTGGCGGCCAAAGTTATCACGTGGAAGCGAAAGTTTGATCAGTGTTACACCACAAGCGTGGTGCTTTTAAGATCTTATTGTACACCTTTATGGCGCTTCATGGTACTACTCCAACAAACCTGACTGAGTTCATCAGTCCTTATGTTCCCAGGCGAGCTCTTAGGTCTACAGACAAACTTCTGCTAGAGCAGCCAACGCACAAGCTTAAATCGATTAGCTTGAGGCCTTTCTCGGTACGTAAGTTTGAAATGTTTTGATTCTGCCGTCATTAGACCTCATTAAATTCATGAGATTTTGCGGGAAGTACGCGTTTCTTTAAGGAAGCAATTAGAGCTTTTAGAAGCCGTTACTCGCGCTTGTCTTGTATAGAAAACGCGCAGATTTATGTAAATTTTCTCCAAGTTGAAGGAAAGAAGTTGAGCTATCTCAGTTCATAAGAAATAGGATGAAAAGCAGAGTTTCGCAATGGTGCTGAGTAGAACTTTTCCTTCAATTTGGATTAGGCTGCAAACGGTTAGATGCAAGATGAAGGCTTTTAGCTGTGAATTTATTGCGTTTGGTCTACGCTTGTTGTTAAAATGATCGATGGAACGACAAACAGACCAGTAAGTGTATTTTATTCGTTTCCTTACAGCCTTACGGAAAGTTTCGGGTAAGCTATGGAATATATTATGCCATTATAATTCCAGACAATTGCTTCCGTAATACTCTTGTTAGATTTTCATTGACATCGATTATTTTTTAACCTGCAATCAGGCGGTGTGTTTGGTAATTAGTTTAGGATGACAAATTTATTTTTCTTTTTTCATAGTACAAGCTTTTCACCCTAAAATAATAACGCTTCACTAAAACTGCTCAAGTCCATGAGGAATTTTGCTTTTCACTATCACTGCAAAAAATTCTCCCACGCTCATTGGCTAATTTCCATCGTCAATAAGCGGACAGACACATGAAAACTAGGCTGCGCTATCGCCTCATGGATTTACAGTCACTTTGGCAATGTTATAACGAAATTTATAATCAATAACAGGACGGACATATGATATACTGGGATCACTTTGTTAAGATCTTGAGGTCGTTTCCCAGTCGTTCCGCAGTATTGCATTGCGCATCTCTACGGGGCATAATTTCACGCGTAATGAGCGCGCGCGCATTAAAAATGGCGGCTTTTTATTTACGGCTGGACCTCGCCATAGAGGTAAATCATCATTTTCTCGAAAACCAGTACGATGATCTATCATTTTTTTTCTATTATTTTTGAGTTCTTGGGGTCGTTTCCCAATTGTTCCTCAGTATTGCATTGCGCATCTCTACTGCGCATAATTTCACGCGTAACCAGCGTAATCGTGACTATAGTAAAGGTGCAAGGATTTATCAGGTATAAACAAGGTGCTGTACTAACATTTTTATTTCAAAGTTAAAATTATTTTTATAAACAATCAATATGAAAAGTTTGACAAAAATCTCAGTGCAGGTTCCATTTCGGTGAAGTGACCTCAATACCAGCGCGCGCGCTTACCGAAGGCGCGCGCGCTCTGACGTTACAAATGTATGCAACCATGACGACGTAAAAGAACAGTTTGTAAACAATTGATTCGCTTGGTCTTTCTGTAAAGCAAGGTTTCCCTTCGTGACCTTCGTGAACACACATTGTATCCAATTTAGCTTTGCGGACAAGGTTTTTGTCAATTCTTACATCAGGAAGATACAACTAAATTCTTTTAGCTACGAAATCTAGAGGGAAATAACGGTGTGAAAAACATTGAGTTTGAGCATAAACTGCGACGTCTAAATCAGTCAAGTAAGTGGAAACTTGCTCTTTTGTGTTTTGAGACAGTAATATAATTCTATGGTTATGTGAAGCTATGGCTGCTCTTTTTCGCATAGCATATAGATATTCGACAACAAATCCTTAGAGCTTTTTAGCAGTAGCGCATATTTTCCTTCTTTATTAATTTTCTGAGCCAGAAGTCAAAAAATAATTCAGCGCATTTAGCAGAAAGTCTAAATTTGTTTTGAAGTGAACAAGATTGATACTTGTTTGACCGACTTCTGGCTCACAGAAAATAGACTTCTTTCTAAAGTTTTATGGCTGTAATACTCTCCGCTGATCCTAGCTCATGTCAAGATTCTCTTATTATTTTCAATGTTGAAATCAACGCTGATATCATTTCAGAAGAAAGAGCAGGTGAATATTTTTATGGACTGAAACAGTGCTAACGTGAATTGGGCAATCATTTTATACTTGGCGTTTTGCAAATTATTCCTTACAAGTGGAATCCATAACTGTTTGTCATCGATGATAAGAAAGAAAAGGCAAAGTGTTTTTTAAGTTAATATGTTAAGACAAAAATTTTGTGAACGTTATGGTCTCGTCCACAATACGCCAGAGAAAATATGTAAATGCAACGATCACTCATTATTTTAGATTTGTGTTTAACGAAAACTCGGGCACGGAAAACACATGATTATCCTGATGTAAGCTTTTTCGATAAGCTTCGCAGTCAATGCAAAGCCGGCTTTCTAAAGGTCATTAAATTCCTCTAATTTAAAGAGCTTTTTCGAAAAGCTCCGTTTCTGTGACGGATTAGTGTGGACGGTAGGAATAACAGTAGAAATGAAGCAAGATATATCGTTTTGTAATGTTGTCACTTGACCCTTACCGTTTATAACTCCAAAATATTGTTGTTAAATGTGCGAAGGAATTTTAGCTCTGACCAGAATGTCGTAAAGAGACTTGTCCTTCCTGTAAGCGACAATTAGTTCTTATCAGAACTCTGATGGCCACTCCAAAAGGCGATCTAGTCGCCGCCACTCTCGCCGTCGTAGATAGCAAAACTTTGGATGTTCAAAAAACATTACAAGCCTACATAAACGTTTCAATATACGCACTTCTCTTCAAGTCACCCTCTCAGTATTAAGAAGGGTTTTATATTAAAGGAGAAGCTTTGCGTTTACTGAGAACAAACTCGGTTGAAGAAACTTTCGAGTTATCAAAGCTATAATTTCTAACTTACCTACTCGAGCGAGACAACTCGCCGAAAATATTTTAGCTGAAGTTAAATTCTCATCACGAAACGAGGCTCCCCAAAACAAAACACAAACATCCAGAAATGTTTTGCTTTTATCACGACTTTGATCCCAGCTACGCCTAACCTAAGAAAGATTCTTATGAAACATTATAACTGAGAAAAATAGACTCGGTCAAATATATTTTGAACCTGCAATTGTCGCCTACAGGAAAGACAAGTCTTTTTACGACCTTCTGGTCAGAGCTAAAATTCCTTCGCACATTTAACAACAACATTTTGGAGTTATAAACGGTAAGGGTCAAGTGACAACATTACAAAACTATGACTTATTGGAAATGACTTTCTAGCTCGATCCGTTTTGACGAGCGTTTTCACCCGTATTTCATTTCAGACATGTGGGCAGACTCGTTCATCATCGACGACGGGCCTTCAGAGCTTTCGCAAGTAAACTATACATCTTCATATCAGCTCTTCGGGAGTTTTGGCGAGCATGCGCAACAGCCGCATAACTACTCCACTGACCAGTACATGCAACAACCATCAGGCAGTGGTCTGTTTGCACCTCAGCCTCCGTTTGCATACGAGGCTTGGAGTGATTCAAATGGCGAGGAAATTAAGTCTTCATTTGGGGCCGCGTCTGATGACACAGTAATGTGGGATCAGGCCCCCAGCAACGAGCAGGCCTTTTGTACAGCGAAGCCACAATACATGGATCCAAACCCTGAGGTGAGACAATAAGTCAAAAGTTTAATGAAACAATACGCACTACAAACGTTTAACTGTCCCTCTCATCAAGGAACAACATCAGCTACAAAAGTTTACTTAATTAATATACCTAGTCGTATTGACTTGAGTAGGTTTAATTGATTTTAATATAAAGTTTACTACTGTAGCTTCTTTTATTGCTACAAGTTGTGAGCCAGGTTTGTTTATAGAATAACAGTCGAAAGCTTCTAGAAAGGCATTGTCTTCGATTCGCGTTATGTATCGAAATCGAACCCAGCAACCCATCATCTTCTGCCGTTTTGGTAAAAATTGATCTTGACCGACCTTAAGCTAAAAAAAGACATCAAACCAATAGAGAATTTTTGGCACGAACGTCCTCAATCAAATTAACTAGAGCGTCCCATCTTTTCAAAAGTAGACATGGGAGTCCAAATATCAATGGAGTAAAATTGAATTGTCAGTGTCAAGAAACAGTTATAATTTCTCCAGCTACACTTTGGCTGCTTATTATAACATTTGAACATTGTCCTTTCAATAGTGTTTCATAATTAAGCTACTTAGAGGCAGAATGTCCCGAATTAGATTCTAAATCAGTTTAACTTATGTTGTAACGCTAGCGAACATTTTGTGCAATGTCTTAAACTAATTTAACCAATCAATACCGTATACAGTGGAACCTCGATTTAACGAAGTCGCCGTAGGGGCCGGCCAAATGTGTTCGTTAAATCGAGGCTTCGTTATATCGAAAACCTCGATATAACGAATTTGACAATGAAGGGAAACAACCAAAATGTTCGTTATATCGAGGTCATAGTTAATGATTGATTTGTAACACAGGAGACTTCTGTGGAAATAGTATAGTGCCAATGTCTATAACATATAATAAGCCACTGAAAGGTTGCTGTCTCTTTACCATAAGGATTATTGATCTGTTCAGCTTTTATCTTCTGTTGCGTGTTGACATTGTAATTCGTTATATCGAGGTAGATTTTACGTTTGGGCTTCGGGATAATGTTCGTTATATCCAAGAATTCGTTATATCGAGGTTCGTTATATCGAGGTTCTATTCAATGTATTTTACTGTAGCTTTGGCCGGGACGTAGAATATCGTTCGTTTATATCGAGGACTTTGTTAAATAGAACTTCGTTAAATCGAGGTTCCGCTGAATCAAGTTTGAATTTTCTCTTTTTTTCCATTTAACACAGGGCAAGGGCGTGGTTGTTGCCAAAATTCAGATTTTAGCTTCAGAGAACGTAACACTAGGCGAGGAAATTGAAGAACAAAGGCGAAGAAACAGCCTGCTGATGAAACGGATTTCAGACGCCAGGGCCCAGCTGAGCTCGATGCAACAAAGCGCGGGGAGTCTCTACAATGAATGGCATGCGTTGGATGAAACATCGGAGAAATTCTACAAGCCCCTTAGTCAAGAAGAAAAGAAGTTGAAAGATATCGTCCGCAAGAAGCGAGCGGAGATTGTAGAGGTCAAAGCCGACGCCGAGATGGTTCCAAGCCTGAGAGAAGAGAAAGATCGAGTTGCCGCTGAAATAGCGCATCTCCGCGACGATCTGTTAGACGCTGAAATAGACGTGGATAATCTAACGACGAAATTTCAGTATGAACTCGGAATTATGATCGTGTTTCCGTTTTGGAAATTAGAAGAGGAGTTAGACAAAGCCCTCAGCGAGCACGACTCTACCTTTGACGAAAGCAGTGAAGAACGCACTGAAGGCGATGACGATGATAACGAGGAAGGAAAGGTACTTGGCTTGATTAAAACACAAATTCTCTTCGCTATTTTTTACTGTGCATTCTAACTACTTGACGCAATTTAACTATTGTTATACGGTTACAATAGAAGCTCGGTGGCTTAGCCCATTAAATCCGGATCGAGCGATCAGGGCTGGTAGAGTCTTGGCCTGTTTCCTTTCCCTGTGTTCTTGCGCAAGTCACTTTATTCCGATAATATCTTCTCCACCCAGGTGTATACATAGATATCAGCGGCTTCCCCAGAGGAGTACAAATATTTCTAGGTTCTCCATGTTATGAGAATCGGAAATAAGCATGATCCCTTTCAAAATGTAGTATGTTTTTGTCACCGCTAATGGAAAAAAAAAATTTCTCTGTTTTATTTTCCAGGCTACATCAATATCACAAGAAAACTTGGAGGAAGACCCTGGTGAGAAACCAAAGGAAAACTTTGAAGAGAATTTCGAAGAAAGGTCTGAAGACATTCGGAAAGACAATTTATCTGAAGAATTCTCAAGAACCTCAAAAAAAGCCTCGTTCAACGACTGTGTACAATCAGTGGACAGTCGCTCTGCCAATGGAAAATCTGCACCAAGTGTATCAGCTTCAATTTGCTCCAGTTCCCTCTGTGCCGAGGACTCTGGCAAGAAAACTGGTTGCGAATTAGATGATGTCATTATAGATGAGTCATTTGCTCACAGTCCTGCTCCAAAGAAACAGAAAAAGAAGGTAAGCACTGTAAGTAAGTAATAAATTAACTGTGAGGTCATATGACTGACTAGTCCAGTCCCTGAACTCTCCTTCCTTCCCGCCCCATACAGGGGCTGAACACGGGCGGGCGAAAGAAGAGTCCAGGATAACTTGCATGCGCATGCTCAGAATGCCGACATTTTTCCCCCCCAAATCGGGGGAAAAACCATATTTGGAAGTATTTTTCAGATTTGGCTTGTGGCGCGATTTTCTGAATGATAATATACAAGCAACAATTTCTGCATTCAGATTGATTAAAAACATGTCAATTAATCCCAAATCAGTGGAATTTCACCAGTACCACGCTATACCACATTCGATTTGTTTTTTGTCACAGTATCAAAGATAACGAAAGAAATCTTTCCAAGATTTGTTGACAGATTGAAAACACCGATTTGGACTTAAAAGTGCACGCGCTGCATTATGCAAATGAGCTACTTGTACGCGTCAGACTTTCCTTTCAAAAACTTTTGCAAACTCGCTTAATATATATGCAGAAACAATACGAAAAAATGTTTGGGAAAAGAGTAATGACGCGTACTCGTTGTCGATGCGATAAAAGTACAGATTACGATAAACCATGGCTATATTTCGATAGTTGCGTTTTTACCACAATATCAACGTCAAAGAAATTGCGCGAGCGCGAGCTGAAAAAGGCATTGCGCGACACATTGGCGCGAGCAGCGTGGTTGGGACCTAGTAATTTTTGATTGGTTCGTTCTGAGCATGCGCAGTCCCTGAACTCTCCTTTCTTCCCGCCCCATATAGGGGCTGAACCCGGGCGGGCGAAACTGGCGGGCGACTGGTGGGCGAAAGAAGAGTCCAGGATAACTTGCATGCGCAATATGGGGCGGGAAGAAAGGAGAGTTCAGGGACTGGACTAATGACTTACTGAATTTCCGATACAGTAAAAACCTGCGTATCAGAACCTAGGTTTTTCCAGTTAGCCTAAACAGGTTCTTATATAAATGGTATTTAGTGCAAAATTAGGCTAACTAGATTCTTAATTAGGTTCTTAACTTTTTTTCAAGAAACAAAGCTGAATTTTTAAATGATCTGGTGTTTAATGTCCAAAAACAGTATTCATGGAAGCTTCGTTAAGCAAAATACAGACTGTTTTATATATATATATTTTTTTTTTGAGGAAAATTCTTGATTCTATATATTTTTGAAAATAAGAGCCTGTTTTAGGATTTTAGCCTTAAATGGTTCTTATGTGAAGGGTGCTTAAAATTTTAATTTTAGCCAAACAGGTTCTTAAATGTTAGGTTCTTATACCCGGGTTTTTACTGTATACATACATTTTTGTTCATTTTACAAATGTTTGTTGCGGGTTACGAAAGCTAAGTCATATCCGATCTTGAAAACCCTCGATCTTGCGTACACTTTCAGCATTTTTTCAAATCGAAAGGTCCATATCGTATGGCATTATACTGAGACAAAATAACCAGTCATCTAGGGCAGCTGGCTATAAGGCTTTAGCTCTCCGCACGCATTCAGTGCCTATGATTTCAGATATGTATGGTAATGTAATTCCCGATCTTGCCCTTAAGAGCCGTGGTGAAGTAAATCTAAACATAAACGTCGGTACACAACAGATGTCGGCCCAAATCATCATTTTACCTTCGATTCTTGCACTCTTTTTACTTAAACTCGCCTCGCTTGATGAGACGATGAAGAACCTTAAAGGTCATGAAGTGTTTTAAGTGCGAACTTTACACAAAATTAATTTTCAGACCCCGCCCAAATCCCATAACGAAAAAGTGATTTTTAAAACATTTAACTATAGAAAAACTCGATTAAAATATTTTTCAATTATTTCAAAACTGCGATATTTAGCTTAAGTCATTATCAAGTCAAAACGAGAGCTGATAAAAGATTAGTTGTATAAACTGCAACTGTAAACCGGAAAAAAACCTTCAAAAGTATTATAATTTCTTCGAAACCTTTTATGTCATCTTAACACCTTAGCCAACCTCTTAACCATGTTATAACCAGTCTTAATTTGTGCTATAGTTCGATCCTAATCATAAATGCCTGCAAATTAAAAATTCTTTTGTATTCATTTAAATTAGCCACACAAGCCTCGTTTAGGAGCAAAAATTCTTTTGAATTAACAACTCAAAAACGAGGCTGGTCACGCAAATTTTGATATAAACAAATAATTTGTGATCGGTAGCCTGTATCAACAGGTTCTATTGACCTCATTTTTGATATATTATTTCTTTTTTACTTTTTTTCTAGATCAGCAAAGCCACTCGCTTCAGTCGATGGTTACGACGCTTGTGGACTATACCACGACGAACGAAGGATGAATGAACTTTAATAGCCTTGCTGCTTTATAACATTGTTACGTTAATTTGTGTTGGTGGAAATAAACACTTTTTTGTGTTTGTGTTCAAAGCATGTAAGATTCACATCATTTGGGGAGGGGGAGGGGGGAAATGTAATTGTGTAAAACAGAACAAAAGTTCCTGAATGAAAGAAAGACGTCTATAATTTTTTTTTATTTCTGTCTTAGCGATTTCTTTTTGTGTGATTGTTATTTTTACTATTATTTTGTAAAGGATCTCCTGCTAATATACTCAAGTGCCACAACGCCCGTACGTGTTAAAAGAAAGCGTGTAAGCGCAATTTCGTTCCCAGAGCCCACGTGCCTTTTGGTCAGCACCAAGACCCGTGTGGCCAAAAGGTACGTGGGCTCTGGGAACGAGATTGGTGTAAGTGTTGAACGAGTAAGCTGAACGAGTATTCACGGCTCGCGTATCACGTGTGGGGCCTATGCACATGGTTGAGAGAATTTGAAAGTTTGCTATGTGAGCGGCAGGCTAGGGCTTATGAAGCACTCTCCGAATGTTTGCATCACCTAAATAAATACTAGTCGCGCTTTCCCCCCTTTCTATTACAACATAAAAACGCATGACTTCATTGCTGTATTTACATTACTTCAAACATTGTGGAAAAGCTAATTGACCAATCCAAGCTAGCGTTATATAACCAAATAATTTAAATTTTTTAATGAGCATTGATTCTATAGTAAATATTCACGTAGGACTAGTCGAAAGGAGAACAGCTTTTCCCATTTACTATCAATAACTGAACAATTAATTCTGAGCCCGATGCTTTTTGCGTCAATTTTTGCTTGCGTTCATGCCTGAAAATGTTAGAGGAAAATCAGCAAGGCTGATTACACAGTATAGGGATATACTGAAAATGTATTATTCAACTTATAGCTGATTAGATCCTCTAAAACGAGAGGATCCGGTACTTCTGTTTTGTCACGGTGGTCCTTGCAAAAATTACTACGTCTGAAAATGTTGCTGCTTTTTGAAAGCAAACATCTAATTCAAATTTACAAGCAAAAGAGATTATAGTAGTCGCTATTTTCAATGTACCAAGTTTAAAAAAAGCTCTTTAACAATTTTTTTTTGGGAATAAATTTGTACCCAGCATGATACCTTCTCTACACCAATATTAATATGTATGCAAATGAGGCCGCTCCTAGGATGTCAGTATCGACGTTAAGACTCGACAATATCAAAGACTGTTTTTCATAAGCGTTTAGCCTGCGACAGCATCCGGTTTTTTGGCATGGCCCGATTGAACGTATAAGCATAGGGCTGAGCAAGGTGTTTTAAAAAATGTCCCAACAAAAAGCATTACATGACAGCTTCAGCAACTCACTGAGATTTCGGCACATCAGAGGGTGTGTTGCTTGTGTTTATGCATTATGCTTATAAATACCATGGAGAAAACCAGCCTTGAATGCCAGTTCATAGCATCTTTCATCCCTTGGAGTGAGAGGGTAAAGTCGGTAAAGGGATATCACATAAAAGAATAAAATCCTAGAATTGTCAGAGGAGACGTAACAAAGGGTCTGGATCCAGGTACTGGGATCAATTTTCGGCAATTGTTCAGCTATCCGTTTAAATTTTAGCCCATTCATGACCGTCATGTATTTCTCAGCACTCAGTAAGAATGTTACCAAATTCTCACCCCATTCCCTGCTTCATAATTAATTGTTTAATCGAAGACTCGCCCAAGTTAAATAACGGAGTTATGCATCTAGTTTTAAAAGATAATTTTCGGGCCTTCTGCTGAAAGAATAAAAAATAAACACGACGAATGGTAGTTTTTGACCTTAGTTCATGTACTTGTCATTAAGTGTAATATACAGTACGTGATGTCAGAGCCCAGTCGACACGCCCAGGGGGGAGTCCTCGATTTCATTTAATGCACACTAATGATCTCTTAACTACCTTAGGCAGACAATCAACACGTACTTGCGTATCTTAACGCCGATAAATTACTTCTGAGTTCCGACGGTCAATGTTGATTTTTTTTTTGAGGGTCAAATGCTGATGTCATTGAAAATAGCTTTCCCGAGACGAAAACATTAGCTAACATTCTTTGCATTGCAAACCACCTATGTGCCTAGGGTATAACAAGAAACCTTTTAACACGTTTGCTTGAGAACGCTGTTTATTTATCAAAAATCCAGAAGCTCCCACGGAAATATCTATTCACCATCTGACAGCTGAAACGAAACTTTCCGTAGGAGGTGAAGTTGAATATAATACACCAGCTATAAGAGATCTCTAAAATAACAAAGTGCAATCTTTTAGAAACACTTTCCGCCTCCTCGAGTTTACTGATCAAATATCTAAGGTAAACAAATCAACTCAGCAAAGCAGAAATCAAATAAAGTAATAGGGTATAACTCACTAGGCGCTACTGAGCAGAGAGGTGTTTGTAATTCTGTTGTGTTTGGGAAGTAATTACTGGTAATTCTTGAACGTGGAACTAAACGTATCGCAGGTAAGTAAAGTATTTTCAATTTTGACTTTAAGGGTGTAAATAAATGGCAAAGTACCCATAACATCCGAGAAGGAAGGCATTATCATGTCTGGAATTTTCGACTAAAGATATTTGCTTGGGCTGAAACCTTTTCTCGGCGTTGAGGGAACGCCGGACGTTGCTGATGCGCTTCAGATCAGTCAGTAAAAGATAAAACCTACAAAAGAAAACGTTTGAAAGCGTTTGAAGCAGACTACAGTCATTGAAACAAGAACTTTCCTAATCAAGACTACTGATTAGACACTTCCACTTACAGTTTCGCAAATTGCAGATGTTCATTTTGTTTCGTTTCGGGAAGTTTCTCACATTTCCCCAAGCCGCCAGAGAAGTAGCTTTGTTAATTCAATTAACTACCCGAGGGACAAATCAAATACGTACATTATTGAGTATCCACCGTACGATATCTCGGTTAGAACTGAGAAAATCAATTGAAACCAAACCAGCGAGGATTTTCTTGAAGTGCTCGCCAACAAAGAGTTCTCCTAGACCTAATGTTTTTAAGAGGCTGCGAAGACATTTCGGCACATGAGAGGGTAAGTTCGTTAACATGTGCGACAATAACATGCTGTTATATACCTTCGTACACAAATATGGAAGCCATAGGTCATTGTTCTGTGTATAGTGATTGCGGCTTTTTCCTTTAATGAACTCTGAAAGCAAAGAACTTAGCCTACGATGTTAGCTAGAGCGTTCGTTGGAAATCAGTAACCCTTTCAAAAAAACATTTGCTTTTACAAGCCCGGCTCTGTCGTTTAGTCCTAAAGGTCTCTTTTGCAAATTTATCACTAAAATACTTCAGTATTTATGCTCAACTCGAAGTCATTAAAAATCATTATTTGAGGGGGATTACTGTTAAAGTGGATCAGTGTAAACATCTTCTATTTGAGAGAACTGTCTGGCGTGTTGAAACAATGCCGGTCAAATCAAAGCAGGCTGGCATAACATTGATTTTACACTAATTTGCTATATATGACTGTATAGTCATATTATCATTCAATGCCTCGAGTCTTTTGAACCATAGCAGAAGTATCGAGAAGAAACTGGAAATAAGACCGCCGAGAGATGTTTTCTTCACTCGCCCGACTGAAATGAAACGCTAAGCCTTGCTATACTGACCACGCGTTTTCCACAGTTACGTTAACGACTAACAAAGTTTTGGCCAAAAGACATGTGAAATTTGCATTTTTTTTCCTTCGTATTTTTCTTCGGGTCGCTGGCATTTGCTACTTAGAGCTTGTCTGCGAAACACATATCATGATGTCCGCAGCATCCCATTGGACTGACTTGCGTTGACTACTGTTTTTCTGAACGTAATACTTTATGAGGCCAGTCTCGATCCCAGGGTCAAGTTTCGCTAAGACCGAGACTCTTGAGAGACCTATTGGCATTTTAGCAGGTTGGTCCGTCGCGTTTTAATTTATCTATGTACCTCGTCAAAGATCAATATTCAAAACTAAAACAGCTATGATATTTCCGTTTTTGCGCAGATATCATGTATAACTAGCTGCTCTTGTTTGGATGTTAATCATGAGAATTACAATTTCCTCGACTGTTTTTGTTTTTTGTTGTTGTTTTGTTTTGTTTTGTTTTTTTGTTTTTTTTTCAGCGGAAGAGAAACACCAGCATCTCGATTACATTGATCCACGTACCAGCCAAGGTGCTTGCCAGCTAGGCATGCGCTTCAATCGAAAATCCAATGGCAAGAAATGAAAAAGGAACAGATAAAAATTTGCTAACAACTAGAATAATTGTTTGAGAAACTCTTTTTTGCTGCTTTCATTCCTTGTTCATGATGGTTCCAAATAAATTCTGACCGATAGGCTTATTATGTACCACTCCGAATAACATGTGGTTTCACAAGAAGGCAAGGAAGGATGTTTTATATGCTTACGATATGTGGTTGCTTGCAAATGAGCCGAACAGCGAAACAATGCCTTTATTTTAAAGTGTGCTGTATTAACCAAGGGACTGTCATCAAAAATCGGATCAAACAGCGGGCGAATCAATTCTCCGTATTCTTCACGCTGACCCTCTATGTTTTCTAGATAAGCTTCTTAACGGCGTATAAATGTCCCGCTACTTCCGATAATTGGTGGCAATAGTTCAATTTCGATATGTGAACTGACCAATTTCGATATATAAAAATTCAGCCAAAAACAAGAGACCTCAGCTCCGGGGAATAAAGCCACAAACTCTGTAGTTATTCTCGGAGCCTCTTGTTAAGGTCTATTGTTTTAGGCTGAATTTTAATATATCGAAATTGGTCTATTAATTCAGTTTCTACGCAAACTTCTCCTGAAACCTGACTCGAGGCCTTTGAAAGAACTGTCCAAAACACCATTCACATGCTATCAATGGCCATTTCGTTTCCTAGGATTCCGATTTAAACCCGTGTAATTTTATCGTTCGAGGCGATCAATTTGACGCTTACATGGCAAAGTTTACCCTGAAGTGTCGCCGGACAACACACAAAGTCAGGGAAGGTTCGGTACGGCCTTTTTCGGCAGGATTTTGCCCCAGGATATTATTTTGGCTTGCTTTGGTCCTTTCAAGTAAAATCAATTCAAGGACAACGTGGGCATGAAGGTGACAAAAGAGTTTTCTCTGAAAAAAAACGCCTAGCCACATAGAAAGGTACGTATACGACAACGAAATTATCAAAACAGCTTTTTAAAAATATCTTTCATATATGATCGGTATTTGTTCTCTTGGATTCTTAATTGTGAGTACACGAGTCATATCGTCCGGCTAGACTTGCCACAAGTCCACCTCATGAGTTTCAGAGTAGAAAGCTTACCGACCGAAGCGATCTGCGACGAAAGACCTTTCTAAAGGTCCACATGAACTCTAGTGAAATTTAGCTTTTAAGATCTGATCATGAAACTCGGACGCGACAACCTGCTCCAAAGCTTTGTTCATAAATAGTCATAAGCCGATTTGGATCGCTTCGGTCTTTTTGTGAGGGAGTGAACAGGACATTCCAATAGCTAAATTGCAATGACAAAAACATAGCTGCAATTAGGATTTTGGTTTCTATACAGTTTTCCTTGTTGCCGATAATGTCAATTAATTATACCCCCCCCCTTTAACTGTGTATTCTCCACATAGACGCAAGTAATTGGTTGAAAGCCGATTCTAATTCAGTTCTAGTTGTTGTTTTGGTTTTTTCGTTAGCAAACTGTTAGAATAACAGCAATATTTCAACACGGAAAGTGGGGTGGTGGGAGGACATTTCACCAAAGGTGTTTAAAAAAATAAAAATAAATGAAAGTCTAGATAAATATTTTAAAGTTGCTTACATTTTAATTTGCTCGAAATACTATGCTTTAAGGTAGAGATTCATGTGTCAACTGCAGTCTGCCACTTTACCCCAATGGTTTTCATTGTTCCATACAAAACAATCAAAAGCGAGCTGATGGCTCCTGAGGGAAAATTTCTTTTGAAAATGTTGCCGCCAGTAGCGAAGACGCGGTAGAGGAAATGATATTTAGCAACCGAATTGATATTTTTGTAACCTAGTGATCGATCACAAACTGAATTGCTTATGCTAATGAGGCAGACAGAGGCGTATGTTTACCTTTGCACTTGGGGGGTGGTGTGGGGTTCCGGTTACCTACTTGCACGAAGAAATGGCCCTTATGTGTAATGACATCAGCCAAGCAAAAATCACCACCAAGCCTCGCTTTGATAATGCAAAATGTAAATTTTATCATGAGCCAATTCCCAAAGCAGTCAAGATGAAAAGAATACCCACGTGAAAACCACACGAAGGAAACGAAAGTTTGAGTAAATGTCGCACAAACGAGGCTTGGTGGTGAATTTTGGGCATGTGACGTAAGACCTATTACACAATATCCAAATCTGCGAGTGTTTGAACTGGCATACGGACGCACACAAATTGCGTGATAAAACAATTGTTAGGCAATTGAACTGTTACATAACTCCAAAAATATATAGTTATTTTGAAACCATACATACGCATACGCATACTCTATACCATACGCATACTCTATGGTCTCGATCGACAGCCTAGTAAGATCAGAACTCTATAAATGAAAAAAAAAACCATCCTTTCTTCCTCAGCGTGTGGATAGATAGCTTAATGATTTGTTGTTCAAATCGGTCGCAAATAGACAATGTTCTGAGTCTCGGCAGAGCAAATTCCTTGGATTGAACAATAAATTATGTGTTTAATGCTAAGTTCAGCATCGTGCACACTAATGCAGATAAATTTGAAGAATGTAACTTTTTTCTTCATGCAGTTTTGCTTTCCTTTCGGATTAAAACGCCCACAGAGCCTCATAAATGCATGCTAGGGCATGCGCACATTCACCTTTGAGCCCAAAATAAATACGGCTCTGTGACGTCAGTATAGAAGATCCGTTTTCGCGTTTCAAATAACAACTCTTCCCACCCTAAGATGACTGTTAACGAAACGCTCGCAGTTTTAGCGTGAACAATAGGCGAAACCGGTGTGGGAAATTGAAAAAGACGTGTTCAAACAGTTATCCCAATTAGTGTAGAAGAAGACTGCCGCGTCCATGCCATAAATCATGTTTTCAAGTTTTGATCTGGGTGTTCTGCGGTGATAATGCATATGATATTCATCCGACACGAAATCGCAAAATTGAAAATATAAAGACAACATATATATTTATGAGTTCTTAAGGCAACGACTCCAAGCTTGAAAAAGTGTGACATATAGTTTACTAGGCTGAGAAAAGAATGACACTGATGAGCTTGGCGGAATTCCCATTAATCTGTCTTCGAATTCACTCTTTCCTTTATCGCCATGGAGCGTAACAAATCACGGTGCATCATCAATCTTAATTTACAATCACGTTCACGAATCATAACCGGAATCAATCTTTAAAAATCGAACTTTCTTTAGGCAAGCACAATAAGCCGTGGAGACAGCCTGAGTTACTTAAGTTAATAGTTAAATATTGCTTTTGTTTTGAGTGTTTCACATAAATGAATTGAATGTTTTAATAGCAAAGTTCATCCGCATATAAAGCAAGCTACCTACAGAGGCACTATCAGTGGGTTTTACAATGATTTAAAGAAGATAATGTCACAAAACTAGATTACAGAAAGTCCATCAATAACTCGATGGCTTGATTTTCTTAGGGAATATTATATTGTATGTTGTCGCAAAAACTGAATGACGGAAGCTATTAGGAAGTGATTGCGACTCATAATGACCAGAAGTCTAACAAGAATAATGGAAGTGGTTTTCAATTCGCAATTTAGTTGCATTTGGAAACTCGAGATTATATTTTCTCTGTTTGATTTCCCCAGATATCGGGTTTGAAATGTCGCACATTTATAAATTAAAAGTCTTTTTGACGAAGGGAACTCATTCTTTTTTTGATCGGGACAGAACTGTAGGTAAATAACCAACCATAAAGTAATTTTGATTTCAATATTGCCAGTTATTTATTTATTTATTTATTTATTTTTGTTTGACTGGCCGGGATTCCGGGCCATTGAGGTTCAACTGGTATCGAAGACCGCGGTCAGTATATTTCCAGAAGAAACTTTGCCATGCCCTACGTCAGTTATATTTTACATATCATCTTTGCACTATGCTTGATATGATATTTATATAACCTTGAGAGTAATACGAGTGTCATTGTCATGACGATAGCAGCTAATAACGAGTTTTTATCGCAGCCTAAGTCACCTTCAACTTTTTATCAAAATTTAAATGACTTCTTGTAGAAAGACCCTCACAAATTTTATTGAATTATTTAATAAAATCAAGCTCATGATAATTTTCTGTTATCTGACTTACTTGTAGTGATTTGTTCCGAAAGAAAACAACCACACTGGGTACTGATAGCAGCGTTTTCACCGAACAAAGCAGCGAACAAAAAATATACATCACAAACAATAACACGATTTGAAAAATCACTGATTTACTGGTGTCATAACAAAAAAAACCCGTAATCATTACATGCTATTATTTTCTGAAATTCAGTTTGTTATCATTTAAGTGCCCTCCAAGGTATAAATCGCTAAATTGTGACAAAAATCACGCTGCGACTAAAGTCGGCCCAAAGGAATATTAAAATATATCAGTTGAACTTGAATACGTAAAATACCATAACAGAGTGGACTGAGGGCTGAATTCTTTTTTCCAAACCAATATCAATCTGCAAGAAAGTAAAGATCGATTTGAACTTTAAGTGCTATTAACCCAGAATATGATTACGACTATTATTATTATTATTATTATTTTGAAAAACCACTTCAAAAAGTCCATTTGCCTGGAAGCGATGATTTACTGCAGGACGCAGTAGCTCTAGGATTGCTTGTTGAGAAAACAAAATCTAAATATGAAAAGCAAAATTAATCATGTTATTACCCCGCCCGCGAATAGAAACACTGATATAATCACAGAGATATTTCCAACCAAATCGAATTGAATTGTCAACAGCAAAGAAATTTCAGAGCTATCACGGCTGCATTTCAAACAACTTTAATTTCCAGCAGACAATTCTTCAGCGAACTTTTTCCTGTTTCTGAATTAGCAATAATAGTAAGGAAACGACTGTCAGTATTCCTACGACAGCAAGTCAAAAGTCAGTAGAATATTATTATTGTATTATCTTAATTCTTAAGTGTTATGTTGCTTGAATGGTAAGGGAACCTCTCAGCTGAACTGACAAGCCTGCAATGGGTTCTCGTTTTGAATGACAAACATTAAACTGAGTTCGTATTTCATTAGCTGCTATCACCTCGTTCAAATAACTTGACAAAATACACTTGCCACTCTTGATAAGTCCGAAAAAACCAGTATCCAATTGATAACAGCCACTCAATGACGCAAAGAGTATCTTGTTTTAACAGGTGAAAGAAAAATACGTTTTCTTGTGGTGAACTGCATTAGCAAGCTTGAATGGTATGTTTGTACATTTAGCAAAAAGCTGGATTAAAAGTTTGTATTCAAACCCTGCGTGTGAAAATCAATTTTTGAATACTCTATGACAACGAATACTCATTTATTACCTACCCTTGACAATAGACGTCCATCAAAATCAAGATTATGGATATCTTTTCATAACTTTTCTTGTACTAGGTTTTTACTTATAAAACCCTACATTAGGGACCGAACAAATATTATTCGAAGAGCGTATTAAGTGGGATATAAGATAAGATAAATTTTTCGCCATGTTTCCTCTTGCATTCTTATTCAAATCAGACAATTTATTTTTCCGGTTAGAAACGCCCGAAGCGACAATACTGTAAGCGACTTCTGGCCTTGAATGAAAGCGATTTAAAATGAAAAGCGTGCAAATTGCTTTAGTACAGCTGCATCGCCTCGTCGGCAAGCTAAGATTTCGTAGACTCGATATGTCAAGCTCAGATAGCATTTTTCAGCTAAGTTTGCCTTTCACGTCTTGATACGTGAATCAAATACGATTCCACAGCCGCAACAACAAATAATCGAGACAAATATTGTCAAGTTAAAAGTCGAGCAGAGAAATATTGATAATCAGAATTAGCGGAAACTGTCTCTTCGGACGAGAGGAGGAAAGAAACCTACATGGCGGATTTATATGCTTTGTGGAGTGGAGTTCATCACTGACTGCCAAGATACACAGCAAACGTAATGATCGGACTACCAAAATTTAGTATCATCGTCTTTTCAGCAATCATTTTCTTGGGAGTTTTGCGAGCTGGCGAGAGCCGACGATGTGACAGATCCACAGAATGCCTCGGGGATTATATTCACTGCTGCGATGGGTACTGTCGCAGATCATGTAATTTGTCTTGCTCTCGAGAAGAACACTGTGGCTCCCCGGGCAGCATTGAGGAGTACTGCTGCAAGGGGAAATGCATTTCCACGTCTTCCATCTGTGAAAAGCCTGTGGCAGATGAAGAGGATGTTCTTAGCAGACCCGTCATCGCAGTACTTGTTATGTTCGGTGTGATGCTCATCGTAGCCGTGTGCTGCGTGTTTAGGTCGTATTTCTGTAAAGTGCGCGCGCTATGTTTCGGCGAGAGTTCGCAGCAAGTCGATACTGCCGCCAAGGCCCGTGGTTCTGGTTTTGTCGCTCTTGGACGAGGGTCTGTGGGCACTGAAGACGGCGGCTTAGACTGCACAGAGAGAATTTCCTTGCAATCTGCCAGCTCTTGGGTCGGTCATGATTTTCGCGTTGCCCCTCCGAGGTCTTCCAGTATGAAAAGCAGTGGCATCGTGTAAGAAGCTAAAACTAGGCTTAGTTTTGAAGCCAGCTGTCTCACTTCCATGTTTTATACGAGGAACATTCGATAAAGGTCGTATAGCAATCATGAATATTCTAAGATTTAGGACAGCTGTTTGCATAGAGAACTGATATAACTCGGCTGTTCCGGAATAATTCAAAAACTGCTGTATTTAGTGGCTAAGCCAAGCGAAAGAGTTTTTTGGGTATATTTCAGGAGTATGTACCCAGCGGCATGATTTCCTTAAGGGTTACCCAATACATACTGGCTAGCAAGCACTCTTTCAGGACATTTAAGATTACTTTTTTCTTGTAAACGTAGACTTCAAAAAAATATTTATGCCATCAACCCAACTCTATAATTGCTCGATTTGATTTCGAGATAAAATAACAGCTTCAGGTTTCGCGCGAGCTTCCACTGGGGCTTTTTTAGGCAGCTTCTGTAACATTAGGTTAGCATTTTTCTTTTTTAATTTTTCGGCGAAATGTGCGCGGTATCATCAAACTGCAAATGACAAACCTGATTTCTAAAAATAATTCGAAAAGTTGATTAAAATTTGACAAAAGTGCAAATTCACCTGTAGATGTCAATTGTAATCGATCAAGAATGTCAGCGGTACTCGTCAATGCGACTCTGTCATCAAGGAAAAAAGGAAGTTGGCGAAATGGATACAGAAAATTAGTTATGTGAGCATATTCTGACTTTTAAATTAAAGCAATTTTCCGCAAAAAAATTAATTAACATTGTAGCCGATGTCGGAAATTTCAAGTTCCTGACACCAAAATTAAATAATCGGCAGAATCTCGCAAAGGTACGTAACTGTTTCGACTAATTGAAAACATATAGAATAGTTTCAATAATTTGTCAATTTGCAAAGTCGAAAACTGACCAGCGCAATTTAATTTCCTTATCTGAAGCATTCAACGGATTTTCCATGATGCTGCGTTTAGAATAGATCAACGTGAAGGTCTAGAAATCTCTGGCATAAAGTACTTTATTGAAGGAGATTCTTAAATAACTATTGCATATAACAGAAAACATTCATCGCATGTTTACACTTTAATAAATCAAGTGGTCTGTTTTTAGCTTTTCAGTAGTGGGGCGGTTTTCAATTGATTGTCATAAATAATAAAACCCGGTTTACTGTGGCACAGTAAACGCGCCCGCCAATCACAAAGGACAGAGACATTAATTCATTTCAAGTGTCACTCCATTTTTTTTCCTTTAATAAAATATAGCAGTTTCCCTGATTACTTCAGCGAAAAAGTTATCTCGATTCACAAACTCCCTTGCCTTTCTACAGGCGTTTGAACTTGTAATTTCTATGTTCACGACAGCGCAAAGTGGGATCTGGTGTCACTTCGGGTAGCGGGTTAAAACACTCAAGAGACTTTTGACTAAGCTTCGAGTGCTGCCAAAACATTTCTGTGATATTTGTGATTCCTATATATTTTATCAAACTGGACAAGATTTTTAAGTGAAAGAATTGTATCATCTAGTATCACAATTCGGCTGCATTTTCCCATTTTGAAGTGTGGGTCGCCAGTCAAGATCCCCGAGTTACGTTGTATAGTACTTAGGCCAGGATCGCCGGACACTTTGCTGGTTTATTTAGGGCATAAAGGTACAAATAATGGCTGAAGAGTTAACCTACAGCTCTTAAAGAGTTGTAAAGATGTTAATGAACACAAAGAGTTGGTAATTTGACTTAAAGGAGCGAACAGATTTGGGAGTGCCAAAAAATTTATAGATTCAAACATGAATTTTCCCCGAAATACAAGTTAAAACGCAATGTAGTCGAAGTCCACTCTTGTGTACTTCTCCAGATCGGTCAATGATTGAAAATAGTTTTAGCATAAGAGATCAGCAGAAATCAACCAACGGTTGGGAAACAATATCCGAAAGTGAGGTAACTTTTCGCTTTGTTATTGCCGACCGACCTTCACGGTATGGAATAGTCATAAGGGTCTTGTGTGGAAAACGCGATCATAAGTCGCCGAGCCGTCAAAGTTTCACGGGAAGAAATATAAAAATGTATATTTAACATATTTTACTGATATGGTCTCTTTTAGGGGTAAGAAAATCCTGGGCCATACAATGATTGGTCTCCTTTAGGGGTTTACCTCAAAACTTCCGAAGAACTCCCCCCTCCCTTTCATATAAAAATTCCCCACAGCGGGGGGGGGGGGGGGTGGGCGGGGGTTCGGTTGACTTCTTAAATATTCTTAGTTCAGCACGACAATCCGGCAGTAGCTACAGAGTAGAGTCTTAATAGTTTGTTTAAATTTCCTCATATGTTGATAAATGCTTGGTCCATTCCAAGTTTGTAATTTAGATATATTTGGTTCCTCAAAGACGAAACTCAAAGAACAAAACAATTTTTTGTTTGGAATGGCCATTAAGCAAAACACGGCCAGATTAAGACCTCTGGCCGCGCGGGCGTGAGTGTGTTCTTACTAAAATTCACAAACACATAGCAACAACTCTGGTCAAAACATCATGGGACAGTTATGAAAATTAAGAGAGAAAATGCACTTTGTTAAATAACTTCTGAATCCACCTCTTAAAAAAGCTTGGCAATGTTGTTTTAGTAAACCATTTCTTTTTGTTCCCCCTTCCCCCAAGCAATGTTGAGTCTACCGAAAATGACTTACAATACAATACAATACTTAATTGACAACTCCCCATGGGGGCTTTTCAGTGACAATGCAATTAAGAGAAGTAACAATAATAAGTAAAAAGACTAAAATGACAATACCTGACATCAACATTGCATCGGGGGAAAGGGGAAAGGGAAAATATATCATTCCAGTTACGGGTTATTGCCTTTATGTCCCAAGACTTCTAACCAGGGTTGTAGTTCTTCGATCAGATCGAACCCTCAGCAATCTTAATCTTCTCGTTGCAGGACGTGTAGGTTTCGTTTGCCATTCGTTTAGAAAAGCCTCCATTTCGAGTACAAAAACGCGATGCGTTTAATTTACAGTGTAATTTCCTCACATCAGTTTTCATTATTTATTTTTGGTCTGGGACTCGGAGGATCGTTTGAGCTCGGATATAGTCAGATCGCTTCCAGCTTATCCAAAATTCGTGTGTTATGCAGTACACTGACAGTGTCAAGCTTTCCACTAGAGATAGAGAAGAATATACAGGCCAAGAAAATCTACAGGCTTTTACAGTGGCGGCGAACACCACATTGAAGAAATCTTCGATGGCTCCAGGGCTTTAGCATAGCACATATCCCACTTCTTTGGACTTTTCCGCGTTTCTGTCGAGAAGTTTCATCGAGATATATTGGTATTGAATTGAGAGGAATCCTGTATCGTTACAGCCTCCAACAACACCTCTTCCTTGCATTCTGCAACGCTATCGTGCGTTTGCATATGGCCTTCATTGTTATTTCCGAAATGACGCGAGAAGCCAATTCGTCCCATTCCCCGCTATAAATCCGCCTTGAACCTGGAAAAGGCGCAATTTTACAAACTTTGAAAATTCAAACACCGTTAACTTAAATAGCTACAACGACAGTTTTTTCGCAATGGTAATCAAGGATAAAAAGACATTTTATAGTAGCGAAAAAAAATTGGGGTTTGTGGCACTTAAATTAAGGCGAGGGGTAAACATGAAAAGGAGTGAATTTTGAGGTAATATTGAAAGGGAATTGTTAGAATTAAAATGGGTTGGAAACACTACCAGTTTAAAAAGCTCCTATTTTCTACCCTTTTATCCATATTTACTTAGCTTCAGAGTAGCCCCTGAAGAAGGTTAGCCCTGTATAACCGAAGTATTGGGCATTAAATTTATCATTTCTAGCCGTTCAGCCTTTCAATTGGTTTTATAGTTTGTTTTACACTGCTGATCCTGATCTACCCAAGATCCTGCTTCACTCCGCTGCTGTCTGTGCAAGTGGTCCTTGCATTATAGTTTACCCGATTGTTATCGGACAGCTCCGCATAAGTCAATCAGATTTAAACTTGCAGTTTAAAGCAACTAATCACAACCTTGGTCACATTTAAACAATTTATGCCTCCTCTGTCAGTCTTTTGATGCAAATTTCCCATTTCTATAACTTGGCTATTCGTTTTTTCTCAGAAATTGTAATTTTTATGATTAATTGGTAATAAGACTTCGTGTCGTCCAATTTGATTTGCAATCATACTCGTGATAAACAAATCGGACTCCCGCTTCGCGCTTCGTGGTAGTTTGCACAACAACCCTAGCCTCAAACCACTCCCTCCTAGCCAAACTAAGGGGGTGGGGGGGGGGGGGTGGGGGGGAGGGCCTAACATGAGGGCCCTATTAGTGCTGGGCATTATGGCTTTAACGTAAATATCACGTTCACATTTCCGGCAGTCAAAAATATCGTTATGCTCATCCCATTCTACATTTTGGGCTGTTTTGTAAATTTATGGATGATTTTTGGGTATATTCTGGGATAAAAAGGTTTTCTCAAAGGATTAGTAAAATTTATGAAAATAGGAAATTTGCAAGCTTTGATATTGTTTTAAAATTAGAATTTGAAGTTAAAAATTGGTAGACCTACACCAAACAGTTGTCCACCAACCTGGGGCGTCAACTGTCTGGTGGTGGTCCAAAACATTTTTTCCCTTTAATCTCGCTTAAAACTTCCCAAAAATTTCACTTAGATTAACATTAATTAATTAATTTCCCCCTTGACTCGTTAGAGAGGCTAACAGACGCCACCAGTACATTTTGATTGATTCCGTCAGGTGCATACATTGGATGCTGCGTGTAACCAACTATATCTCATTTTGTTATCTTCATCAATAGACTTAGCTTTGATGCTCAGTAATCAAAGCAAATTTTAACACTGGATAACTTTCGGTGTTGTCTTAATTCCCTAAAATCCCTTTATAAGCTTGTAAAGCCTGCGAGGCAAGATCGAAACACGGAAGTTTGAAAACAAGAAAGACTAAAGGAAGTTTCGGATTAAGGAAGTAGTGTTTGACATTAGCTATGTAAAATATTATTAAGCGCAAGTAAAAAAGAAGAAAAATCGCCCAATTTTGTAAAGAATATTAGATTACTGAACTAAACTGTACAATTAACTTTCGCGACGACAGAATCTGCTCTTCCGATGTTAAGGTTTTAGTATCACTGGTAGTAAAAAGATGTTAGCACATTTAAAAGCTTCTCTGTTTAGAGTGTAAGCTACCATGACGCAACGATTTCAATGGTACATAAAGATTACCATGTCAAAAGCAACTCCATATTACTATACAAACAATACGTCATAGGCTTGCTTCAAAACAAAAGCGTTTTAAGCTGCATATCCGAAAAAACGCACTGAGACACACGTGCAGAAACATTAAAACAGGACTTGGTCATTTTCGTTGAGCCAAGCAGATTTTTCAGTCGCCTAAGTCTCAGTTGTGGAAATCTTGACTTGAGCGTGGTGTACAGTTTTCGTCGCACACCAATTGCCAGATACCTGGACCGGCAAATCACTGAGTTTACAAATCTGGTGGTTAAGTCGATTAGATACAGATTTTAAAGTTCGGTCGAGAGATTTGGTGAGTGCATATATATTAGTGTATAATATCTCGCTTGCTTGCAGGAGTATAGAGAACTTTATAAAATAACGTGTACGGCTTAGGAACCTCAACGCTGGTGACATTTCTTCTCCGAAACAATGCTAGAAAATTCTTATACTTATATTTGACTCAACCAGTTAATAGAACAGCAAATAAGACTATGCCTTCATCAATCTCTAACTGGTAAGCAGTGCGTCCAGATTAAACTGACATTAAAGCAAACGATTTGCTTTTTCATTTCGTGTATTTGAAATCGACAGTGGACGCCCAAGATTCGTGGGAATGGCTCGAACTTTGGCGGGAATAGTTTGAGTGCTTCTGGCCCGCGTAATTTCCTCAAAGTCTGAAAAGCAACTGATATGACGATATCATGTGGTGGAAAAGCATAATTAGTGTATGAGCCTTCTTTATTTAACTCATTAAGCAACTCTTGTTTGGGATATCAGCTTTAAAAAGTCCGCCAGAACAATAGCGTCATTGCTACAAAGATATCGGCTTTTGAGCGTCTACGTTTATTGACATCATTATGTCGTGCCAAGCGCTTTCTGTGACTTTTAACTTATCTTTTAAAAACCGCAAGCCTCTTTTCCTAGCCGAGGAATGATCTAGCGATGCCTCGCGGTGAAATGGGAAAACTATTAGGACTCAAGACTGAATTGCGAAATCGTCGAACAAGCAGCTGACAAGAGTTACCCCTTTTTATTTTCTCTGGCCTTGTGGAGTGCTTTGTAGTTAGGCAGGGCGTAAGTGTAAGGTGCTAATGTTTTCAGCAAATTTCTATGGGAGAATTAACGTCGATGCTGTTTTGAAGCCAATTTTTGCCGAAAATATAAACTTTTTATCGCAAATGGTCACTCTTGCTGGTGTACAACCGTATTTGGGATGTCATTCCGGAGCTATTCATATTGTTTAAAATATAATTCCATGGTCTGGGGATGCCGACTCAAATGTTTTTTCCGCCAGCCATTCGAATTTCGACAATTTCGTCAAGAGCTTTTAGACAATTATTCAAGATTTAGCAACCAAAAGGCAAGTAGTTTTAAGAATCTTTTAAACAAACATTTCCCGGCGAGTTTCACGTTTAAGCGATGGCGGTATTCAGTAATCCTGCAAATATTTGTTCTTCCCTACGGGGACTAAATTAAATTGTAACATAGCAGATTACAAGAAGCATTAAAGCCTTAGAAAAAAGCTGACTCTATTTTGCTTTAATTTTCACACAGGCTCACGCGAGTTGAAGGATTTTGCTCTCATCAAACAATGCCAAAATTCTGGGCACGTACATGCGATGTCAGAAAATGGCAACTCGATCGATGAATTAACGAATTTAGGGAACCTTTACTATAGCCCGAGTTTTTGATGGTTTAAGACTGAGATCTTTCGAAAATTTCACATCTACGTAAGTAACTTGACAAAAGTGTCTTGCAATGCCTTCGCCGGACAATTTCAGTTATCTCTTTGTGTCAGCACTGTCCACAAAACAGAAGTGTCATTTACTCGCACTGTGCTAAAGAATTCCAAGCTCGTGCAAACATTATTATGGAACCCTTTCAACGTCTCAAAGTGAATTTCAAATCAGCAATCATTTTATCGCAATTTAATAGGATAAAATCGATCAGTTATCAAGTTTGTTGAATTTTAAACGATTAAGAGTGTTATGAATTACCAGCTGAGTAGCATTTAAAGCGGCATTAGCGAATTTTAATCACTTTGTTGACAAACATCTAACAAAAATTATAGCACGAAATACGTGAAGAGCACAAGTCAAATTTGTTCTTTTTTCTCGCGGAACCGCACGGGGCTCAATTTGCCCTTTCGTGCACGCACGCTCCGTAATATTCTATCAATTAAATTGTCAAAGGAAACGATTTATTATTTAGATTTTTCACAAATTGCTTTTGAGACGCCTAAGTATTTTCGGGTACTATGTTGAGACGACGAAATTGAAGCTGCATTTGCCAAGAGCCAATCAGAGCGCTTTCCCTTTGTGCTGTCGCTTAGCGTCTTGAAGGCACTCATAAATGTAATCAATTGGATAGAAAGATTCTTTTGTGTAAAGGATAAAGGATGGCTTGAAAATCAACAACTGGTATCCTGGCCGTCAAGGGATATCACCCGACTAGTCTTCTTCCCTCGAAATAGTAATTTACATTTAAGGGCGAACAAAGTGTTTTCCTTTCGGATTCAAATGTCGCGTGCTTTCTTTGTAGTATAAACAAATCCTGTTGGTTTGATTCATTTTTGACATAATTTTGTCAGTTTTCTTAGGTATTTTATTGGCTTGTGTCAACGAAGTTTTTGTCCTGTAATCTGTGTGATATTTTTCTTTGCATATTTGCATTTAACATCTGTATTTTTCTTTCATCCATTTTCAGGTGATTTCGTCCTGAATAAGGCAATATCCTTTGTTTTCAGAAATTACAGCCTCTTCTTCAGATCTACGACGGGCAGATATCAGGAAAAACTTCCTTGTTTTAGCCTCCCCCGCAACGAATATTGCTTACTTAAGAATCGTAAACATCGCAGCCACAAAAATCTTTTTCGAGTGGTTTAACCGACTTTCAAATCAAATCTACATGAGACTGCACTGTTCAAATTTTTGATAGTTCAACGAAGTATCCATGGATCCTGGAACATTTTGCGATTTAAACGACGAAATATTGAAGAAGAGGTTTTATAACTGTATGATGAACTCGTTTCTTCCCGATAAACTAACTCAGACGCCCGCGGCGCTGCTGAATGGATATTTTGCGGAAATTGTGGCGATTAACACAACGAACTCAAAGTTCCTCCGATCGTCCTCAATGCATCACAATCACCATCGAAAATTTCACAAGCATTCCAAGGACTATGCGGTGCACCATCTACAAGATCAATTCCTCGAGGACATACCCGAAGAACACTCTGAAGTGACTAGTGTGCTTGGTAGCTGTCCCGATCATCAAAAGGAAAAGCTAAAGTACTTTTGCGAAACATGCGACGAGCCGATTTGCCTCGATTGCACAGCTTCTGAGCACAGAAAACATCGATTTTCTTATTTACGCGAAGTTTATCACAAACAAAAACACAGCATGGCAAGTTTACTCGGCCAGGGAAAAACGCAGATTGAGAGCACGCGAAAATCATTGAACGAAGTCAAAAACTTGCTTTTCAAACTTCAGGAAGAACGCGCATCTATGGAAAAGGCCATTCGTGAAAGCACGCAGATTTTAATAGCAACTCTCCAGCAACAAGAAGAAAGATTACTGGACGAGATTAGCAGCGCTTTTAAGAGCAAGGAAAGCTCACTGCGAAAGGAAAAGCAGTACTTTGAATTAATTCTTGAACGGCTGAATGGCAGCTGTCAATTTGCAGAAAGGGCAGTCAAAATTGGCAATGAATTAGAAATTTTAGTCATCCAGAAGCACTTAAAGAGAAAGTTAAACGACATTTCGCACACTCGAAAGGATTACAGTGCCACAAATTTAAAGAACATTTACTATTTTCCTGAGGAAAACTCTGTTGAAACTACTCAGAAAGCGCTCGGACACATTGTCGTTTCCGACACGTGCTCGGATCTGTCGACGGCAAATGGCGACGGGCTGGTGAAGGCTCAGGTCGGCGCACCTGCCGAGTTCGTAGTGACAGCGAAAGGTTTCGACAACCAGCCGAAAAATCGCGGCGGAGATCTCGTTACGATCGACGTCCGAAGCCCAAACAAGGCGACCGTCAGTTCGGAAATCGTCGACAAAGGCGATGGAAGTTATGCAGTAGGTTTCACCCCCAGTTTAAACGGTGAACATGAAGTTGGTGTCGCAATCCATCATCAGCCGATCAGAGGAAGCCCTTTCAAGGTTATGGTCACCAATCCTCGCGTTTACAGCAAGATAACTCGTCCAACTTTGTGCGTTGGAAGCCTGGGCGAAGTTAAAGGCAAATTCAAGCTTCCTTGCGGTGTGGCGGTAGACAGCGAGGGGAGAATTCTGGTAACCGACTGTCATAACCATCGCGTACAGGTTTTTGACCCCCAAGGAAAGTTCATCAAGAGTTTTGGAAACCTCGGAGACAAAAATGGTCAACTAAACCATCCAACAGATGTAGCAGTCGACAAACAAGGGAACATAGTTGTCTGTGATAAAGACAACCACAGAATACAGCGTTTTACAAAAGACTTCGCTTTTATCAACAAGTTTGGTGGTTACGGAGAGAGTCAGGGGAAGTTGAAACGCCCGTGGGGAGTATCCCTGGGGAACGATGACGAAATTATAGTCAGCGACAGGCGCAACAGTAGGATACAAATATTTAGGGAGGACGGCAGCCTTTTGCGCGTGCTCGGTTGCCATGGAAAGGCACAAGAACAACTTGATCATCCGTATCACGCAGTAATGAACGCTGATGGTGACATTTTTGTCACGGACAGCAACAATCACGCTGTCAAAGTTTTCGACTGCAATGGGAACTTCGTGCGCGAGATTGGCCAATCGATGCTCAAGTATCCAGCGGGTATTGCTTTCGACATGGACAACCACGTGATTGTTTCAGACCAATACAATCATCGTATCCAAATATTCAATGAGGATGGAAGCCTGGAGGCTACGATTGCTTCTGGACTCAATGGCCTCGGTCAGAAGTGCTACCCCAAGGGTGTGGCTGTTTCACCGGGCGGGTACATTGTTGTTGCTGATAGTGACAATCATCGAGTTATTGTGCTATAAATTTAAAATAAGATCGGTCGGATAAGAAGATTTCAGACCAAGTGAATTATCTCTTTTTTCTTAGTCCGTTGTGGGAGCCGTATAATCGTGAGAAGAGATTCGACGCGCGAATTCTGGGGGTAAGCAAGCACATTATTTCCTAGATTCCTAGATTTCGCACAGCCACTCGAGCTATAGCCAGAGATTGCTTGCAATCTTATGAGACTTGAAAGCAACTTGTCTCTTCAATATTTTAACTATTCGAAAGACTAAACCGGTAACGGAACGTTTTATGATTTTACTGGGAGTTACGAGAATCGCATACGAATATGTAACGTGCTCTAATTTTTCTTGTATCCGATTATTTCGGCTTAGCTTTTTCTAGTGAAATATTGCTCAAAACGGGTTGTTTTGCTGGCAGCCAACAAACGCACGTTACAACTACTTTGTCTGACATAAGAATTGCAGTGCCAAGCAACCCTGTTTCAGTCAGGGCAGGTGAAATAATGTGTTGAACATGGCACACAATTTTGATGTTCACCAGTAACGAGATATATCCCCCGGAAAGGGGATAAGGTAAATCTTTAGTTTGAAGGTGTTTTATTTTATAATTTGTCACTTGCAGGAAGCTGTTAACTGTTCGTTCTTTTCATCAGTTTAAGTAAAGTTGTTATTGGGCTGTATTACAGACCTGATTATGTCAAGCAAGACTCTCATGGGAGCGTTAAACTTGAATCCGCGCTACGCGCCAGAGAAATGATTGAAAAAACGCAGCTTTATTTTTACGGTTTGGCAGTACCGTCCACACTATAATCCGTCAAAAACGGAGCATATCGAAAACGCTCTTCAAACTGAAGGAATCTTAAAAACACCACAACTTTTTGTTTTCGTGTGGACGGAAAACATTTTGAAAACGGAGTTTTTTAAAAATGACTTAGTCACGACAATCATGTGATTTCCTTTTATACACAAGTTTTCCTCAGACAAATTCTAAAACGACGATTGATCGATTGTTGCGTTGTCAAATTCCTCGGCGTAGTGTAGACGGTAAACGTTTGATGGGTTTCCAGAGAGAAACCTCCGTTTTCAATTTTCCCCGAAAGAGTATGGACGGGTCGCCAGCACCAGGTATTGACTCGAGCCCATCACGCGGGCCCCCCCAACCCCCCCCCCCCCCCCCATATTCCTGTCACGGCGTTTTCACAGACCGATCTATTTTTAGTTTGAATTTATCTCGAATTCAGATCCCCACAGCGACCTCAGTAACCAATTGCAATCACAAGCACGGACTAATGTTGACATGTCGACATGATGTCGAAATGTTCAGGTGCATGAGGCTGCATTGTTTTATCCTCACCGAAGCATGCTCATGTAGCCTGGAACTGGTCTATTTCGCTGGAAAAACATCTAAAACTAGACTGGTCTGTAAAAATGCCGTTGCAATGGCTCATTACGAGAGTTGCAGGTTCCTAGTAATGGGCTCCTAGTATTGAAAAGAAAGTGAACTTATACAAATAAAAAATAATAATAATAAAAAAAACGAACAAAAATAAAGTTCATAGATTGAGTTTTATTATAATTTCCTTTCCTGCTTTATAATTATAAAGTATTTTAGGGAGTGTATTTTCTTCGGTCAAAGCATTCGATTTTACAAAGAATTTAAGTTACTGTTTCCGTTCTTTAGAGAGATGGAACATTTAAAAGAATATTGTAAGTATATTGATAAATATCATACTCTATTATGTGCTAGTATATTGAAAAAATACATTAAAAATTCCTAAATTAGTTGGAAAAGTATTGATATGAAATATTCAGTTGAAAGAGAATATTATCAATATTAAAGTATAGAAAGTATAGCTAGTAAATTTAAAAACAATCGTTGTAGAAAAATTGTTTCACCGTCTTGTAGATAATGTAATTGCATTCATGATTGCCGACTTTCAATTTTTTGTAGGATAAATTCATTTTAATCCCAGTTGCATTTGAATTATGAAATTACCCTGTGGATATGTCGTTTTTCCCCGGAATCAAGTGGGGGATGGGGAGAAGGGGCAGTTTACTCCTTCCTTTTCCTCTTCCACCTCTCTGATCCTAGCAGGGAAAAAAGTTTAAACGGACATTTTAGTCAAATTAACAATAATATATTTACTATATATATTTCTCTAGAAATACATGCAGCCGACTTTTTGTAGCAGTGTTGTTAATTTTATTATTTTAGTACTGCTTACCTAGTAATCGTGGCAATATATCATACTTTCTATTCCGAGTCCATTAAAAACAAGAGGAAAAGACCATGAATACTAAAGGTTTAGTGTTTTGTTGCGAAGGGTTGCTAGCCCAATCTTAATTGTCTCACCACGGCGGTAACACATAAGCTTCGTTCATACTCGGTACTGAGCGCCCTCCAAGCAAGGTAACTCACCCGGTTCCTTTAACAAGGTTCCTGAAAAGGTTTGGTTCCAACCATTTTCCAGTTCTTTTTTTTTCGATCATTGTAAGAGGGACATTGGCCTAACGATAAGTCCTTTGCACGATCCGGTCAGAGGGTACGGAATAAATTATGCTGGGACGCAAATAACGCAGTGGGAGTTTCAAAACAAAGGAAAGTCGGGCTGGACTGATATTGAAAGTCCCACTGCATTATTTGCGTCCCAGCATAATTTATTCTGTACCATGTGACCGGATCGTGCAAAGGGACCTATTGGTGCGCTGAACTCTGGATCGTGCTGTTCAGGTGGGGTGGGGTGAAGGGTGGGAAGGGGTCATTTTGTTGTGTTATTAGGCGAGATGTTTCACTCTCACTGGTGGCTCTCTGCTCGATCCGGGAGCGGTCCACTTTGGCTTGTTGCAGATTTTAACTCTAACCTGTTCATGAAAAAGGACTTTTTGTTTAAAAAAAAAACTGACCTGGACCCACGATGCATCAGTGAAGATCGGGTTCTTAGGGACGAGCACAGCACTGCTTCTAATTTAATTCAGACAGGTATAATCACTTTCTTTTTGGAATAATTTTCGATCACTTTATGCTCTTACCCGCACACTTCACCCAGCAGTGTGGCACAGGGTAGACTACTTTGCTACTTTGGTTACTTACATGCTAGCTGGTTCCCGGCCTTGTTTCGTGAGCCTGCGTTACCGGAGCGAAAGTTTTCTGAGTACTATGTTGATGAAATTGGTTTCCTTGTAATCAAGGATATCCTTTCTTCTCCATTGGCTTTGCTGTGTAATCTTTTGATAGAATTCCTAAAACTGCACCAGTTTGATTTAATTTAAGCTGCAATACTTAATGATGTGTTTGTATTGTACTAAGGTAAGGTGAAGTCTGTGTTCTAAATGGACTATACGGCCGGAGTATCTCGGCTTCTGTAGAATACAATCGAATACAACGACTAGGAGTATATTTATTCCTTTCTGGTCAAAATGCGAATCTAAAACAGCTGAAAAAAGCTGAACACAGGGTTGTACGTGTCACACAAAAACATAAAACAAAATGATGAAACAAATGTTACTGCTGATCTTCCTTATGCCCGAGGTTCCATAATAAATATTGACTTTTGAAATCGTCTCGAAAATCGCGAAAAGAAAGCTTTCACATAGAATGACTCAGAAGGTGCTCGACTCTTGTGCTGGAAAGCTATGTTGAAAATTGTACATTCCCAACCAACCCATAGATGTAACCGCATAAGCTAACATACCCTATGACGTCACCAAAACCAATTATACTTCACAATCATTTCTTATTAACTGAATAAGGAGCATTAAAACGTTCTTATTGGAGTTAACAAACGCTGTTTCTCTCACTCTTGTAGCAGTCCACATCGAACTGTTTTAGAATGGGATGAAATTGTTTGATGAATTGAAAGCTTAGTTCGCTCACTGCCATAAGTGACGTCACACCCGTCTGCATTTGGCCAGTGGTAATCTCATGGCGGTAAATTCGTGAAGGCCACCATGTTGGCATCTTTATCGTCTATTTACGACAATATTCGCTCGTATTCTCTCTCTGGAAGGAAACCAGGAGACAAACGTCCAAGGGAAAGGTATTCTGTGGTACCCTGTTTGGTGATGTATATTTGTATGGTACGATTCAGGATAAAAAAAAAACTGCTTCAATCGAGAGTCAAAGTTGATGTACTTTACTGTGACAATCTTTCCTGTAGAGTTCGATTAAATACTTGGCACTCGACCTTTAAGTTAGACTAGGACCTTACAACAAATTCATATAGACTTAAGTTGCGAAGTGCGATTTGTTCACTAGTGTTGCTGATAAGGAGCAACTACAGAATGCAGGGCCACTTCGGACCACCTGTTTTACATGTGTCAAAATCTTTTGAAGAACGAAGCATAACACAATAGGCACCTTTGTGATTCAGTGAGATGTAAATAAGTGGCCCTGTATTCTGTAGTTTAGCCGCTGATAAATTCCACTGAATTTTGACACAGAGTGAAAGCTACTCACCCTTTTAGAGGTTACAATCTAAGCTTACACTGTATATCAAGCTTAAAGTTTCATTATTTAGCTTATCGTATTTATTTTCTACTTTATCTTTCTATCTGCATTGTGTCTTTTTAAGGGAGGACGAAGATGTTGTTATAACTGATGTTCTTCAGGTTGGTTCATATAATGTACTTTATATAATTATAATTATAGTTAGAATTAGACGACTATAAAGCGAAAATACACAAGATTCCCTGCGACTCTGAGTTTCGTGCGTATGCAC
>CM042752.1:7699497-7726997 GCA_022496165.2 Catalaphyllia jardinei
AGTGGCAAAAAGAGAAGTCTGACAACTTTTCGAGAATTTATTTTGACACTAGTGAGACTTGGACAAGGACTACTTGTGCAACACCTATCGGGCGTCATTGGTCTTTCTAAATCTTCTGTGAGCAAAGTGTGACCGTCCATGTCTAAGCAAAAACCCTGATGTCTTTTATACGACCGTAAACAAGCCTCATTATAGCCATCTTTACCAACCAGATAATGATAAATAAGAGAAAACCTGAAGTCTGGAATGTTAGTAAGTTATGGGTCCAAAATTGAAACGAAAGTGGGCTAAGAAGTAGTTTTCCTCCTGGCAAGGTGGTCTTCGATTTGATCAAGTAGTCCTTCAGCTCTATTTCTTCATCAACTTTGACACCGTCATTTTTGCTGCATTTTTGAAAAGCTCCAGCAGTTCAGCTTTTTTCCTTTTCTTTCCATTCAAAGCTATTTGAAGGTCTCTCGCCTTTAAGAAGTTCTGTAGCTCTGGGACTTTCATACTTACAAAGGAAGAACTTTCATCGTCCGCCATCTTAATGAGTTATTCCACTGAGCCTCGTCTTGATGCTCTAAAATAGTTACCAGGCTTTCACGCACAAACAATTCGAAACTAGGCTATTCCGGTATATTAAAATTGTAACCTGGCTCCAAGGCTTAGGAGAATAAATCAAAAGAAAACAATTGCATTTATTCATTTCTCAACGGCCTTGATGCAATTTGTTTTGTTTTATTCCCCTACGCCTCGGAACCAAGTTGGAATTTTAAAATATTGGAATTGGGCTATTAATTTTATAACCTCGTATAGTGTATAGTAGATGTTTGTGCATAAAGTAAAATACATGTAGGTACATGTACACTGTATCACCAGTCTGCCCAATTTTACTGATAAATTTGAGAATATCCATCGTCGGTATTGCTTTTTGTGGTCATGCTGACACCCAGAAATAACAAAAAACCCTGACATTTTCCACTGAGTGCATGCAGATCTCTAAAACAATTTCATCATGATTGCATAGTCATAAAACCATAGTTAGCCACCTTAAGCCGCCGTTATTCATGTAAATATTAAATCTTCTTATTCAGCTTCCTGTGAAAGCAGTAACAACAGTCCAATCCGGAGTTTTAGTGATTTCCTCACGAGAGTCAAATCATGGTCTGGTAGATACATCTGGCAGTACGTCAGGGGAGAAACTCAAGATGATGGCAAACCTTCCTTGAGGAGAGATCTTAATGATGCTGAGGATGAAATGGAGAAAAGTAGGAGTTATGCAAGTACAAGACTAACTAGTGTGAGTGCATGAACATGGTGTCTGCCTTCTGCTTGTTAAATACCACTTATTAACCCAAGAGTGAGGTCATTACAGGGAAATAATTTATCAGACCGAGGGAAATCAAGGCCGAGGTCTCAGATTTCCCTGTAATGACCGAATGGACAAGATTATTAAGTTGTTTATTATATGGCACTTTTTAGCCCTGTTCTTAAAAAGAATACAATAGAAACACCTGAAGTAATTTTCCATGTCTGCTTGCACACTCAAGAGGTCATTCAAGGTCATGTTCACTGAACCATAACGAACCAGGCTGGCGATGCGATCGAACCACAAGACACTGTTTTTTTGACAATGAGACAATTTTTGTCTTTATTACGTCAAGATCTAGCGAAAATTTAACCACTTACTGTAAATTAAAAAAAAATAAAAATGCCCTGGCCTGTGTTTACAAGTGTTTGACCCTCAAAAATATTAAAAGCTAAGGCAATGATGGGCCCAGTTTGTGATTGAGTTTTGAAGATGTGGGGAGAACTTGCAGTGATTTCAGTGACACTTCATCTCTCACACTAAAGAAGTATCTGTGTGCTGGTTTTGTTTCAGGTATTGAAAATATTGTTGTACTTTATCCATATCTTTTATTTTCGCCACATGCTCATAGCTTTTACTCATAATTTAAAAGAGCCATTGAGCCAAGAAAAATATTCATAATGCCCTGCTGTTACAAGAAAATCTTGCCCTCTCAGCAGCCAATCAGAGCGTGTATTCTATTGTAGCCATATGATAAAATCGTGTAATTTGGGGGGTGCTGTGACCAACTAAAGTAATGTTATAATGTTGTGCACTGGATCAGGCAGTCCAGATTCAAACTCTGGTCAGCTGGTCAAGTAATCTTAGAGATATAAATCTGGTCTATAGTTCTAAGGATGTAGCTCAATCATTGGATTATCAACATGTCCTAAGTTAATGTGAAGAACAGAGAGGGAATAGATCATTTGAGCTTGGTTGTTTGAACATCTTTGCCATTACATGTGTTGCTACATGGGTTGAATGTACACTTACAGATTTGCTTCTTTCAGTTGTTGTTCATTATTCATAACCACATGAATGCATTCAGTTTCTGTTCTGGTATGCGATAAGAGGTAGGTTAAGTCTGCATATGAGCCAAGTGGTCCATCCGTCTGGCACTTATCTCAGGTTTTTGTAGCATGAAGCAGCTAGGAGTATTTCAGTCTACTACCCCCTGGATGGGATGCTAGTTCATTGCAGGGTTACCCCCAGCATTAAATTCACCGGTACCCATTTATACACCTGGGTAGAGGCACTGAGTCAGAGTAAAGTTTCTTGCCCAAGAACTCAGCACAATGTCCCTAGCGAGGGCTTGAACCTGGAGCCCTTGATCTAGAGTCAAGTGCACTAACTATGCCACTATGCCTCTCCATTGGATGTGAGGTACCATACATGTGTTGTAAAGAGGTCTATCATGTACTGGTACAACCTGTATATATACAGTATATTTTTGAATTGGAGACAAGTTCATCATGGTTTACATAGACTTGGATGGCTTTGCAATAGTTTTCTGGAACAATGTTTATAAAAAGACTGTACATACATACATGTGCAGTTCTTCATGCATGCATCATTTAAAATCAAAGCAAAAAATAGCAAAGAGAAATCCACTTCCTTTATAGAGCTCTCCAACTAATGAGTGGCTACATCAAGGAAGTCCTGGTTTAACAAGGAGACCACTGAGCAAGAGCAGAGGACCAGAAACCTCAACACCAGCAAGATCTTACAATACATCAAAAACAAAGGGGTTACTGACATCTACAAGGCAAAGCAAGAGCGTGACAGGAAGTTCCAGCAGAGTCTATGATCGTAAGTTTATTGTGAACCTTTTTACTTTTTGCAAGTTGTGCTCGCAACAGGCTTTGTGAAAATCAAACTTTAATTAGGACATGGACATGTATATGTGTGACCTCAAAGAAGTGTGAGATTCAGTGAGCAGTTTACGGCTATACCCATCTTTTTGATATCACATCAAGGTTGAAACAATTCTGTTCATGATGCCCTTAGGTCATGCAACATCAAAAACATCAATGCAGCAAAAAGAAAACAACAACCAAAAAATATATCTAAAGGTGCAGTGATTTTTAATTATCTAAATGGAGGTGTACATGTATGATACCCTGGATCACCCTTTCATTTTGTTTTCAAAACAGAGGTCAGCCAGCCTGCAAATATTTTTTCAGTGTCTATAACCAGGTCATTTGTCAGCCGGCCAAGGACAAGTTTTGACCTGGCAAAAAGCCAGCCTGGTCGGACAAAGAAGAAGACAGAGAGACAGTTTAGACAATTTGGTATTTCAGTGTAGACTATTCAGTAATTTCAACAGATCACAAAATTGATAATAAACAGGCCTTCTGATATTACGCGATGGTGTGATTTCGCGCAATCGACCTCAAATCGCATCCGATCGCACAATTCACAAAAAATTGCATAATTCACTAACGATCGCACATTATTCACAAAATCAACCAGAAATAAACAATTTCCTTAAAAAGTCCCGCATAAATACGCCTTTTTAAAGATGATTTATCTTGAAAAAAAGCCTAAAAAACGTCTGTCACCTTCGATTTCATAAACATTCGAAGTTCAAGGTGTTCTTTTGCATGTTGGGACCCTGGTACGAGTCTCATTCTTAAAGACATATTGGTGTAACAAACACACCTTTGTTCGGGTTAGCCAATCGGAATGACTGATAGATTTACATTACTGAAATGATTGAAAAATAAGCGAAATTGTCAGTCGTTCGGCAAAATGTAGGTTCTTTCATTGAAAACCGATAAAACCGTACTCGTGGATGAGTTTGTAGTGAAAACAACGGCTGTTTCTTTGACCAAGAAGGCAAGTTCCCACCTTCCGCCTTATATGACAGCTCACGATCGAGCAAGAAAGTATCCCGAAGGTACGGCGGCTCCACGTGGACGATGGACTGATGTTTTGCTCATCATGCAATATTGTTATAGACCATCTCTGAAAGTCCATGGTGAACAAGCACCTTGAGTGAGCAATACTCAAGCAGAGAGTGGAGCGAAACCAAGGAAGAAAACAGCAAATGCTAAACACGGTTCTAAAATGCAAAACATTTGCACAAATTTAGAAGTGTGAAAAAACTGAAAATTGAATGTTGTTATATTGACGATCCTTGAACAATAAATTTAAAAAGCCAGTTTGTTGTGTTTAGGAATAAAGTACTACACATAAAAAACAAAGCGTAAGAAGGCAGTTATAGCATGCAAGAGTATCAATTTTGATCAATGATTTCACCGCATGTTAGCTGTTACCTTTCAACTTTTAACATGGTGCACTGCAGAAGACCTCAGTTTCAATTTATCCCAACTAATGTCAAGATACAATTACTGTTCCCTTGTGTTTAAAATGTCTTTAGGGCAACACAGAAGTGCTTTTCGTCTTCTGAAACCGTATAAAACAAGCTTTAAATTGCTTATGGAAAAAAATCGCACAATTAACATAATTTATTGCACAATTGGCCTTTCTAATTGCAAAATCTCCCCTGAAAATCCTGCATAATTTGCATTTTTTAATTGCACCCTATTAGAAGGCCTGAATAAAGACTTTCCAATGCACTAAGACACAGTGACACAAAAAGTACTCTAAAGTCTTTCCCACAACTTAAGCTACTTATCTAACATCATGCCTGCCAACTTTGACATGTATTCTTGATCTGTTTCTAGTATTTTTTGACAGGTATTTATTCATCTAACATGTAAGTTTTTCACAGAATATTTTACGTGAAAAATATGTTGCTGCGTTCTCGGATTTCTGTAACTTACATGTAGAATGCAGGCATTGCATCCAACCATGAAAAAACTACTGACAGTAGTTTCCAGTCTATTCACCAAAATATGGATGGTTCGCTGGGCCACCTCGCAGCTCTTATAAGGTCTTACTTGATTGGAGACCACCAATTGAGGTTTAACAAAAGAACAAACAACAGAAACAATGGACCCTAGCCCTAAAACAAAAGGGCTGTGACTCTATCCTCGCCAATGAAATTAAAGGAACACAATTATGTTTTTGTGCATGCACAAGAGATTGATTTTTGTTTACATGTAGGTCGTCAAGAATTCAAAGATGCGAGAATTGGTATAGAGCTTTCACAAATCCGTTTTGCATCGTCCTCAATCAAGTTGGCTTTGCCCTAAAACTTCTCAGAATCAAAGATCAGTGATACACGGTTCTCGTAAAGTGTCAATTTGTGTGTAATGGAGACCTTTCGGTGTTAACTTCAATGCCGTTTGACGGAACTTCGAGTGGAGGGGAGGTGTTATGGCGCTGGATGAAGACAGCTTTCTCTCGGCAGCTTTCAGAAAGGTTTAGAAAATCGGGAAAGGACAGAGAAGTAATGGAACCAGCAACATAGCAGGATTTTTGCAAAGAAACCGATTCACGAGGCTTGGGAAAGACTGAAAGGATAGTGCTCGTGTGAGGGTTTGTTTGTTGACATTTTACTCGAGCAAGCAGACCTTTACTCGTTGGTTTTCTTTATCGATATTCAGACATTCTTTCAGATTCTCTTTGCTCAGATATTCTCTGTGAGATTGACTGTGATTTATTTGTGTTTAGCTATCAGGACAGTTTTATAAATATGATAAGGACTCATGTATAAAATCAGTAAAATTTCCATCATAACATTTGCTCATCAGCATATTCAGGCTTGTTATGAACCATGGACTTACCGTTGCCTTGTTTTTGCATTACTCATGCGGCTTTTCACATGTTTTACCACTATATTGGTCAATACAGTTTTATTTGTCGTTTAACATGAAAAAAACAAGTGGCTTTCCCTGACTAGTTGAGCGAGTTGACCTTTCTTCCTGTAATTGGAGATGAACGCGAGTGGCAAATGGGATATAAATAGCGGTTACCTGTCACTTTGTCGAGTTGGCATGATCCGACAAAGTGATAGTTCTATATTGTTTCCCGATGGAAGAAACCAGTCAAGTTCGCGCGTGCGCTACATCATGATAGTGTCCCTTTAAGAGCTTGTAGGAGCTGCGAGGCTCCCCCGGTTCACCTGGGGGTTGAAAATTCATCCCAAACAAAATAATAATAATTTTAACAGAAAAATAATTTAGAAAAATAATAATCAATCTCTTTGGAATTTTTACTTGTGGGGATGGTAAGCAGAAATATGCTCTGACTGATTACAGTATATGGAGGATGTGAATGTTAGCAAATTACATGTATGTGGATCTGCACCACCACGTCCTGTCAGATGCCCTGAATAGTAATGATTATTGTAATGGGCTGGACAGGACAGTTGGCAAACCCAACTCGATTATTTTGTCTCATCATTTGGCCTGGGGAGGACACAACACCTGGCTTGCTTCACTCGAGCCAGATTTTTTGCATCCTCGGTGGGAACCTGTTCATAACTAAGCAAAACATTTTTAAGGCATGCTTAAAAAAAACATATCAGGGAAGACAAAGTAATTTTCTTATGTTTAGTGTCAACTTTTGGACCTTTTTTGCATTGTTATTGAATTTAATGCAATTATTCAACCAGCATCTAGATATGAAGACACTTCTGGCGGTACAAGTACATCCTACAAAGCCATGCAATACAAGAGTGGAAGCACCAGGGGTCGCAGCTCTCCACGACCTCAATCCAATGGCCGATCCATACCAAGACCAAAGAGTCCGATGCACAGTGCTGCAGCCAAGAAATCCTCTGGTGACAGAGACAGATTCATAAGCACAGCAGAAAGGGTAAATACTGTTTTTAAACAAATAGTTTGAGCTGTTCAAGCAGCTGAGTTTTTTTAAAATACAGTCCAAGTTGTTTGAATGGCATCCCATCCTGTTCAAATGCCTGGCAATCTGCTTTTTGTTCCTGGCCCGCCTCGATTAGCTTTTGCTACCTGCGGTGCCAGGTCTGTCACTAATGTATTGAGCAACATGTAATAAAGTTGTCTTGTCTTGTCTTGTCTTGTCTAAACTACTATCCATTTTAAAACAGCTAGCTGTTAAGAAATTCTTAACGAATGTGTTCATGTGAGAGGTCACAAATATTTGATAGGGGGCCTTAGCCTTATTTTTTGCTCAAAAAGCTTTTTTCAATGAGTGTACAGTGCAGTACATCAGCTGTTTGGTTGGTTTTATTCTGAGAGATAAATGATGATAGCTGGTCGTTAGAACTTATGTTTTAAATTGTTGAATACCCTTAGGTTAATCAGGGTGTGGTTGTGTACAGCACAGTCTGCTCTGTTTCCCTAGCAAAATAACTTTTGTCTTCATTCAGCGAGGATGAACACATCTGTTACTTAGCTTTGAGTATTGAACCACTGGATTTCATATGTGTACAACTCATGTACATGTAGTTTAAGTTACTTAATATCCTTGAAGCAGAATGTATTTGAGTCTGTTGTACTTGTACAGTGCATGCACTTGTATATGAAAACACAATGCTGAATGAGACTTCAGCAAGTACTTATACCATGAAAATAACGTATTGGAAGGTTTAAGAATAGAAGTACATGCACATGGATAATTCTGGTCAAATTTTGTGCAAGCAGTCTGTTGTCTCAAATTTTTGTCGAGATACAACCTCACATGCAGAATATAAATAGTAGGAAAAATGATTTTATTAGTCTGCCTGCGTAGCAGTCTCCAAGTTACATGTACCAGTGGATAACTCTTGCCTTTGTTTTTCAATTAAACTGGTTTTTTCTCACGATCAAGGTTGTCCGCCTGGATGAACGAGACAGATACAGACAACTAGTGGCACAGTTCACTACCATACAAACACCTGAAAGTGTTGGTACAACCTGGAACAGGACTGTGGATGAACCATTACAAGTTGAGACTGATTTTCTTACCAGGACAAGATCACATGCAAGGTAGATGCAAATGACGTATTTACCCACATGCCGGTAGTGTACTAATAAACTCAATAGCCCTTAAATGTGCACTAATTGAATTGGAAGTTTGAAAATTGCTTTGACAAAGGAGGAAAAGAACAACCACAACTATACAACTATTTACAAATGACCACAACATTCAAATATGTACGGTACCTGTAGAACTAATAAGTTTAACTAATTAATTAGAGTCGTAAGTTGTTTCAGTAGTATTTTGTCATTTTTTGGTGTGTAAATCATACATGATTGTATTATTTAAATAAAAACCTACATGTAATTAAGAAAATGAACATGAGTACTGGTTGCCCAAAATAACCATTAAGTGCTAGATATGCAAAGTAGCACTAAAAAAATGTGTTTTTGAAGGAAGGAAAAAAAACACAGGTTTTAAAAAAACAAAGCCTGATTGTTTATGCATCAAACATGTATCTCAGAATCTTTTGTGCATGGCAAAATCAAGGATCTGAAATTCTAGTGTACTGAACAATTTTAGTTTAGTTACTGTTAAGTTGTCTTTCATTGTGAGTGAATTCCTGTTTTAATCAAACAGGTCAGAAAATGGAAGTCTGTTGTCACCAAGATCCAGCTTGCTACCACCCCCTGTGTCATTCACATCCCCAGCCTCCACTCCCCAGTCACCAACCAGGCTGAGGGTAATGGCATCACCAAGGAGATCTGTCAACAGATCCTCCCAAGCTACCCCGGATGTTAGTTTGTACTCGCGACCAGGTTAGTAAAGTGAGTTTAGGGTTCCTTTCAAACCATGGAGTGATAATGATGAAAGAGGCATTATGTTCAATGTTAGTACAATAGGGGCTGTCCTTTATGGGTTCCTGAGTGCCACAGGCGACTACATGTAACTTTTGCCTTTGGGCAACTAGAAGAACTTACTTTTTTCATATGAAATGCTGGGTGCCAAATGGTTAGGACCTTATGGGCTCCTGGCAACTTTTCTTAGACTGCAGTCTTGATGATAGGTAACCTTTCATGAGAGAAGTCGGTGGCAAGCCTTAAGAACCTCTGTGTGGAGGCTGTACAGTACTGGACTTGCGTAAAACTTCCTCACTGGAGAGCTGCAGTGTTTATTACAGAGTCCCAGAGCTCGGAGAAATCTCTCCCTCTGACTGGCTATTCGACAAGCAAGGCATTTACTGTACAATGTAGTGTGGGATTGGGCAAGGCGCTTACATGATACTACACTGTTGTGCAACCTTTTCTCCACATGTACATCAGCTTGTTTGATTATAGTACAGACACATGAATAATACGCACGCTTTTGGTGTTCGTATTAACTAGGTTCCACTGTACGTTTTGTAATGTAACCTGTAGTTACAGGTATTTTGCTATTTACAGGTCCCACAGGAGTGTCGCCCCCAAACAGTAGTTATCGATCAAGGTAAGTTTAAAAACACGAATCAAAGGCAAAATTGAGTTGTGTGATTTGAGCTTTGTGTTTGCGGAATTGCAGCGCCTCAATACATTTCCAAGCAGCTCAAAGTTTGTCGTCCATCTTTTTTCAACTCCTTTGAGCAACTGTGTTTGGGATTCAGTTTTGAAGTGCAATGAAACAGTCTGTCGTGTTTGGTTTATAACAACACTTACGATGTACAATAATCAAGTCAAATGAAATTCTTATGTGCAGATAATGTTTGAGATATGGCTCTATGATACGCAACAATTATGTTCAACAACTGACTTGGAAAATCACGTGGAATATTGCCTGAGGTGCCAGGCCGAGTTGGTGAAAATCTGGCCATGCTCCACAGCAATAAACGGGATTTAAAGTTGTATTTTTTCAACGAACTGTCAATGTTTACGAAGCAATGTTTCAGCTCACAGGCACGTGAACATAAAAAAATTGTGGTAATTCAGTGCTTTGCAAGACTTTAAATAGTTTCAGTAGTGTACACATGTAACAACGACTTCCTGGGTAACATGAACATCTGTTGCGTAACAACCTGTGTTATCAAACTTTTCTTCGGCAGAGACCATCCCAAAAAATTGCATGCTTACCTCTTGTCATTCTTTGTTGTGGACCTGAGCAAAGTTCCTAACTCTGACATTTTGTTTTTAACTAGAAGTTTGATTGTCTAAGTTGTGTTTTATTAGGACCCTGGATACATCTGTTGTGTGCAATCCCTTTGATGAGAATTGGACCAAAAAGTGGTAAGTACATGGAAATTACTGTATTCGTATCCTCGAAGTATGATATTTTACAATTAGTATATACTAAAACAGTGGATAGCGTTAAAGGCGCGCTCTGGTTGGCTAGTCAAACTGCAAATATCCTTTGCTATTTACCTCCGAGCAATTCGGGAAAAATTAGCTTCCCTGTTTGCATCTGTGACAAGCGAAGAAATCATCCAAATTATTTCTTTGTGGTGTATAATTTATTATCTCACTGTTTTAGTATATACTAGAACAACTATTCCCCTCAGTGTGGGTGGCTAGCGGTAGATATTTACCTCGCCGCTTCGCGGGTTGATAAATATTCACCGTTAGTCAGTGACACTGAGGTGAATACACTGTAGTTGTTACCGGTAATTGTCATTGTCAATATGAGAGCAAACACCATCGTGCGCAGATCTTTAAAGTCTAACTCAACTGGGTAGAGTTAAGCCGTGTTAGTTCTCGCTAATAACAACGAATTGTACCTGAATAAAAACTTCTTTGAAGATAAACCTTCAAAAACAAAGAAATGACTCAGTTTAATCCAAATTGGATTGAACTGAAAAATATCAAAGTTTAAAAAGTGTCAAAGTTTGAAGTAGAACTTGGTTTTTATTTTGGCATGGCTTTCAAGCATTTCCGAACGGATTTTCTGTTTCCGCATGTTAGTTTGAGGTTTATGATTCCGTGCCAGTGCGGTTCAGGATCGTTTACGCTGAAAGAACTCAAGATTTCCCTGGCGCTTTTACGTATTTACTATCAACGCTTAACAATTGACATCGATTTGTCAAACACATTCTCTATGTACTCAAATGCATGTAGTTTTGTACCTGTGTGTCACTCAGGAAAACAGGTACCTAACGGTACATTTCAAAGGAAGAGTTGATGACGAATTCCAGTCTCCATGATTATACTGAGCCCGCGAGTTTTATGCGGAAGTTACTGAGCGACTGATTACATCACGATGGCATGACAACTTTCGTATAGCTCTCTATAGCACTCGCTATTTTGATTACTGGATAAAAATTAGATTCTTAACCAGTGTTTCAATGACGATTTGCCAAAATGGCCCTTGTTCCCCTTTTGGTATTTGTATATTAGTATTTGTGCACTTCTGTTTAAATTCTGGAGGAAAATCATTGCTGTTATCTGTTCCTTGGCACCCTAAAGTATCACATTTGTTTTAATTAACGAGTTCTAAAACTTGATTGATAGCTAATAGTTTATCATTCTCTCTTTAGGCGAGATCTTTTGTCCGATGAAAGTTTATCGAGACAAAGGGAAATTTCAAGGGAGGAGAAGAAGTTGCAGGCATTAAAACAAAAGGTACCATGGCAGGCAAAACAATGTACTTGAACGACAGTAATTTAACTGATTTCACTGCCAGATTGAGGTTGCCGTACTAATAGCTGTTACTGGAGTTGAGCCTGCTGTCAAATATTCCTTTGTTTAGAAAGGCACACAAGCCAGGCGAACGGTTCAGTAGAAAGCAGAATTGACTCTTTCTCCTCGTTTGCATGTCAAACCGCTGATAACTACGATAAGAGCTGTTGTTCATTATTACCAGGTTCTTCATTATCTTACAAATATTGCATTTTCTATTGCTCCTTTAGCAAGAAGAAGAAACTCAAGCGCTGAAAGAAAAGGTACCGTGCGTGTACATGTGGCGTAAGAACAACATTCTTTAACTTAGTTGGCGCAAAACTAAAATATTTACGAATACGAGGCTCCCACTGTTGTCGTTTGACAGGAACTGTTTGGAATAGCCAGTGTCCAAGGGCTAACATCCGTTCATATTTTAGCAGTATCTTGAATAAATTTTCCTTCAAATAGTACATGTAACAGCTGATGCTGTGTCGCTATCGATCTTTCAAACTATTTATAGAGGATAAAATAATGAGAGATTTATTTTCTGAGAATTGTTTGTAATATTGGTTGATTGGGTGGTTGGTTGTATTTGAATTGTCGTTATTATTACAATGTGATTCAAACTGATATAAATTCAGTAGGTATTAATCAAGCTACAATTTGCGGCAGCCGTTTTTTCCATTTCCGTAGCTGAGTTCTTCCATTTCCATTTTCCATTTCCGTAGCTGAAAAAAAGGGCAAATGGTCAACGGAAACTTTCGTTGAAGTTTGACTGTAAATAACTGTTTTATTCATTACTGTAATCGTGTTTTTGCTATTAAGATACAACAAAGATTAAGAAGAGTGCGACAAGGATTAGACGAAGACGAAGAAGAAGAGGTATTCTGCAAAACAATCGCTTTAGTTATCTTTTGTCGTGTATTAAACTGGTGAAGGACAAAGTAAGAATCGCATTACTGTGATGCTGCATACAATAACAAAATGAGGAAAGTATTTCACGGTCTTTTCGAACTTGCATTGAGGGTTCCTCATGATTTTGAGACTACTTTGAATGTAGCAAACTGGATTCTAATAAGTTGACTTAATTGTTTTGTTTCTTTTAACCCTACCTAAGAGGGTTATCTCTTTCTTTCAGGCGGAGGAAGAAGTCGAAGAAGTTACAGATTCGTTTGTACCACTCACAAATGAAATGGAAAGAATGGTGAGTCCTGCAAACCCTTCACAAATCTGTCTCCGATAACTGAATGAGGCTGCCGTCTTCAGGAGATAAGCAACGGGAGATCATGCTGACGTGACGTGCTCGCGGTTTTTGATTGGTGAATTATTTTTGCATAAAGGGTGGAAAGTGTTTTGACTTTTTCCATGAGAATTTAACGAAACCTTATCTCTGAGCTGAACATAGGCTAAGTCAAGCTCCCCGTCACACTAGGCAGTGTCTACTTAAAGTTGTGCCGTTGTTTCGCGCCGTTGTAAGACAATAGGTCAGTGATTGGTCATTGCCATGGATTTCAGAGCTTTCATTAAGGGCCGCAACCCGTAACACCTGTTGGGGCTGAGCATGTTTACGATAAGCACATAATGTCACCCGTGAACACGCTTGTAGTTGATTCATATCACCCATAAAATAACAGGTTAGGGGAGTGAACGTCAAGACTTCGGGTGAATCGAACTTAATGACAGCCCCGGATTTAATTTCCTTTAGGTGGATTCTGCCTTGGCCCCAGGCTACGCTGAAGATCCACTTGTTGAAGGTTTCCGTGTGACTCTGAAACGAAGTGACTTGGCGACGCTTAGTAACCTGAACTGGCTCAATGATGAGGTGCATACAGTGTTTTCATGTGATTTAAAGGGACACTTAACTGTATTTTTAGCCAAAACCCATGGTACAAGACATGGGTAGTAGGGGGGGGGGCCCGCCCCCAAATTATAATTATTTATTGAGATCAATGCGAGATTAAACTGTTCCATATAAACGCTTAACTGATAATTGATCGCTTCAGTTTACTTCTGAGGTTTATATTTTTTTAGTCATTGTTATTTTTTTTTTCTCACAAAACCAGGCCATCATTAAGTTGGTTCAATAAATTAATCCATGTCAAATGAATATCCTTTTTTACTGCTAATTTTGCGAAATGTCTAATAGTAGTTCAGTTTGCAGAGGCGCAGCACAAAAACTAGTGCAAGAGAAAAATTGGCTCTCCTCGCACCAAACTTCTCTCTCCTTTATTTTGCTCCCCCATTTTTCTTCTTTGCCCCGTTTTTTTCGCGCTGCGTCTCAACTGACTGAACTCTTGAAAGAAGCTAGATAGTCTTAACGTAGGCCCAGGAAGATGAGAGGAGCACAGGGCTTGACAGTATCCTCCGGAACAGTTGGTTTAGTTGGTTAGAGCGCGAACCGCGATTCGCAGGTGCGCAGGGCGGCACTCCTTTCTCGCACTCCCTGCTCGCTCTCACGCTTAGCGCTTGCGTATTGGGCTCTGCACTCTACTTTGCTTAACTGATAAATGAACTTTCCAAACGTTCAAGGACTGGGCGTTTTAGTGGGAAAAGTATACTTTGTTATCGCTGAAGTTGGTGTATGGTAAAAGGACAAAAATTCATTCTGATTGGTTCTCTGAGCGGTCCGAATAGACCGCGTTCGGTACATTTATATTCTGACGTGGCTCCGAGGCTTTCGGGTCAAAATTGTAATTTTTTAAAGTTGCTTTTGTCTCTTAATTCCCAGAAGAGACTTGGATACAAAGAAAACAAAACCAGATATAGATGTTTGCCCTGAAAGCCTTGGAGCCATGTTAGAATATTGATATCGAACGTGGCCTATTCTGAAAACAGTTTTGAGCGGTTGGTTTTGTGTTTTCCAGGGTTCGTACGGGTCCTGGAAAACCTAGAAAGTCCTGGAATTTTATTATGGCATTTTCCAGGACTGGAAAGTCCTGGAAAAAGGCCACTGGTCCTGGAAAAAGGCCAATGGTCCTGGAAATTTCTGGAAATCTGTTAAACTCAACTAAAAAATATGAAGTGTAGGGAAGGCAGTATGGAGAATTCACATTGAGATCTTGGGAGTGTAGGGGTTAATGTGAATTTTAGAGCCCTTGAAAAATCAATCTGAGTCCTGGAAAAGTCCTGGAAATTTGTTTCTGAAAAAGGGTACGAACCCTGGTTTTCACTAACTCCTCCAGCTTGGCTGTTGAAAAACAGCTCTTTTCTCACAGTGTAGTGTAGTAGTAAAAACTGAGCACAGCTGGAGTTAAAATAAATTTCTAAAGTTCATTTACATGTAATTTAATTTAATTTGATTATACAACCCCATTCATCATCATCAACCTCTACATTATCAGCAGTTTAAGAGTCACAATATTCCAGATTCGGGAAGCCATGCCAGACTCCGTGAGGTAATCTGAATACCTTCTAGTAGCAGGTGCTGAATTAATCTATTGCTTGATTTTTCTCTTCTGTTGCACAGGTGATCAACTTCTTCTTTAACCTTCTCGTGGAAAGGAGTAATCAGGAAGGGAAAGTAAAAGTGCACGCTTTCAATTCGTTCTTTTATCCCAAACTCGTCAAATCAGGATATGCAAGCCTTAAACGTTGGACTAAGAAGGTAATATGATTTGGCTAGTGTAACGCCTTGGCTTTGCCTCCTTCAGGGTCGTTCTTTAAGTTGTAACGCAACGCTGTCTCTTTTAGTTTGTTTGAAGTGTTACTTGACAACCAAAATTAACTGGTGTTGTCAATGCCACAATATGCCTTGTAATGAATGACGGTTGTCTTTAAACATTGGTTTCCTTATGGGTAGATCAATCCAAATTTGCCTCTTTCAGGGTCGTTCTGTAAGTTGTAACGAAACGACCTCTCTCTTAGTTCATTTGGAGTGTTATGTGACAACCAAAATCAATTTGCCTTGTCAATGCCACTATATACCTTTTAATGAATGTTGTCTTTTTACGTTAGTTTCCTTATGGGTAGAGCTGATCAATCCAGATTTGTTGATAAATTAACCTGGTTGCTGCTTCTTGGACTAGCTGAGAAATTTGTAGAAAACTCAACGGAGATAGAGTAAAAAGAGTGTAAAATACATAGAGAATGGTACAGCAGTTTCACGTAAGAAAGTTATAGAAGCCCGTCATTTGGTCATCAACCAAAAATAACTTCAGCCAGTTTGAGGAAGAAGGGCCATGTACATTTTATCACTGGTCTAGACCAAAGTCATTCTGAGTGTTCCTGAGTTCTCGTACTGCGTGCTTTTTGCTGACTGGTCGATAGAAGGCATTCGGATGATAATGAGCTGTCAGTTGAAGCACTTCGACACGCGTGTTTTCACTCTCGGGAGCCGCTCCAACTTACTCTTTCCCTGATAATATCCGAGCGTCCTCTAGTTTGGCTATGGTAGCTGCTTCGAGCATTTGCCTATTGTAGAACAGGATACTCTGTAGTGTGTTGCTTCTGCTCGATAGTTATACCTTGTACAATGTCTATGGCTGTACATGGGTCTATTCTTACGGCTCTAACAGCGTGATTCGTCAAACATCCATCAAAAATGTTGTTTTCCTGCTCGGAAATCATGATTGATTCTTTCGTTTCTTTTTGCATTTTTTTTGTAGGTGGATATTTTTGCCATGGATTTGGTTCTTGTTCCTGTTCATTTAGGAATGCACTGGTGTTTGGCGGTGAGCGTTTTTCTGGTCCTTCAGCATTTCCCTCTGTTTTTCATCAAGTCTGTCATCTGCACCGCCATCACAACATCCTCTCTCTCGGGCATCTCCGTTTTAGTGCGAAGCGATTGCCTTCGTATGACTAAAGATTATGACGTGTTGTAAGCTCCAACCAATAAGAACACAGCCCAGAGTCTAGCGTGCTGTTTATTTTTCTTGCCAATCACGTGTCATAAGCAAACACGATCGTGCTCAGTTTTCGAATGCTACTGTACATGTTTTCCCTCTGTTTTAGCCTGCTTAGTCAGCGGTTATCGTCTTCCTGACTTCTGTCTGCCTAATGAATGTTGTGCCGGGTACCACTGTGAACACAATGGTGGAACAGAGAATTAACTCTGAAGTGTAAATTAAAGTGCTAATTTACCTCATGAATAACCCACTGGGCGTTAGCCCTAGTAAAGGGAATCAGGGAATCACACGAGGTAAAGAAAAAAAAAACACTTTAATTTACACTTCAGAGTTAATTCTTTGTTCCACCATTTCTGTCTGTCTAAGATGAGTTTTTTATTCGCCAAGACCCTTGACGAATTATTGTTGGTATTTTTCAGTGCAGACACTTCTCGTGTAAGTGGGCCCATTTGGAATCAGATAAAGTAACCCGCCTTTGTAAACAACAGAGGTGTCTCTCCCGGGTGTCTTTTAGCGAATTTGCGACTCAACTTGGACAAAACGATTAACCATGCTATGACGGGCTGTGGTTTAAACGAGGCTTGTTTAGAAAACGACTTCAGAATGGAGCAGACTAGTTTCTAAGTCTGTCACTTATCGTTTGTTCTCTTTCCACCTCAGGCGATTGATTTCAACAAAAAATGCATTTCATATTACGACTCACTGAAAGGATCGAACCCACAGTGCCTCTCAGCACTAAGGTGAGATTTTCTGCCCTGTTCAAGAGACTTGCATTGCTAAAATTCTATTTGACAAGACCACAGGAAATCGTGGATTGGTTATAGCCCTTTTTAGCTTGGGTCGTTTGTTCCCCATTTCAGACCATGTTATATTCTCTGAAGAATTTACCTTTTTATTCGCCTCTTAGAATTTCTTCATTCATACACACGCGACTGTTAGAAAATTTGAAAGCGACAAGAGTATCATCACATGGTCTAAAAAATAGGGCAACAAATGACCAAGCTAAAATGTTCTATTGTAGATCTGTTTCAACAAAGAAATCTTCTTTTGTCCGGCTGTCATGAAAGTTTTGTATGCACGCTGGAGCTTGGCAATCACTCAAGAAACACATGTCACTTACTAGTAACTCGATTGTTGCGTGCTGCACGTCTTGAAAATAAATGTTAAGAAATATTTTAAGCCGGAATATTTGTGTTTTTCGCAGAGATTACCTGAACAGTGAGTCTCAGGACAAGAAGAAAGTCCCGTTTGACATGACAGGCTGGAAGACAGCGTCTCCAAAAGTACTCTGTCGTATTTTATTTGCTTTTGTCTTTGTTTGCCTATCGAACTGTTTTAATACATTCCTGGTTGACCTCTTAACCCCTTTTTCTTTCTCCCTTTTCACGTCCTATAGGATATACCGGAACAACTGAACGGGTGCGATTGCGGAGTTTTCGCTTGCAAGGTACCACTTACCTCAGTCGGAAGAAGTATCTCTGACATTCCCCTTCTCACAACCCTGTTACTTTTGAGAGTCTTTCCTAGGGGATATATGTATACAGCTACTCAGATGGAAACCGAAGACGCTGTTTGAAGATTTTGTGCGCGCGTTTTTCCTACAGGATAACCCCCGCCTGTCACCAGAACCTTTCCTCGTGTTTTGTTTTAGTTATGTTATCTCGCACTTTCCATCAGTTACATTTTCTCGCGCTATCGATTGGTGACGTTTTCCCGCGGTTTCAATCAGTTACATTTCCCCGCCTTTCCATCACTTGCGTTTTCCCGCGCTTTCGATCAGTTACTTTCTCTCATGTTTTTCTGCGCTTAAATGATGTTGTGACTGAAGTTCTGATTGGACTTATAGGGGCATTTTCAGGCCTCGTGATTGGTTGTGTGGTTACTGTAATATTCACGTGTAGTTTTATGTCAGAAGAAGAACCCATTCCGAATTTATATTGCTTCACCGGCAGTTGACAATTCCTCTCTTCTGTTATTCAGTACGCTGAGTATTTATCAAGAAGGGCGAAGTTCGATTTTGACCAGGTATGATTGCGTATCATTTCGCTTATCAACATTCCATGTAATTTTTTTTGTGTTTACGTTGTGATCTTATGAAAGGCACTTTTTTATACAGTGTATTAGCAATTTTAACCCTTTTTGTACTGAAAAGTAGCAACCGGTTAATGTTTCTAGCAGAGTTCATGTATTTCCAGTATATATTTACTCTGCATCGACGCCAGATGTGTTATACCTAGAAACAATTATTACCTTCTTCTAACGTGCCAACCCTTCATAGCTCAGTTGGCCTAGCAACGCAGTGGTATCGCGGAGGTCATGGGTTTGAATCCCGTATTAGCCTTAGATTTTTTCAGGCTAGAAAGAAATTGCTTACACTCTAAGGGGTTCTATCCCATTCACATTGTTCCTTTAAAATTAACGTGCTCCAAAGTATTTCAACAAACGGACGCATAGAAAACTCAAATACTTATGATACGTTATGTTTTCATCAGAGACACATGCCGTACTTCAGGCGCCGAATGGTGTACGAGATTCTGACCAAAAAGCTTCTATGATAGGCCACATCGCCAGGTGCCGTGTTCGCGCCTTGAAAGCGCTGAGAACAGAGGTGATGCCGCACCCATGAAACGACAACAGAAGAGACAATCCCGATATGGTGGTGTAACCAGTCACACAGGAGCTCAGTTCTGTGGCCACATGCAATGCTTGGTTCCAATTTCTGGAGTTTGCAATCCTTGTGTGTATTAATTATTCGTTGTTTTAACATCATGATTGTGCGGTTAAGCTTTTTCTATCTCGAATGGTCCCCGAGATAAAGTTTGCAATATGAGAATACGGATGGAGGAATTATATTGCCGATCACGTAACAGACATAACTTGTTTTAAAGTTTGATCAAAGAGGAAGCTTTAATAAAGCATAACTTGATAGCAAATACCCCTCATAAGGACGGATGTTACCCTTCTCAGTTCGTGTATCGAAATACGGATTCTCATTACCGACTACCACATGTTTCTTTTAATGTAGTTCGAGTCTGCTAGTACATCACAAAACTTAATTGAGTTGTCAGTGAGCCTGAAATCTCGGTTTTCTCTTATTATTCTGAACCAAGTTTTCCTAAGTCTTAAATATTTATGAAAAGATAAAGAGCCTTGTATAAAGTTCTTATATAACAGGATGGGTTATCGCAAACTTACTTATTTACTTATTTTTCACGCTGTACATGATTAAATAAAAGAGAGTGAGTCTTCAAGTGACACTGTAATCGTTTCGCTAGCCTGCGATCATTATTTTTTTTTTTTCATTCCCTCTTTCAAAAAAAAATGCCTGATCGCAGGTTATCGTTTCGAGGCGCCACGCACCTCTCGTAAGGTCTAACAGGATTGGCCGAGAAAACAATAGAATAAACAACAGAAACAATGGCCCTAGTCCTGAAAACAATAGAGGTGGATGATTCCGGGAGCAAATAAAATTAGAGGTTCCGAAGAGGTGCATGACTACTGATCGTTTCGCTGAAGCCTTGATTCGATCAAGGTGGCTTTTGAACAATTCAATTTCACAGCTTGACCCGGCGTTGTAGTGTTGGTCTACAGAAACCATGCCTACCGAGTGTGTGACCGTTCAATCAAAAACTATCTACCTTCCAGTGTTTTGAAAACAACATTGCTGTACGTGGTATTTGAAAGGCAACTGAGGCGTCTGCATAAATTGTTTCGACGTTTACAGTTAAGAGGCTGTACCACAACATAATTAATTTTGCTCACATACGCAAGAACCAGCTGCTGTCAGATTTAGTTTTTCCCCCTTTTCTCCCATTTTTTTTTACTTGTTTACAAATGGATAAAAGTAAGCTTATTACGCAGAAGTCTCCATGTCAATAGAACTTAGTATGGAGCCGCCATATTGGAGGACCTCTTTGGTCCTTAATTACCGAGCAAATTGGGTAGCGGTGTCCTTCGAAGACAATGTATATTGGGGGTGAGGGGGGGCGAAGAAAAGAAAGGGATATGTTGGTGCCTAGACAATGTTGACTCTACAAATGGTATACGTCGCTTTGCCCAAACGGATTGGGTAGAACAATAGAACGGGAAAAATCAATCTCCATTATTCTTTTTCAAAACTGAGATATGATTTGCCAAGCAGAAAATATATAATGACAAATGGGTTGAAAATGCAAAGGTAGAGAGCATTTGTCTATCTTTTGCTCTTGTATGCGCCAGGAGACCGTTATTTATTTTTACTCTATTTAATTTTTGCTCTCGTGACAATCTAGTATTACGCACGAGAAGCCAGCTCATGATGCTGGGAGATAAATACCGTAAAACTCCGTGTATAACGCAGTGGTAACACAAAAACCCTCCGTTAAATCGCCCCTCCAAATATAAGCCCCCGGGGAGCTTGTACCTTGAAAACTGCACTCAAATGCAGAGTAAAACAAAGAAAAATGGTAAATTTACTTCCAACAATAAGGCTGGCCAATTGATTTGGAAACGCAAATTTCCCTCCGTAGATAAGCCCCTCCGGATTTAAGCCCCTCCAGAAATAAGCCCCTTTAAAAGGGCCTTTTAAAAGTATGAGGTCCGTGGCTTACTTTCGTTCCCAACGCTCGTCACGTACGTCTGCTGAAACAAACGACACAAATTGCGTGACGAAATCAGAGAACGGAGGATTGAGGGGGATTGAGAGATATAACAGCCTAAGCAGTGGTCTATGGGGGTATGAACTGGGAACTAACGAGCGAAAAAAGAAAACGATGGGAACGAGTGATGACTAAATGGAAAGACACATCCATCTGTAGTTTAAGTTGCAGAACTAATCGCTGCCTATTCTCTCTCTTTCCTGAAAACGGTCGTGTCATGTTCCACATGGCTGCAAAACTGATTGACCTATTTTTCGTGGAAAATTTGAAAAAAAAAAACAATAATAGAGACTGACCTCCGGTTATTTCTGGTCTTGGGCTATTTCGGACTAAATTAAGTGACACATCGGCAGTTCTGTAGCAAGTTTAGTTCTTAGATACCTCTCTACAGATTGCCCGAACTTCGAGCAAGCCGGCTGGCAGAATAAACTTGCCAGTATTTTGCATCACGCAGTTGTTCTTTCGCATTTAGTTTCGTCCTGTCAACAGGGGAAAGAAAGCTCAAATTATTGTAGAGCGAAACTCACGAGTGAAATCGAAATGTTCTGGCCCCTGGTGGGGGGTGGGCGGTACTTAACAAAGTTTAATCCTGGGAGGCTCCGCCCCGAGGTCCAACCCCTTACCCTTTTATATACCATTTTGGCCTAAAAGGTACCTCTTTTATATACCTTTTATTGAAAAAAAGGTACCCCATTTCACATACCTACTCTAGGAAGTCTTGTTCTCATTTTCATGTAGTGCGTAAGAATAAACTGATACAGTCATAACGGGCGTCTATTCGAAATATTATAGTTAAAGGCCCTTTTAAATACCTAAATGACCTAGCCTTTTATATAACTCAACTTGTGAAATTCCTACCTTTTTCTATACCTAAAGCCTAAAAAAGGTACCCCTTTCGGGCATCACTGCGGGGGGAGGAATCAGAGTAATATGCTGGAAGTGGAATGCAATCACCGAGAAGACCTTTGGTTTTAAAGGCAAGCCTGCAGAGTGATTGCACAGGAAGTCCAAACCCTGACTCGTGACAGAAGGACACGATTGTTACCTGCGTGTACAGTTTGATGCTTTGCGTGATATGATCAACGAAGCTCTTACGTATAACAGGAATGCTTCGTACCCAATATGCGTGACAGGTCTTTAATCATAAAATAAGCGTACACCAAGCATTTTTAAGGTAGCTCAGTTGTTATTCCTGCGGCTTACAGCTGATTGTAAAGGCCACCGCACACTAGCCGGTTTTTGTCGCAGCACTGCAGATTTTTTGTCGGGGTCAAATCGGGCTAAAATTTGTCAGGACATCAGCTTGCCGTACACTAGCCAATTTTTTGCCCTGACTAGCCGAGTTTAGGCTTGGGGCCAAGTCGCGATCTCCGCCATGTTGGAAAAGACGCTTGCTCACGTGACTCTCATGACAATTCCTCATTGGTTGAGGTACGCGCGAGCCCCGACAAATTGTCTTATTCCTTCGCACACTAGCCGACAGGGCCCGACAACACGTTTTGAGATCTAGCACTGTCAGATTTCGCCAGACAAGCCCCGATTTTGTCGCAGACTTGTCTGAATTCACCCCACACTAGCCGACAAGTGAAGATTTTTTGTCGGCCGTCAAAAAGTCGGCTAGTGTGAGGTAGCCTTAGGCGTGCAGCTGTTATTCCGAACGCGCTCGTTAACTGTGGGTCACTTTGAACGAGAGTTTGCTAAACCAAATTTTCTACGATATTTTCCAATAATGCTATCAGAAGTTATCAGAGATTCCGTTTATCTATATATTTCATATTCAACTTGGACCAAGAGCTCGAATCTCTGGGCCGGAAAAGTTCCTACAAAAAGACATGTTATAGATTGCCAAGGCAATCGCCTACCTTGCGAGTCGTTATTAAGTGTACCCTTGCTCTGTAAACTTGAAGTGCTCGAAAACTCTCGTTATTCTTAAAAGTTGCTTTTTACATTTTGGAAAATTATTCAAGGTTTTTTATGAATTCCCTTCTACGTGAATTTCAGGCGACTACAACATTTGGCAATGGATTTTTTTTTGCAACTGTGTAGCATTATCAAATTCTAGCAATTGTGCCAGTGTGCTCTGGCTAAACTAGCGAGTAATTAATTTGAATAGGAAATCAAAACTGCCGGTAGACATTTTTAAAACTCACATCTTTGTTTGGTAGGGGATAGGGGTGGGGGGCTCGAGGGAGAAGGATCATGCACGCTAATGACTCCATTAGGCCAGCTCGTCGCGTCTTCGATAAAACAGTTAAAAAACAAGGCCTACAGTGGCACCCCGCTATAACGGACCCCGCTATAACGAAGACTTCGTTATCATCGAACAACATTTGAAGCCCGGCGGAATTACAGTAAAATATGTGGAAATAAACCCCGCTATATAACCGGCGAACCCCGCTATAACGAAATCCCCGCTATAACGAACTGATTTCGACGGTCCCAAATTTAAATTTATGTAATTAAATTAATGTAATGTAATGTAATGTAATTAATTAATGACTGCTGCAGTAGTCCAATTTAAATTAATGTAACGTGATTAATTAATTAATTAATGACTGCTGGTATTGTAATTGTAATAATAAACGAATAATAATAATAAACGAATAAATGAATGAACTTAGAATAAAACTTAAACAATTTACCCCGCTATAACGAATATTTTGTCCTGCCGCTAGCAGTCAGTAAAAACGACATGATGATACAAATGGTTGATAAGCCAGACACGACTCCTATTGGTCAAGACACAGGTAGCCCAAGCTGTCTGGGCATCGTCAACATGACATTGCATAATAGCGTTATTATAAGAATTTGTATGGGAAATACATCGATCGTACGAAATAGTTCTAAATAAGGGAAAAAAAAATAACAAAATCGACTTCTTCTTGTTGTGTGTATAACTTCTGTTTTCATGGCGTTTGGAGGCGTTTTAGAGCGATTCTAGCAAGATTTAGCAAGATTTAGCTTCTCTGTATTCCTCTGTTGCGTCTCAGCTCCAAGGAAAGCAATGACTCGAATGCGACTAGGTAGTTTTGAAATTTTGTTTATGCGTATTGCATCAAGGCAGAAGTTATCACAATTCACGGAAAGTACCTCTCTAACTATAAACGAAAACGCAAAAGAACAAGTAACCTCCACTAAATCCCTTGGAGTTTATGTCGATCAAAATATAAACTGGGGGTGTCATATTCAAAACACCTCTAAGAAGACAGCTTGTGCCATTGGTGCAATTAAACGAATTCGACATCTCACTCCATTTGAGGTTCTAATTAAACTCAACCACATTTTGATTATGTAGGGAAACTGCAACAAAGGCCTTTCTGAAAAATTGCAAAGGCTTCAAAATCGGGCAGCTCGCATCCTAATGTCAGCGAGCTATGACAGTAATTTAGATGAGTTGTTCCGGCCGCTAGGGTGGGAAAGACTCTACTATCAAAGATTGGAACAGAAATCTATGCTAATGTATAAAATATTACATGGGATGACTCCCGATTTTCTCAGATCAAGATTTGTATATCGTGACAATGTAAGTGCTTATCGTTTAAGAAATACCGGAAACAACTTAGTTCTTCCACAACCTCGAACTGATTATCTCAAGCGAAGTTTTTTGTACAGTGGAGCTCAGTTGTGGAACAACGTACCTTAGACTTAAGGCAAGCGTCTTCACTGACCGATTTCAAATCTAAATTAAGTCGCCACAGTTTAAAGTAATATCTTAATTTTAAGTAAATTTTAGACACGGCCTCCATGAAAGGCAGAATTTTTATTTCGTTCTTTTATTTGAATTGTTGTTGTTCAATTTTATTGTAGTTGGTAGATAGCTATACTAGTATAGTTAATTAACTAAATCAACTGATTGAAAAACCGTGTATAAATAAAGTTATCCTCATCTTATCTCTCGTTGTTGAACTTAAGAAGGAGCTCGACTTTTTTCCCTTGATCCGTAGCAGCCAAACAAAAGAAACAAAATCATCCAAACAACTTGAAACACTTTTTTGCAGAGTCCATTGTGGTTTGATTCTTATTTAGAAGTCCTTAAGCGCCATACTGTCCTCGCGGCATTATGCATAAGACTCAAGCGACATGGCGACACGTCAAACAGCTTTGACGCCGGTAATTTCCCTTCTTTCTGTGGCTTTCACTTTCTTAGAATTGGAGGAAAGGAAATAGGTGATTGATTGCTACTGAAAAGTCTAAATTTCGTCATGTTTGAAAATAACTACACCTCCCCAGTACCCTCCGCAGATCTTTCAGACTCCTTAGCGTTGCAGTGATCTGAAGGATCACAGTAGAATGTCATAGCCATAAGCAATGAGTCTTAGTTTTACCATCTTTTACACATAGTCTATTAGTGATGAAGAATTCATGCAGTCTGGTACTGAAGACGCACTTGGCCGCCATAAACTGCATAGCACCCTCACCACCCTCACCAATCTGTGCCCAGACTTTCCGGGAAAAACCCCTTGTCTGGGTTTCAATTGCCGCGAAAATAGAAAGTTGCATTTGAAATTGAAAGGGAAACTTCCCGTACTTGGCGACGCCATCGAATTAGCAATCAGAATACCTCGTTTAGCGGTTAGCATCGCTGTACCTTCCATCAAGTATATCGCTTAGAGTTTTAAGAGGTTGAACAGGATGAATTTACCAGTGTTTTATACGATACTGATGATGCTTTGTGCTCGTTATTCTGAGGGGAAGCCAGCTCAACCTTTGCTCATATTCAACAATGAAACCGAAATGTTTGAGTTGAACAAGGATCTTCTGCTTGAGATTGCAGAGCTACAGCGACCGATACGAGTTATTGCTGTTGTTGGAGATGCTAGAATTGGAAAATCGACTACACTTAACTTAATCAATCACATCTGGAGTGGAGCGAATCAAACCTACATCGAAGAAGTGTTCAAGACAGGCGATACGTTTTTACCTGTCACGCGTGATGTGTGGGCTCAGGTTATTCAGCCTCGTGACGAACAAGGAGGGAATGTTGTGTTACTGGACGTTGAAGGTACAAATTTAGGAGATGATGCTCTCACGACTCACCTGAGCATGTTTACAGCCTTGGTATCATCCGGCTTAAACTTGTTTGTCCGTGAGATGGTTCAAAACAACAACCTGCACTTCCTGTTTCACATGTCACGTTTGAGTGATCTTGTTTTTCCAAACATTAGCTTGGAAAACTTTCCAAAACTACAGGTAGTCATCCGGCAAGGTTCACTGAAAGATCCCGGGGAAGGAAAAACCATCGAAGATTACACAAGGGATTGTATAGTGGAACCCTCCTTCCAGAAAAACATGAAAGAAGAAAGGCAGATCATTGCTAAGCACTTCCCAAGGAATCAAATTTCTGTCATGCAGATTCCGTACTTACAAGAGAAGGAACGGGATTTGTTGAGTGATTTTGAGAAACTCAGTAAACTGCAGTACTGGGGCGTCATGGAACGTTTAGTTGAAAAGTTCAAACAATTTCCAATAAAGAAGACACTTGGAGGAAGTTACATAGACGGCCAAGCTTTGGTTGAACTCGCTGTTAGATTAACAGAAACTATGAACAAAAACTCGTGGCCTGATTTTGGAAGCGTTTATGATACGATAGAAAAGAACATCTGCAGCAGAAGTTATATCAGATACGTTGAGCCACTATTTGCTGAAATGACGGCAGATTTAATAGAAGCCAAACTGGAAGACACTTTGAGGGCGTTAAAAATGGAGTGCGTTTTGGAAAATGAGATTGCCGCTGCTCGGAATGATCTTAGGCGCATTGTTGAGGAAAAGAGGAAAGTCGAGGAGCTGGAACGGAAGGCGAAAGAGGCGGAGAGTGAGAGGTTAGCCGCGGAGAAAAGACGCGAGGAACAGGAAAAGAAATTTCAACATGAATTGGCGATCAAAGAAGACCAGATCGCAAAGGTAAGGAGAGAAAAGGAAGCAGCTGAGTTGAAGGAAAAAAAGTTTAAGCAACTTCACGAAGAACAATTGAAAACTGTTGAGCTGCTTCAGCAAGAAATGAGAAGGGGAAGAAGTGGGTGGCTCGATATCATCGGACTTGTTGTAGCTGGAATTGCTGGGGCAGCTTTGTTTAGCGACAGGGATTTGAAGCGAAACATTACTACTCTACCCCACTCCCCTTACAGCGTAATTAAACTCGAGGGTGCCTGCTGGGAATGGAACGAAATCGCTGAAAAAACCTTTGGACTGACCGGGGAAGAGTGCGGCGTCATCGCACAGGAAGTAAAGAAGTTGTATCCATTCGCCGTTACCAGTGGAAAGGATGGCTACTTGATGG
>CM042752.1:7734497-7745743 GCA_022496165.2 Catalaphyllia jardinei
TTGGACAGGGGAGGAATGGAGTTTCCTTCAAAGACCACTGCTTTGATAACTTGAGAAATAATATATTTCAGCTTTCTTGGAGCACTCACGAACTTGAACTTTTTTGCATCCCAGCTGTAGAATTGCTGGTTTACTCCGATTTCCATAATAAGAAGCGATAATCCTCAGGACGACCAGTATGCTTGCTGTGGGTGATATGGTAAAGTCGTCACCAGGCCCAGTGTCTCATACCCGCCGGAACTTAAATTGGTTATTGCTCCTCTTCCCAGGATGATAATTACCGGCTCCCATTTCTACATGCATTGTGAAAGAAAATTCCTTTTCCCAAGACGACACGGCGAGGCCTTAGTATTCAGGAGCGCTATATCTGGAGTCCAGCCACCTAACCATTAAGCCGCGACTCTGCTATGCGTTAGGTAGTTGCTTTTACATAGAGTCCGAATGGACTGTTTACTACATTACATGTTTACTTCAATCTGTCGTAAACTGATAAAATGCAACAGCGAAAAAATGTATGGCCAGCACTTAAAAAGAACGCTGCCAAGACATCTTGTCGGTTGATTTGTTATTTACAAGAAAAGAAGCTGCGATCAATTAATTAAGCTAAAAAATGTGTTCAGTCTGTTAGCGAATTTGTTTCATTTGAGTGCTCTTGAAAGGCAGAGGAGCACCAGTCTGGCTATTACAATTTAGTCTTCTGGAGTATACAGAAGTTGATTCTCAACCAAGCTGCCTTGCCTGGCATTACAAAGGATGGCATATGACAACCTCGCGCACGTACGCATGAATCGACCTGAATTTACATTACTCGCAGCAACGACTCACTCACGACCAATTTATCGCTGTGCTAAGGTTTTTAATGTTGCTCCACTTTCAAGAGATAACAGGAAGGGGGAATGCTTCTAAACCTGAAGCCAGGTAAGCATTTATAGTAAGAGAATTTATCCAGGCAGTCACACTTTGCATGTAGACTGGAAGAGTGAGACTGCAATTAGGTACAATTGCATAAAATCTCCTGAACGTTCAAAGCGATTTTCACGCATTCTCACAAGAGACTTCGTGATTGCATTTATAATGACTGCTAAGCTGTTTTGTTTCAGAAAAGAAGTCCCAAATAGGTGGACTATAATACGAAATGGGACCACAAAGCTTGGATTATTTCCTGATTTAATTAGCGCTTCATTACTTGGAGCCACAGGCTTGCTTATTCACTTAATATTGCAGTTTAGACCCAAAAAAGATGCATTGGTAGATTGTTATTGAAAGGCAAGAGATGGATTGTTAGGTATACAGTATATCCTTTTTCACATCCGCCCCATTATCCGTATAATTTTCAAGACTACTTCCACGTGTTTTATAACCGTACCGTTGCCGGACAAAAATCTGATCGGTCCCAACAAAACACATGAAAATTTCCTAATTAACGGGAAGTCATTTCGGTTACGTCTAGCTTCAGAGTGTCTAAAATCATAACTTAGAAGAAAAAAGGTATTAATCGAAATTAAACGGCTGATTTTTACCGACACACTTTGTTGAAACTTTAACCAGAAGTAGCCAAGTTAGTCATCTTCTTGTACGATTTTACTTGGCAAAAAGCCTCAACCTTAGTATTTTTTTTCTTGATATTATTAAACCAAGGGCTGAACTCTGCAGGGACATTAAGACGTTACGATATAAAACAGGGGCATGGAAAATATAAGGTCTGAAAAACAGGCCATTTCCGGTTGCTTCCCATATGCTTCAAATAGGTCCAAGTGGACATAACAGCCACTGGCGAACGAAAAATTCCCATGAGCTGATTTGTTTACCCACAAGAGGCTAAGAATAAGGCATTACAAAGATAGTTTTATTTTTGTCTAAAATTAATTGTACGTTGCTGAAAGAGAGATTGAAAAGTGGCATAAATTGCACTGAAAATCAGCCTCTGGGGACCCCTGAGGGGCTGATATCCAGAACTCGGCTAAAAAATGTTCATAGAAGCTGAAACTTTGGCATATTACATAAGTCCAAATAAAAACATTGTGTGCCAGTTTTACGAGAAATCGGCCAACCTTCATTCCCAAGTCTGCCCCGGTCTCTCAGGCAGAAGCTCGTAAGTATAATTTCTCTCTTCGTAACATGTTTTAATATCTTTCATCCAAGAATTCGCTAGGTTGAGAATTTGTTTATTTTGCTCAGTGTTTTGTCAGAATCTAGCAAAACTTGTTATTTTCGTACAGTTTTGACACTACTGTTGTTAACAATAGTCTCTGCGAGCCATATCTACTGCTGACAAATAGTCCATTTACATTGCTTTTGTCTGAGTCACAGGGGTTGTTTAATTTGGGTCAAAGTTTTCAAATTGTCAAAGCAAAAATTTGAAAGCCAGCTTAATGTCTTCAACCCGTGCTCTGTTCCCTGATAAAGCACGCTGCCTCAGCCAATCAGAGTGCGCGTTACATGGAAACTTTATGATAAATATTGATTCACCTGCTTTGGCCTCCAATCCAAAAGTAAAACTGCTTGTTGATAAAGAAAAGTAACTCATTATCGTGAGTTGCTGTAGAGTAACTGAATGGTGATGCTATCTGATCCGAGGACTTCATCCAGAAGCACACCGTGAACTGAGTCAAACTTGGCATACCCCAGATGTTGGAGTAGTCCGTCACACCTTTGTTTCGGAAATAAAGCGCATAGTCTGTAGGAGAATAAAGGCAAAATTGATATTATGCTCTAGCGCTATAATGATAAAATAGTAATAATAAAGTAATGATAAGTGATTGAATAAAGATAGTAAATTTATATAGCGCTAAATAGTGCTTATATAGCGCTTTACAATAATTCACGTCAAAACCTTATCCAATTTATAGGTACAAAAGGTACAATTAAAACCAATTGAATAAGAATTAATTAATAAAATAAATTCATAAATAAATAAATAAGAAAAAGGTTCTAGCCTGCCCGGAAAAGGTGGGTCTCAAGTTTCCGTTTAAAATTACATAATGATTGAATATCACGCAACTCAGCTGGCAAACTATTTCACAGACATGGCGCAGCAGTCTTCGATTTACTTACCAAAGAAACAGTTCTCGCAGTCACACATAGCCTCTTATTTGGCACTTAGGGACGGTCAACTTTTATCGCCTCAGGGGCGAGGCGGAAGATTTTTTGGGGATCATTTGAGTTTTAGAAGGGGATCAGTCATAACTGAGAGCGAAAAAGGGAGGGACTACTAAATGCTACATGCCCATACAGACTTTGTGGACGGTTATTTGGCACTCTAAGTAATAGAGTACAATTCAAGGCGAAATCGCGCGAGGCCGATTTGAAATTATGAGCACGAGTACTCCATGAATTGTACGACACGAGGTCTAATTACTAATTAATCGCGTCTATAACAATTTTTGGAATTAAAATGTCGTTTGAGATTTTCTTTTGAGCGAAAACGTCAGTAACGCTTTTCGTAAGTTTTGAAAACTGTAGAAAACATTGCGAAGAAAGCCATTAAAGCGCGCATAATTGACGTGAAAATCACGGGCACCTGTAATTGGACATCCACGTGATCACGCCCCGATTACGTGACAAATAGGCGTGCGGAGAACCAATCACGATCGAGAAATTTGTTACAGATGCGATTAAAAGTTAAACATGCACCAAATCGCATATTTGGCAACCTACAATTTCAAATTTTCCTGGGGGGGGGGGGGTGCCGCTAGACCACCCGTAAGTTGGCTTGCCCCTTCGGGCCTCGCTTCAATTTACGCCGCCTGTTATGCTTTATTGGACGCCTGTTAAAACTTCTGCTAAGAATCCTGTATACTGCAAGTCGGCACCATAGTTTGATGCTTTTCTTTCATGTAACAATTCAAGGCCGGCACTAAATATACACGTCGAAAAGTGAATATGTGTGCGAAGCATAGGGGAGGGATCATGAAATTTAACAATAGTTTTGAGGACCAGCTAGATCCTTCAATCCCGTTAGCGATAAATAATGATCAGTCCTTTAGAGAGATAAAATTGTCATTATAAGGAGCAGGAGCCCATTACTGTAAGGAGCTAATAACCTACACAATTGCAAGCACAATCACCAAACGCCACGGAGGCAGGCTAAATAGCTATACTAAACAAACACACAGGCAAGACATACGGGTGTATTAGTAAGCCACAAACATGTACAGGCAAGCTACACAGGACTCCAGGTAATTATAAGAGCCAAACAAGCAAGCCACACAGGTATAATCAGTATACGCCATGCAGGCAATGCAAGGTACACAGGAATAATAAACAAACATCACACAGCCGACGCTCACTGTATCCATCAGCCACACAGGCATAATCAGGAAACGCCACACTGGCATAATAAACAAACACCACACAGGTATTTCACACAGTCATAATCAATTAACGCCACACAGGCAAGCCATACAGACATAATCAATGAACGCGAGGCAAACAAACACCTCAGGCATGACAGCACGAAACATTTCACCACGGCAACAAACAAACAAACAAACCAAACCGTGCAATATCCGACTCGCTAATTTGTCCCAACTAAAACCAGCACCTTAAAGGGATATAAACTGCAGCCTCTACTGAAGGGTTAACCTGTATTACGATTGCTATTACGAGTAAGCCAGAATTGATAGCGTGATGCGATGGAACACCTGTAAGTTCTTTTATACTGTCATGCGCATAATCCCCAGGGGATTAATTACCAATGCAAATGAATTTTGCACGTTTCGAGTCTAGTGAGTTTTCCGCACATTTTTACTCTCTAAGAAGGCAATAACTTCAAGCAAGTCTTCAGTGGGGTCTCAAAATCTGCCTCTGTCATGGAACCAGGGAGGTTAGCTCCTGTGCAAATTTGAGGGCTAAAACAACAAGTTCCCTTTGACTTGTAGCTTTCAAAAGGGACCCAAAAGATGATTCTGGACGCTCACATTTAGAGTTCGTGAAAAAATTGACAATTCATTTTATTTTAAAATTCTTGGTATGGTGTGATGGCCATTTCTACAAGCTTTAACTTGATTTAAGGGTTTGGGTATCTACAGGTTAAACAGGACGGGCTATATCGCGTGGACGCTAGACACCTGTCAAGGCGCTGTGACGTACATGACGTACCAGTTAGTGGATAACCGCTGACGTGTCCACTGAAAATGGCTCCAAAACAAACACAGGCGAGTAAAGAAAACATCATTTGCCTTCAACCTGCGAATAAAGGAACACAATCTTCACAGAAATAAAAACAGAGAAAAATAATAACCTCTTACTAAACGAGCACCTGGACCGTACTGGGAATACTCACCGGGTTCATGGCAGTACCAATAGAGTGCATCGAGGTCTGTAGAAAAACGACCGAGGGCCAGCATTCCTCAGTACGACTCGATCGAGCATGCTAGGTTAGAAAATATTTTTATTATATGGCACGGCTTATGACCGTTTCCATGGAAATGGTTGGTATGGCAAGATCCTGACCAATACAGAACCAATTAGGACGCAGAAAAGTAAGTAATTCTCAAAACGAAGACATGAAATTTGTATTCATTCCTCGTCGAAGTTTTCCTATCGTTCTGTGAAGGTTGCCGAATAATAGCCAAATATGTTTCGACTAAAAAAGACAAATTGGTCACCGGAAGTATCGCCAGCAGGTTGCAAACAAGATGTTTATCAGCTGGTTAAATCATTATTATGAATCAATCCAATACAAAATGATTACCGATGGCTGTTTCAGCTTAGAAGTGACGCATTATTTTTTTTAAGATGGTCTAATTTATCCTAATTTGTTTTCAATAAAATAACTCAGGGAGATAGTTTTGGCACCACGTTAAAAGGACTTTTGCAGTCTGACTTCAAAACTGAGCTTTTCCTGGTCATATGCTACAATAGTTAATGAATAACTAGCTTCTAAGTGCTAAGAAAGTGGTGTTCATTATAAACAGGATAACGTACTCTCCCAGATCAAAACGAAATGGATATCTAGAGGTCAGGTTATTCAGTGGAAAGTTGTGTTATACGACTACGAGATGAGATTTTATTTTTAACATTTCATTCATTTCTGCTTGTACTTTGGGGGTAAAAAAAAAAACTGGAGGCGCAATCCCACCCGGCCCCTCCCCTTGCTACGACACTGTTTGGTCTCCCAGATCCAAATTGTAGCAACTGTTGTAACTGTAGTTAGGAAGATAGGAAAACAGGTAGCTAGATAAACAGACTGCGTATAAATGAAGTTATCCAGGAGCCCAACACATGATGGGCTCCTGAGTTATCGTATCGTAAATTAGCCCTGTGAGCGAGGGGACCAGAGCTTTGCTGTAAAGTATATTTCAAATGTACTAAACTGAATACATTTTTCAAGTACTTTTACACTGTAAACAACCGTTGCTACGGGAGAGGCTATGTTGAAATGTAATTAACAGTGTGCAGATTTCTAAATTTAAAAGGAAATCAAGGAGTGATTAAAGCAAAATAGATAGCAATTAATTAAAACTTCTTGAAGTTCAGCTGAATATTTTTACTATTGGCAAGCAAGTAACATCGAATTGGTTTTTGATTAAACAGCCGGAGTGTTTCTGGTAATTCTGCTTTAAGGTGGTATGATACCCTATAATAGACCAAAACGTTTGTTTAAACTAGATTTGGTGAATAAAGATCAATTGTGAGCTATTGCACTCATGAACAGAAAACGAATTTTGACGGTTTTATTCAAAATGGTTGCTATGGAAACTAGCCACAGCCTCTTGAGGTAGTGTTTTATAGTATTCCTGCTCTTTTACAAAACAAGATTTGACAATCAAACAAACATATCGTGTACGTTTCTCTTTTGTACTGTGTAATGAACCTATGGTTTGACAGTGAACTCTTGTTTTCATTGCCTTTTACAGGCTTTTTTGGAAATATACATATATACCACACCCATTGGACAAATCATCCCCTGTCACATGACAGACGTTAAATGTTACGATGTTTTTGCTTTATTGCATTACGACCCTATTGGTCTTCGATTAGCCCAAGTTTCAGGAATTCTAGTCAAATACCTTGTTAAGGCGCGCGTACACATGAATAGGAGTGGAATTTTAAGTAATACTAAAAGGGAGTTGTTAGGATTAAAAATGGGTCGGAAACACTACCAGACAGTTGACCCCCACTCAAAAGAGAGCCTCAGGTTGGTAGGGGACTGTTTGGTGTCCATGTACTAATTCTTCACTTCAAATTTCAATTTTCCAAATCCATCAAATCTTCAACATTTCACATTTTCGTCAATTTAACCTTTCCTTTCATAAAAAATATCTCTTTCCCAAAATGCCCAAAAACCACCCAAAAAATTACACAAAACCGCCAAAAGGTGGTTAATGAAATAAGCAGAGAGATTTAGCGTCGCTTGAAACGTGACCGAGATATTGGCAGAAAGGCCGTGTTAAATGACGTCAAAAAAGCCTTCACGTTTAAGTTTCTTTCAAGAAGGATCAAGTATTTAACAAGCCACAAATGGCGGGACGTGGGGGGTTCAGATTGGATCTCGGGTAACGGGGTGAATTGGTTGTTCTATTACTGCAGGTTTAGGAAATATCCTTTTTCGTAAGGGCAATGATCGGGGGCATGAATGAGCCTGCAATGGCAATTCGAGGCAAAACCTTTCACAACTAATTGTACCAATCGAGTTGTGCATGTCTTTAAAGCTTTTTTATACAAAGTTTTGTTTGTATATGTTAAAACTAATCCATATTTTTTAGTCACGTTCTTATGGTAAACAGCCCTTGCCATGCATGGCCGTTGCTACTTAAAAAAAGAATAGGTACGCAATGCGCACATGTGTCTGCTATTTGGAAATTCAACGATCATGTGAGAAAGAAGGCAACGCATGCTTCGCCAACGAAGGACATTTGCGTTTTATCTCCGTAGCTTCTGGGTTTCACTGTGGACGTTTGAAAGCGAGGTACGTGATTGAGCTCTTTTTCATTTTAAGTTTGTCATGAATTTCTTAAAAGGTGTTGTCTCAATATGTCACAGCTTTCGAGTTACGGGTCAAACTGGCCTCATTCCTTTGTAATATTCACTCTGACATTCAGTATTTTGATTCTTCTCGCAAGTTGTTAATTGGCATTTAAGACATTCACTGGTCTTAACCCTTTTCCTGTAAGCATTGCGTTTTCTTTTTGGACTGCTGTTCTGTGGTTGTTTAAAAAGAACATCTTGAACATTTTGTTGACTTCAAATATGTACTGTGTTGATTTTCTAATGCATCAGAACCACATGTCACTGCTGCTGTTGATCCATAATGCAATTCATCCAAATGACCTAAATTTATAGTTGTTGGTGGATTTTGTGCTAAATAATGTGGCTCTATCAAAGTTTCCCCAGCAAAATTTTCATGAGATTCCATAAGATGAATTGCTACATTTGACAGTCTGCAACTGCTTCTACAAACAGTGCATCGCACCATGTACCTTGCATTGACATATTATTTTTTATTATTCCATGAATTCTCAGTATTGCTTTCAATAAAACGTTCTGGGTTATTGCTAAGGTGTTGACCACCAGCTTGTCTAATGAGTAAGTGACGATTGGGATCACCATATAACTGATGAGAAACTGCTCGGAAATAAACAGTTGCCTTCTCCACCAACATCAACAGGTCTCAATCCTAGCTGACGTAACCGCAAGTTTAACAACATAGTGGAACCAACTGACAAGTTCAAGTTCAAGATCATTTATTCACACTTATTCAATTACAATATAACAACAAAAAAGAATAAAAAAGAAGTAAAGAAACGGAGATAACTAGATTGAGCTAAACATAACAAAAGAAAAAGTGTGTAGCAGCCAAAGGAGCAAAGCTTTCGAGTTGGCTGCTACCACGGAACAATTATAAGTGGGCGGAGGTAATATGGAACTTATAAGCTCTGGTTAGATTAATTACATTGAGAAGGTAAAGTATATATGAGAAACAATAACTATATTTTATTGTAATATTCACTCTGACATTCAGTATTTTGATTCTTCTCACAACTTGTTAATTGGCATTTAAGACTTTCACTGGTCTTAACCCTTTTCCTTTAAGCATTGCGTTTTCTTTTTGGACTGCTGTTCTGTGGTTGTTTAAAAAGAACATCTTGAACATTCTGTTGACCTCAAATAAGACATTATAGTTTGACTGTTTAAGTTTTGTTCAGGACCTGGATTTAACTTGATATCACCAGATGTCAAAAGCTTCATTCTTGAGACACAGTGTCTTTTGGTACTGCTGGTTGACTTTGTTATTTTGTGATTATTTAAGCAAACACTAGTAATTCGTTTGTTATTTGGCAAAGGTTTGCTTGCTGTCACAGTTTTTAGTTTTAAAAAGTTACTGAAAAAACATTTACATTTGTGCAGATATGTTACATACCATAACTTATAATGAGTCACTAAGCCATACAATCTGGACGATTTAGGAGTATATTTTCTGAGAATACATTTCAGCTTGCACCTTACTTTTCTCTTTTTCGTGGATCTTATAATCTTTGTCGGTAACCTAGACGGCTCTCGGTCTCTACGTTGTTTCACTTGCAGATCTTATAATCTTTTTCGGCAATCTAGACGGCTCTCGGTCTCTACTTCGTTCCACTTGCTTAACTGTTTTGGAATGGTACGAAATTCTTTCGTACAAAATGGCGGCAAGGCCACAACAATGTTCATCATTGCACGAAAGTTTTGCTTAAACCTTTTTTCTTAGGTAATAGTTATAAACAAAACTACTAGTTCTGATATCAAGGCTAGGTTCGCTTAAAATTATCTTTAGATAATAGCTATCGAGAAGATTACTAGTTCTTAATCAAATTGGTTTGGGCAATGATAGATGTTTTCGGCTTTTGTTTCCCCATATGGGGCTGATAAAACTTTAAAATTTGTGTCTTCGCAAGCACAAGAGTAACTAACTCTATGGCGCCCGGGCTATGGCGCCGAGCTGCACATCGATCGACAACGTGAAAGGATCTGTCAAAGCCATTTATTCTGCCAGGTTGACCCGTATTTCGAAAGCTGTGACATATTGAGACAACACCTTTTAAGACATTCATGACAAACGTAAGAAAATGAAAAAAGCTCACTCACGTACCTCGCTTTCGAACGTCCACAGTGAAACCCAAACGCTACGGAGACAAAACGCAAATGTTCCTTCGTTCGCGAAGCGGGCGTAGCCTTCTTTCACACGTGATCGTTGACGCAATTGGCGACTCAATTCCTCGAATTTTATTGGTTCCAAATGTTGTCTTGAATTCGTAATTTTCTCGCAACCAATGGTAAGGGTTACGATCATTATCGATCGAGTGACGACATTCATCGTGGTTCACGACGGATTCACGACAAATGGTTACGCTTTACCTGTCACTCGTGTACTTGATCACAAAATAGACTTTTAATGAAAACCTCAGTCAAACCTCTATAAAAAATTTTCACACTTGTACTATATGAAGTAGTGATGGAAATTTCTACAGCTCTGCAAATAGCAGACATAAAAACTTATACCAGTGTACGTCCTTAAATTTTACACTTGTCTAGAGTAATATTAGCAAGGTCGTTTCAAATGTTCTTGACAACTTGTTCAACATCACCATATTTTAGGGTATCATACCACCTTATCTCAAAGTTGCTGTCTCCATAAAACTTGATCTATTTGACTTACAATCTTTGTTACCTACAAAAATATGACGAGGGCACATAGTTTATGTTGCTACATTGTTTGGAAAGCTCTTTCCTTCTCATCATTTATCTTGCATGCATGATCACTAAACAAACAATTGCTCTTAGGTACTTAATTTTATTTTCCAAATATATTTAACACCTACTTCTAACTGTAGACATGCCGTGAATCACGACCTCAGCGCTGCCTTGCAAATTTTGATGCAGTGATGGAATCATGCCTCCAGGGTCACTTGGTGGAAAAAAGGAATGCGGAATTTTGTGTAATAGCTTCTTCTCTGGCCAAAAATGTTGGTTAGACTGATGTCGATGTGGAGCAGCAAATACTGATAACGTTATTGATCGGTGGTAAAGGAGAAACTGATAACCAACACTGAAAGTTTACAACAGTTCCTTCTATTCCTCGAAAAGTTGTGTTTATGAGCTAACAGAAATAATGCCAGCTTCGACTTATGACTGTACAACTCAGAGGTCGCATCGGTTCATTTGCTGGACTCTAAAGAATATATCCTGAAAACTTCTAAAAGCTAAAAAGGGTTTGAGGTATATATGAAATCATTCATATTTGTACTGCGGATATAGATGAAAGT
>CM042752.1:7782794-7797190 GCA_022496165.2 Catalaphyllia jardinei
AACAGAGGCACAAGAAAACTCTGAAATGGCCCATTCGTTTTGCCATAGAACCGTCTGGCTGTTCTCAGGTTGATGCTAGAACAGATTTCTTATAATAATTATATGGAATCTGTGGTCCCCTTGCTGTCATTTGGTCGGGTAAACAAATTCAAATTACCAATTAACTGTATCGATAACAATTTTCAACTGGATAAGACATATCCAGCTATGAGAAAGAAGTCACTACGAAGGCTGCCACAAAAGATGACGCGTTATATTCAACTACGCGAGATTGTACGGTCAGCAATGTGAGAATAGCCCCTGTCCCTCCAAGTTTGCGGGGAGGTGGCCCTAATAGGCCAACCTTTAAATGATCCCTTGATTACAGAAACCCCTCTAGGACTTATGCGCCACATCATGGTGAACCTGATAAGTGTAATTCTTTTTTTTAATACCAACCGGCATCTTGAGACATGACAACTGCAGCCAGAGCAACTGAACCAATTAACAGGGAAGCTAGAAGATCCAAGCGAACACCAAGCCATCGTCCACTGGCCATTACCATAATATTTGACTGGTTATGAACATCTTGATATCTAGAGGAAGAAATGTACAGGCTTAGCTTACTTGCACAAGGACATCAAATCCCAAAACAGCCAAAGCAAAAACAGTTTTTACCACTGCGTAGTTTTGTGGTAAGTGTCACCGAATTTCTCAAGGGAGGGGTAGAGAATCTCCCTGGAAGTGTATGATTTTTGAGCCTTTTTAGTATTAAAGCTAGTGTATGAGAACGTTTCGGTCTGAAGAAGGGTATGTTTTGCACCCAAAAAAAAAACAAACAAACAAATAAACTTTATTAAGAGAAAGAGAAAACAAACAGCAAGTGGTCAATGTGATTTGCAATGTAAAATCAAGGAAACATTGTTAATACGGGACTTGAAACCCGCCCTAGTAGTGAAATTCTTCTTCTGGAATTCACACTGGATGTAGTTTCTGTTTCCATTGTTGTCTGGCTAGTTACCAATACCTCGCTTTAGTTTTTGTCTTTTTATATCTCGTCATATTGTGTAACCGTCACTTCTGAGGATGTATGTTGTAGCGTACGAAACGTCAAGAATAATATGCCATGCGAAACCTTATTATGTTTGTAACCGCTGTTTGTTTTCTCTTTCTCTTGAAATTGAAATGGCCGATAAATTTTATTGATAATTAAAAATTAAAAGAAGAACATGTACAACTCGCATATAGCGTAAGCTAATCAAGGCGAGTTGTGCAGGGAGAAAAAGAAGAAAATAAACCAATAATTAGCATCCAGAGATAAATATGGTTACTCATTTCATTGGTAAAAGGTAGCTTAATAACCTGAACAATCTAAACAGGCGAAGAGATTAACAGTGATAGGTTACAAAAAATAAAATATAAATTAATTTTGGATAGTACATTAGGTACCTTCTAAAGCTGCGAATAAAGCTTTGCGAATTGAATTCTTAAACGCATCTGAGAGGTGACGCGTGGTACATACGTAAGTAGAAAATGGTGGGTGTTGTTAACCTACGATTCGATTTCAGTCAGAATCATGGACTCCTTTGAGATATGAGCCGAAGTCTCGCTTTGTTATTTATTGTTTTCAAAGGGTCTAAAATCGTTTAAACCTCAAGTTTCGGTTTTCAAAAATTTGTCTCAGTGAGTTTATCACTCCTATTCTGGATGGAGATTACTTTGTTTAGAGGAGTCTAGTTTTCTTTCCATTACTGATGTAAAGTGTATATGAAATAATTCATATTTGAACTGCGGTTGTAGATGCCAGTGAAGTATGATCCTCGCAGTAAATTTTTTGCTTAAATTGGAAAATTTACTGCGAGGATCATACTTCACTGGCTTTCCATTACCGTTGGGAACTTGGCCTCCTCCTCAAATGTGTACGCAAATGGAGTCCATTTTCTGGTAAATCTAGGTCATTTTTTAAAGATACTAACTTTAGAGCTCTCAAATAAGTCATCGAAGAATGGGTCAGGTATGGAAAAGAGTATTAAAAAATCACATATCGCGTTCCTAAATAGGCTGAGTTTTAGGCATTAGCCCGCTTATAACCCGACTAAATTTCCTGGAGTACCTTAATACCTTATCAAGATATTTGAAAAGAATGGTTTACCAACGTACCTATAAAACTGATCCACGAAGTCCCTTTGTCTACGTCTCGTCCGAATCGTATCCAAGCCGTTGAGAGTCTCCGAAAGGTGAGAGAAGACTGGACTACGGCATATCGACTCCAACCGTTTCAGCTCTCTCGCCGTCCTCAAGTAATACTTCGAGATGAACACGACCGCGACAGTCATGGGGGCAACAACGAGAAGAAGCCAAGGGTTTGTGACGACTGGGACGAGAATTGATGCGATCACTAGCAACATCAGCTGTATTGAAAACAGAAAAGTTTTTGGAAGCAACTCATCTACGCAACCTATATCTTTCGAAAATCGATTAAGGATTCTTCCCACGGGGTTTGAATCAAAGAAAAGAACCGGAGCTTGCAAAATAGCTACAACCATTTTGTCATGAAGGCGCTCAGAACATCTCAGAGAAACCAGAAGGAATCCATACGCTCGTAAGATGGCAAACACGAAGGAAGCACCGACTAGACAGCCATAAATGGCAAGGTTGGTCTTGTCTCTCTGATCGTCTGGAGATTTTCTTGTCAAAAAAGAGAGCCATACATCTGGAGAAACTATCATCGCTGAAAAAAAAGAAAAAAAAGTGTTTCTTTAACCTTAACGTTGTCTTTTTCAAACAGTTTTTTAACCTTAGATTTTTTTTTCCGAATGTTTCAAATCTTGGAGATTCCATCTGTTCTTAGAAAACATCCATACGATAATACACGCGCTGATTGGGTTAAAATCGTGTTTCTATTTAACAATTAGATTATGAGCTCGACATTTCTATCGCGTAGAGTTGACGATTCAGAACTATCACGCATAGAAATCGAGGGCGAATAATCTAATTAACTGTTCAAGTAAAATCTAATAGTCGTTCGAAACTTCATCTAAACTCCTCGTCATAGACACTCTGAGAATGCCAAGAAGAGGCCGCCAGTTTGTTAACAAGGGCAACGCTTGTATGCTACTCACTACCTATTAAGCTCGAGATTTCGATCGCGTGATAGTTGACGAGAGCGCAGCCCGAGTCAACTATCACGCATAGAAATTGAGAGCAAATAATCTAATTGTTTTAGTATAAATCTACCAGTCGTTTAAAACTTTATCTAAATCCTCTCAACAGACACCTCGAAAACGCCAAGAAGCGGCCTCTGGGGCACACAGCTACGCTACTCACTACCTATCACAGAATAGATAGTGAGTAGCGTAGCCAATCCGCCGAAAGTAATTAAAGTTGAATAAAGGGTGTGTCCAGTTATGACGCAATGTCATGATCTGGTTTATTTACTGTACGGCGATTATGCGTCAGTGTGACAGGGAGTCAAAATGAAGTCATACAGCAAGTCATGTCATACAGCAAGTCATGCCCGTTTAATACTAAATTATTTTGGGCTGTCGGTAGCTCCGTTGCATTCGTTTAAAAGCTAAGTGTCCGGTTTATGTCTTACACAAATAAAATAAAGAGGCAGTTAATTGGACGGACCACAGATATAGTTTCTCTTTCTTCAAGTTCAAAAGGCAGAATACGCACAATCCGTCAAGGACTTGAAGCCGGCCATGCAGGGTTAAAATACCCGGAGGAGAGCTATCGCCAAAAGACACAACAAAAATGTTTAAGTATTTGCCTTTCGGTGAAAATAAATCAGTGTTTGACTTAGAAAGGAAATGAAGACGTTATTGAACATCGCAGTTATAAACACAACTTTCATGAAGAGCAGTTGTGAAATTATAACATGAAAATATCTATACAGGTGCAGTTGTCTATACCAACTGAGCTGTCAAGCCAACTGGGAGCTAGTCACTGTGTGAGTTGTTTAACTGCGATGACCAATCATGTCTTCACATCTTTCTCCGAAGTTTAAATATATGATCTTTTATATGTTCGCGTATGGTAGAAAGGAAATCTTGATGACTGGAGATTATCGACAACGGCTTACCTTGAGTAATAACACACAAGAAAATTATCCCGAAGATCGTCAATCTTTGTGCTCCGCTTCTGAAGTAGTTCCAGTAAAGCTTAAATGACACTACTCCGATGGCGCGATCTTCTTCTGATATTTGCAGACCCTTGGCTTCATTGGGTAGCCTCGCCATTCTGTCATAGTTTTCTGCAACATCGCTTTCCGTTTCATTCTCCCAAACAAATCCCTTGCTATTTTCCTCCTTCGGAACTTTCTTATAGAGCGGATCAACAGTCTTATTCAGGATGCCTTGTGCTTGTAGCTCAGCAAAACTTCCCTTTTTCAAAACCCGGCCTCTGTACAACACAACCACTTCATCGGCGTCTTTCATGTGTTGCTCTTGATGAGAGACCAGCAAGCGCGTTTTTTTACTCAAAAGGCCTGTGATGCATTTTTCAAAGATATGCTGACCAACTTTGAAGTCCACAGCACAGAGTGGGTCGTCCAACAAGTAAAGGTCTGCACTGGAGTAAACTGCGCGTGCTAAACTTACTCTCGCACGCTGACCTCCACTCAGAACTTCACCACGTTCTCCGACAATTGTTTGGTCATACTCAGGGAACCGCTGGATGTCTTCCTTAAGGGCGCAGGCTTCCATCACTTTGGTGTATTTGGGCTCATCGTATGGTTGGCCAAACAAAACGTTTTCTCTTATGGTTCCAGAGAAGACCCAAGCTGTCTGAGGAACATACACAAGTGTCCCTTGAAAGACTATTTTTCCGCTTGTGTTTGAGATCTCGCCAGCAATCGCTGAGAGAAGAGTGGACTTTCCACTGCCCACTGGGCCAGTGATGACTGTTAAACTTTTGGCCGCTGCGGTTAATTCGATATTTTCCAGAATAAACTCATCTTCCCGCTTGCATTTTCTGTGCGTTAAACCTGAAACGGCTAGAACCGTCGGTTTCACCCGATCTCTTGCCTCGTCAGCTTCTTTCGTTTTCTTCGAAAGTTCTGTAAGATCACTCCATAATTTCATGGAGTTTCTTTCTGCGTTATCTACGTCTTCTCTGAGATCGTTTGACATGCCTCGCAGATTTTCAGAAAGGAGAAATTCTTCTATTCTCCTGAGGGAAGCATAAGCTTCATACGTTTCCAGAAAACCGTAAGCTAAGTAATAGCAAATGCACTGTCTTAGTCTATTAACAAAAGACAGGAGCATGAATACATTCATAGGCGTGAGAGTGTGACCGGTCAATACCAGAGTTATCACCGCCACAAGGGCCGCCATTGGTACTGAGCTGTACTCCAAACCAGCAACTCCTGATAGAACGGTACTCTTCTCACGAATGATATCGATTTCGTTCCTAAATTAAGACAAAGAATCCTAAGTATATAACCGCTGCATGGTTATCTCAGTTGGTAGAGCGCCAGTCTGCTGTACGGGAGGTCGAGGGTTCGAGCCCCAGACCGGACCAACGCTCAGGGTCTTATATCTGTGTTTGGTTAGGCATTCAAGTCTTCTGGGATAAGGAATATAAACCGTAGGCCATGTCTCCTGCATCTTCAGTGTTACAATGTTAGCAGGAGCAGGGGACGTTAAAGGACCCACACACTTATCGAAAAGAGTAGGGCACGTAGTTCCCGGTGTAGTGGTCTGACCTTATCTCAAAGGTTGGTGCTTTGTCCAGGAAAATTGCTATGATATGACATGATAAGTAACTTTTCGCAGCCAATATATCAAGCAAGAACACGTCGCCTATTGCGATTAATGTACTGCACAAATATTCTCGCATTACGAAGAACTTCAGTGAAGGACGACATAGGAAATTAAACTATTCAGTCTTTTTCGTCTATCTAGATCTTAAGTTGGTTTTAGAGTGAAGTTTAGGTTGATCCATGGCAGAAGAATAAAAATTTTATTCAGAATATTGGAAATCTTCCCGTTTCTCAAAAGCCAATTATCGATTGGCAATCTGAAACGACTGGTATTAACTGATACGTGGTTGCCATCTAAAATAACTTAATACGCGAACTCAGCTTTAACCGCCATATCTTTCGTCTTCTTACCTTCGTACAAGACTTATTTTCTCTCGGTAGCCATCTTCCCACGCGTGCCTTTTAATGGCCCGAATCCCAGAAAGGACCTGGTTCATCAAGGAGATGCGTTGGTCGGACGCTACTGCGGTGCGCATGCGCAGCTCAGCACCGACAAAAGACAAGCCCGCAAAGTATGGCACAAGGAGACACAGAAAAAAGACTCCCATTAGAGCCTGCCAGCCAATAAAGTACATTAGTAACAGCGAGACCACCACGAGTTCAAGGAGGCAAGCAAACTCTACTAGGATCAGCTTCACAACTTCTTGCTCCAAGCGCTGAACATCATTTGATATAAGGTCAATGACGCGACCTGTTGTAAATTCCATTAATGATTTCTTGCTGAGGAGTAACGTCTACAAACAGAAAGTGCCAGTTATCAATTGTTAAAAACCTCTATCTGGGGGACACCAGACTGAATTTACATTACAGTTCGGAATTAAGGAGTTACACAACTCGTATTGTTTGAAAATTCTTTCAAATGGCAGTTCTTTTCAAATTGCAGATCCTACGTAAAACAGCAGCACTTTTGTTTGAAAAAAAATCAAATATCTCGCATTTATATGATTACCTAATATACTAATTTTACTACTTTATTATTACAAAAACGGCGCTTTATGAAACCATTTTCTTATTTAAAAGTCCCCTTCAGGAAATACAACACCTTAAAAATGCCCTGATTTTGTATGGCGCAAAACTGACCGACTATGGACGAGCGGGATTTTTATTACATTGGTTTTCACAGGCAATTAAAGATTCTCACAAAACAACTGGGAAAGCCCGCTGATTCAATTGCATAAAATGTCTAAGAACACAAATGTCAAGGTAAACTTGTTCGTCTCTGCGACTAAATGGAGATTTTACGATCTGCTTACCTTAAAGTAAACTAAACCTTTTAGAGCGCTGCTTATTCTGATAGCCAACACCTCGCATCTGTAATCAAACTGATGCAAACTAATGGACCCGACAGAGGCATTAACGCACATAGCCAAGGCACAAACGTAAAGAAGATATCTTTGTTGTGCTTCAGCTGCCATCAGTGTAGAGACAAGATATCCAAGAAATAGTGGCTGAAGAAGGCGAGAAACGGTAAACAAAATCGTCGTAAATGCAATTATGAAAACGTCTTTGAAAGAGACCATCTTTACAACGCTTTTCCATAGGGACGGTTTTTTTCCATTTGTTTTGCAGTTATTCCTTTCCTGGTTCCAGCTTGTTTGAAGCTGTTCAGTCAAAAGACAAGTGGAGTTTGCTTTCGAAAGAGGCAAAAAGTCATGCTGCCCTAAAGCTCGGTTACTTCCAGTCTTAAAGATTACGTTCATCCACCAAAACGAAAGAATGGAAGCAAAGCTGCATTTTTCTTCATCATCTTCAGTGGAGATGGCGTTGTAGTCACCCCTTGCCATGACTTTTCAGCTAGATCTTTAAACAAAGACAATCACATTTGTATTAATATCATTAGACTTTAAAGAACTATTTTACCTGCCGAAAATGAACCTAGTGTTTGGCCGTCGGAGTTTTTCGTTTTTAGATCGGAGCCTCAGTTTTTAAACTTGAGAAATCTGAACTCTAGGCTTTTTTTATCTATAATTCTTATTCGTAAGTTTTTCATTTATTATTATTATTATTATTATAGCATTCCTGCCCAACCATAAACCGTTAGCTGTAAAAACTATCATCCATTGAGACACCCTATGACTATAGTGCTGCAAAATGCTTATACTTCAGTAACATGCATGAACTCTGTCCCAAAGACCCCAGAATTGACGCAATCTTTATTTCTGGAATACGGCTTGCTCTGGATTGCCAAGCTACGCAGGTTAATGAAAAGCCGGCGTTTACAAATTAATCCGGTTTGAAAAGCGTTTTCGAAAAGCTCCGTTTTCCTCACGGATTACTGTGAACATTAGGCCTAACCTTAGAAATAACTTGACAGCTGTACTTTAGATCGATCTTGTCCACCTGTCAGAGTGTAGAGAGCTTCAGTCTAGCGATACAAATTATCATTACCCAAGATTCTCTAATTTGCAACCAATAATTATCGACTTACCAGCGGGTAAATATCGATGCAGAATGTACCATAACGAAAGAAACTACACGTAGTTTTGCAAACTGGTTATCTGCATACTAACGGAAAAGTGAGTTTTTCTCTGAAAGCAATGTAGCAATCTACACTTGTTCACCGATGCGTGTAGTGATCAAGTGACCTTTTTTATTCATTGGTTTTGTTAAATTCCATTACAAGTAGGAATACATTATTTTCCCGCCAGAATTTCATTTCATTTCAGCAACTTTCACCTTGAGTAATGCTGGTAAAAATAAGAGCAAGATTTTATACAGGCAAATTAGTGAGAGTATAGTATCTGTTGAAGCTCTAATGATTTTACTGACTGCCCACCGTGTAAAACTGAATGTAACTGATAATTTACCTCGCATGCAACAAGAGGTCAGTGCATTCATAATGAGCGTTCAGCCGAATTATAATCTTACGCACCAGTGAGTTCTTTTGCGCCTTCTGGAGTGTGGCCAGCTGTGATGCGCAATAGAGGGTCTCAATTGGGTAAACCGTCAACCATCAAATGGCCAACAAATTAGAAAGTTGAACGAGACTTACCTGTAAGTCGAGGTTTGATTGGAATTCTATGAGTCAGCCACTGCAACAAGGGATTACATGAGATTACCTCGTGCATGCACATGTCAGTCTTTCAAAGCTCGAACGTAAATGTCGCATAATTGATTGGTTGCATTAATGTAGCAAGGCGTTAATAAAGTAACACCCTGCTAAGGAGGCGTAAAAATATATGGACATGTAATCCCCTCTTTTTCCCCTTCCGATAAATTACATGGGCTTTCATGGTAACTGTAGATCAGGTTGCCCATTGAAGAGTACTCGGGTACAAAACCCTGAACATACTAAGCTTCCAAAAGAGAAAAACAAGCAAGGACTAACCAATTAAAACTAGGGGGACACAAGTAAACAGGCTTTAACCTTGAAACTGTTTTAGAGAGGTTACTGGTCGTATAAGGGAATCACAGGCATGTGTACAACTTAACCTGTTTCTGAACGCTCTGGACGCTTTCTGAAGTCTCTAGAACAAACTGAAGAGGCGTCCAAGAATCGAGCACACCTTTGCTTAGTACATGGGCGACCGTCGACGACCAAGTAAACAGCTGCAAGAAGGTCTGGACGATGGGGAGGGTGCAAATGTCACTTCTCAGTTAAATTTTGTCTATTTCTCAGTTGTCAGTCAAATTTGTCAGTTGTCAGTGAGAGGACTTTTAATAATTAACTAAGACCCTAAATGGCTTAAAACTCTTTTATTTCTAAGAATTTATTACAAAAATCGTTGTTTTCTACTTTTCATCATACAAAGCAAGCATCTCATTTTTTTTTTTTTTTTACAAACAACTGCTATTACAAATTTAAGTCTAAATTTCAACGATAGCTCATTTACAAATCCAGGCAATAACGAACTCTTAGTGACCTTCGGGATCTGGGCACGACCTACCAACATGTCGTGACGAATCAGCAACAATTAACTTACTGCGGAACGTGGGGGGGGGGGGGGAAGTTACTCCCTTGTATGGGCTACATGAGTATGCGCCGTGGGATAGGGTTGGGTTTTGAGGGTCTTGATCCTTAAACAGGGTATCACTTTTGCCCCTTTTTGCATTGTGTTCCCAGTGTGATCCTTAGATAGGGTACATTGTACATAAATTGTATCAGCTAAAACTGCACTGCGTAAATGACCAGCTAAATAGAAAACTGAAAGACGATTCGATACCCCGCTGCTTTAATAGCAGCAGACATTTCCAGGCAATTCATTCTCCCTGGGGCCCGAAGATAAAACTTAAGGGATCGCTTTGGTCGCGACATTTCTTAGCGTTGCAAATGAAAGGACATGTTTTGTATCGTGCGCGTGCGCACTTTAAAGTTCCAGGTTGCTCACTCGTTTGGAATGCACTTCTGACTAAAAGGTTATCTATGTTTTTGCTGCGTTTGAATGAAATTAATGGAGATGAAAAAAAATTCTACGAGTATAGGGATCATTGGCTCGGCCAATCAGATTATTGCATTTCTCATTAGTATAGTAATAAAATTCTACCAGAACACAAGTAAGGACTAACCAATTAAAAACTGATTAAGTGGACAAAACTATTTTAATCATTATTTAACATTGAAACTGTTTTATAGAGGTTAAGGTTTTAACAACAACTACAACAACTTTATTTATGGTATAAATTCAGCACAAGAAAGACTGTTCCGCAAATAGCATAGCTAGTCTGGGTGGAACAGTCATACAAAGAAAAAAAAATGAAAATGAATAATAAATTTACAATAGGAGACTTACATAATTTAATGAAATCGCAAGCCTGTTTTTGCAAGAGCTAAACCTGTTTCTGAACGCCAAGTCTCTCGGGACAAACAAAAGATACTGGTAAATAATCTCTCGAATTTTTAAAGTACTGTTGTACTTTTTTTAATAATGAATGGGGATTTTATATTATGTAAGGGTGGGCGTTTATATTAAGCAATAGACCACAAGTTTCTATGGTTTATACACAAATAAACCACGCGGGATGTTGGTAGAACACGAGAAGAATTTGAGAGCGAGTGATTCACGAATTCCTCGAGTGTTCTACCAGCATATCCAAAGTGGGTTATTAGCCTATAAACCATAGAAACTTGTGGTCTATTTCCATGAGTTTACTGCGCAATAAACCATAGCTGATTGACTAATCAGAGCAAGCGCATTGATTTGTTTATTATATAATAATTTTTGATCCATTGTAAACTTAGCAAATTCAGCCTTTGGCTGCAAGGTTTTAATTGTAAAAAACTATCTAAGGGACGTCCATGTACGGCGCATGTGTGAACAAACATTTGCTCACCAGTACGACCCTCGAACACAAACCAAAAACTACTTGTGTAAATTCACCACGCCGCTGTAAACCGATTGGCACTTGACCAGATTACGATATCAAAAGCGTAATATTCATTTGGAAAGGAATTTAAATCAAAATATATAAATGGTCTGATACCTCATACACCTGATAATTTGCTACTGACGTTGGCGTCCTCAGGTTCTGCCTATAATTTACTTTATGATTCATTCAAAATAATTCCCCGTTTCTAATTGGTTAAACCACACGCATAATTCACTGCTGTTGACCAACGACGTCAAGATGACGTCAAAAGTGCAGCCCATTGCAGGTTCATTAAACCGTTGACCGAGAAAACCTGGGGAAGAGATTGCGTTATTTTTGGTGAGCAGAAAAACAAAGAGCGAAATGACGAAACTCCTTTAGGAAAGGGGAAATATTGTGAATGAATAATAAAGCAATTATTGAATTCGGCTTTCGTAAGATATGAAGAATTCTGCAGATTTCGGAGGGTGTTGTGATGGGAAGAGAGCAAGGCAACATATCGCGCACAGCCCTTCACTGGATATCAGAGGGGAATTTATTTATTTATTTATTTATTTTTTTAGCTTCGCCTAACTACAATCTTTGTAGATGAATGCATAAAAAAAGGAAAAATCATTAGGCAGGGAGACCACTACAGCATAACCAATTACAGTGGGTCCCAGAAAGCAGAAGCAGAAACGAGGGCGACCCAAGAACACCTGGCGTCGAACTCTACATGCCAGCCGGCATAACGGGCATGAGTCAGTGAGTGAGTTGTTTGAGTAAGTATTTCCTTTCGTCCTTCTTAAACCGCAATAAATAAATAATGTCTTGCAAAGTTAACTAAAGTGTACCCCGCTTTTTATTTCGCAACGGAGTGAAACAGCAGTTAGTACTGCCATGGAGTACTTGGGGATCCAAAGGAGCCTTGACTATCTGTCTCAATGCCGTATAAAAATATCCACTTTCATTTCATATAAGTATAACTCAATCGAATTCCCGTCATTGGAATATTCCAATACCTTTGAGAAAATTCAATAGATAAGAAAGGGGAAACTACATTATTCTTTGGCAGAAATCTGCCTAAGGCATTAAGATGCGCTTACTTTTATAGCTCCCATCGCAGAATGTTCTACGCTCATCCCCTGTTAATAATTCCTCTAATGCGCTCTTCGTCAACTTTACATGATCCTTTAGCGCCCAAAAACTCAGATATTTTGTGATAAATTTTTTCCGGTTTCGTTGGATCATGAAGGGCTTTGCACAGCTGGCATAACCAAAACTCGTACTTGACAACCTTGTATTTAGTTTTCCATTGGAAATATTGGTTATAGGCCGTATCGTTCTTATCCAGATACTTCAAGTAATCTGCAAGATCTTTTACGGAATTAAAGTTGGCTGCGTTGATGAAAGAACCAGGAATGACTAGTTCGGGATCGTACCTAGCGCCTCCGAGAACTATGGGGACCAACCCTCGCTCAAGTGAATTTCTCCAATACTTCTCTGTTATGTAATCTACACACAAACTATTTTCGAGCGCGAGGTAGAACTTGTGGCGCTGAAGCTCTTCAGCGCAATCCTCATCGATCTTTCCATTGCGGCGCGGACATTTCCAGGTGTTATTCGATTCAAACATAGTCGCGCAGTTTCCATAGAAGCTTATATCTATGTGTTGCATGAGTGCGCGGACAAATGAGAATCTAACTCCGTTTTGGTTGCAGTGCTTGCTGACACCAAAAGTGGCCATTTTATCTTTTCCCTTTGCGTAGTTCACGTTTCCGTCGGCTTGTTCCGCAAACTTTTCGGCAGTTTTCGTCCTTTCATTTAATGAAACCTGGTCATCTGTAATATCGTCGGTAGCTACAGGTTTAGTTTGGAGTTCTAAGGGAGCGTAAGATCCATACGGGACGAAAAAGTCTGAATCCCTCCGAAAGGATGCGGTCCAGTTATAAACACCATCAGCTTTGGTTCCTAAGCCCGCCACTGCAGGACTTTCCTTTGTGTAGACGACCCATCTCTGTGCAGGTGGCCGGTTTCTCTTTGCTTCTTCGATATTAAAGCTCGGACTGTATGCTCCACTGAGGTGGACAAGCACAGCGTCACTTAAGATGCGTAAACTTTTATCAAAAGTTATTTGACATCTGTCTTCCTCGCATGGAGAACCGTCCCAATCTGTGAATTTGTAGTCTTGTGCTTCTTTGGCATTTTTGGGACCCCATGGCTCGAAAGGCCATGGAGCGTATACCAAAATCAACTTAGTTTGGTTCACTGACTGAGACCTATGGGATTCTTTATCTTGAATAAAACTGATCATTCCATAACATGCCATCACCACGAAGACTGTGACAAAACCAATTCGCATGTTCTTTCTCTGTTTCTTGGTTAGGACAAAGAAGTAATAAAGGGGCCGAAGCACCCTTTTCGCCACATCCATTTTTAACCGTGGGGTACTTCTTTCCGCGCCTGATCGAAACTGTAAAAAGAAAATGTAAGGACTAAACTGTTGCCAATGATGAATATGCTTGATAACAGGATTTCCTGAAGAGTAAATTGACTTTTAACAAAGCGAATTACTTCCAGCGTGACTTGGTTTTCAGCAGGCTCTCCTGCAACAATGCAATAGCCAATTTATCAGTCACAAAGGTTGGCATTTTGACTGAGTGATAGTGAAGGAAGACTTCACAAGTATCTCTAGTTTCAGCATAGCTGCTGCTGTTTGGTTTTTTGTTTGTTTATTATTATTATTATTATTATTCTCAATCATGTCGAATTTGAAATGATCTTAACCGATCATTCTATGCCTTGGATCAGTTTAGGGATCTTACTTCGCTAAGAGCAAATTTGATGCAAACTCAGTTTAGCTCACATCTTTAGTTGCCGAAATGCTTAAGAATAGTCTTGTTTTAGGTTTGTTTTAGGTCCTTGTGTTTAAGGATGGTGCTTACTAAATTCAAAGGTATTTGCGCCAGGTTAGGACCACAGGGAAAATTAAGTAGACATTTGCAAGGGCTACACTGTATTTGAATAGGGGTAGCCACGCATTTTGTTTTCCGGGATAATCAGCCTTGAATCTCAAGAAAAATGCTGACATCCAAAAAAGAAGGAAAGGAAATCTCTACACAGATTTCGTTAGAATTCGCCTTAAAATACAGAAGAGCAAACACATTTATCAAGATCTTAAAAGTACATGGTAAATAGTAACATGAATGTAATTTGCAAGTGAAGTATGATCCTCGCAGTAAATTTTCCAATTTAAGCAATTGGAAAGAAGAAGCCTGAAAAAAATCAGAGCTTCAATTACTTAAATTGGAAATTTTACTGCGAGGATCATACTTCACTTGCATCTATAACCGCAGTTCAAATA
>CM042752.1:7799700-7825768 GCA_022496165.2 Catalaphyllia jardinei
AGCATTCGTGAGAGAGTGCCAGTGGATAAACTAATTTGCTTTTTTGCAATCAGAGACAATAAATGTTGCGTGGCATTAGACACGTGAACTGTGATTGACGTTTTCAGCAAACAGTTACCATGGATTCGGGATCCACACAAAGGCAAGAGTCGCCGCGTGTGTGCAAGTAATTTTTAAACAGGATAAAATTCGACTTGAATGTTAAAAGTCTACCAACCTTCTAGTTGTTATTCTTTCACTTTTTTAAACATATCGTTGATCCTGTTACTTAAAGTATTTATGTATATTTGGGTTTTGTTGCTGGGGGGCAAACAAACGGTTGACGTTTCGATTTAAAGTGCCACTATAAAATTCTCGATGCCCATTTCTTTTTTAAATTTTCGTGCACGATAGGTCCTAGTTATCTTGGCAAATTTCAATCAATTACGAACATTAGAACTAATGTTTTCTGGACCTTAATTTCCTAGAATTACGGCTGCCATTAATTTTCCTTGTTCCAAGTCTTGGTGAGAATTGGAGAAAATGACGTAATTTTCTCAAACTACCACGCGGGTTAAAATTATGAGGACAATTAGTACAGCAATTTGCATAAAGAATAACCGAAACTTTGACTTATTTATTCGTGCAATTTTCTACGTTAATTGTTATTATAATTTCAAGCTTTCAAATTCTCAACGCTTGAAACAAGCGGCCGTAAATTCTCTGAAATAAAGGTCCAAAAACCTCGAGGTCTATTGAAATTTTGCAAGATATCTGGGAAAGACATATTGCGTGCGAAAATGTAATAAAGTGGATATCGAGAATTTCATCATAGTGGCACTTGAACTTCAGTGGATATGTCTTCTCTAAGATAAACATAGATATGAACGTGTTCTTAATTTCACTATCATGCAGTTTGATGTGTTTGTTTTACTTGTTTCGTTATTTGGTGAGTTTTTATGAAACGGTTCAACAAAATCACAAGAAATTTAAATTTGAAGACAGTCTGAAATAATAAATTAAACTCGGAACATATCCACATGTATTTCAAAACTTTGCTGCAAAGTTTAGCATTGAAAATTCTTGATTCAGAGAGCAACTTTGATTTTTAGATCATTATCCCCAAATACAGATCGATTTTAATACAAAAAATAAAAATTCAAAATTGAGAATTGTTTAGAATTGTTTAGAATTGACCACTCCAGCGGAAAAACGTTCTTTCTTCTAAGTATACATTGTTTACTGAATTATCAAAAATGTGCTCCCCAAGATAGCAATGCCTATTTATTTGGTTATACAGAATGAAACTTGCATGTTTTCGTGCGGAGATCAGTGAAGCATACATTTCCTCAAAGCCTAATAAATGAGAATCTCGAAGGTAATTACAAATTCAAAATTGTTTATAATCTGCCAGATCGCTGAAAACATTGGAGATTTTATTAAAGGGATAGGCCAAGAAATGTACTAGGCAGTGATTGAGAGAAAGAATATTCTTATTTCTGAGAGAAATCGAGGTGTGTTGATACTTAAATGGAAGGTTTTTTTTTTTTTTTTTGTAATTGCCTCCGAAAACGATTAATACTGAACTAGCTGGCACTGGGTTGAAATTGTTACTTATATTAAAAGCTGAATTGCATATGCATGATAATTTAAGTTGGTCCTCTTTATCACATATGATAACAACTAAAATACTATAAATATTCCAAACAAGTTTCTCTTATCGCTATTCAAAGAACGGCAAATGTTTTTGAAGGCAAATTAATTATTATATTATAACGCGTATGTATGTGTTTATACATAATCTTCAAGGCTGCTAATCCCAACTATTATTCCGGCACAGTTCTTTAAGATTCGTACTCTGAGAAAATCTGGGGTTCTTCTTTAAATAAAATTGTCATAGCAGAAACAAAAAGACTTGGAAAGACAATGTAACCCACCTTGCGTCGCTTGTTCTCAAGTGATGTACTGAACTGATTATGGAACCTTTGTACTAGCTAGAGCCCAGGCAAGTCCGTGCTAAGGGACAGGTCAAAAAGTATTGAGGGGGGTGGGCTGAGCAGAGACGGGGTGGGTCATCCGTTTTTGAACCCTTGGTAACAACCTCGTTCCCAGGGCCTGTTATTCATGGGTTTAGCACTAAATTACACTTCAGAGTTAATTCTCTGTTACATCATTTGTGTTCATAGTGCTACGCGGCACAACATTCATATGTACCCTTACTTTCTCTTCGCCGCGATTCACCATCCTAATCGACCCCGACTTTCTCTGTCCGACTTTCTCGGCAGAGTAACGGTAGATCTATTCCGGAGGTCGTGGGTTCGATTCCCACCGAGGTCAAAAGATTTTTTCTTTACCTCGTGTGGTTCCCTGATTCCCCTTTACTAGGGCTAACGCCCAGTGGGTTATTCATGGGTTCAATTAGCACTAAAATTTACACTTCAGAGTTAATTCTCTGTTACACCTTTTTGTAAAGGGTGGGTAGTTCAATTTTCATCGTTAACAACAAAGGTAATTCCTTTCAAAGTAACAATAAAGCAAGTGACACACTCAAACACCAACCCACAGTCTTTCATGCGCACAGCCATATCACCAGGGCAGTGACAGCCATGGACAGCTGTTTCTGGCTTATTAGGCCTCATCAGTATGGCATAGCCGACAGGCAGAAATAGGACTAAGAGCCCTATGTAGTCTGCCCTTTACTGCCAAGACACCCCGCTCCACACAACACATGTGGGAGCTGTTGGCTATGCGTAAGGCACTTGGCAGACGGTGGGTTGGTGTTCGAGTGTGTCACTTCCTTTTATTGTTTGTTAACTTCTTTCAGTTCCAAAGGACTTTAAGAGTTTTCAAGCCGTATTTCAAAAAGTATACTTGGCTGGTCTACAATACAGATTACAATTTATGTATTGTAACATCTGCACAAAAGCTAATGAATTGAGAAAGGAGTCCCAGGGCAGAAATATTCAAAATACTGCTCTCGTTTGACATGCTGGTATTCAAGAACGCCACTGAATGGCCAACTCGTGTCTACATGATTAAAAATATAACACAAACAGTGGTAATATACTTTTAATCAAGCTACGAAGGCCGAAGACCAAGGAGTTGATATGATATTGTGTCTACACGCTACTTGTCCCCAAAGGTACGGGACACATGCACAAAGATCTGGGAGTTGTCTGGCTACATTACTCCCAGGACTCACTACAGCTGTTTTCTAGATGGATCACTGCTTTACGTGCCTTGAGGCCTAGTGGGAAAAGTAAAAGGTCAATGTATTTATCATGGGTTACGTAACCTTTTCTTTGGGGTGTTACACGGCATGCTGTTCTGTTGCTTCATTAGCGGTAGGCTATATATATTTGAGTTGTTCTCATTTATATTCATTCGCGTCTTACGACCGTCCCTACGCCCTCAAAATTAAATACCCAGTAATCAGGGGTTTCTTTTACACGTAGTTTTTTGCATGTTGCTACATGCTGAATGATTGTTATACGAGCATAGTTTAGATCATTTTGTTGGGTTGTTTTTCTTGCTGTAATTTTGTGCATTTCCGAGTTTTCATTCTGTTTGTTGTATTATTTCCATCCATTCTGTTGATGAAGGCATAATAAATAGGGTCGCACACGGCTCGTGTTGACACACCCCAATTGAGGTTGCTTGTTACATGATAAATGTTTTATATTCGTTTGAGCGGGGTAGCGAATTAGAATACAAAGTTTTCTTAGAGTTTACAGTCATGACTTAAAGTTGCAAGGGTAATGGAAAACAATATTATTTTTGCATGATTTTGTATTATTGTCAAGAAATAAATCTAAAACGTAAATGATAACACATTTCCTCCACAAAATGTGATTTTGTCGGATTATGCAACCAAAAATGTCATGTCCTATAGGAGGGGGAGGGGGTCATGTGGTTTTCAACCTTAATTTAGGGGTGGGTCGCTCAGTTTTGTGCCAAATGGAAGGGGTTGATCATGTGATTTCTAACCACCACATTTCGAAATGCTCCGGCCCACCGGCTGTTTTCCGGCTAACCGGAAGCTTATCAATAGCCCATATGACAATATTTTTCTGTTTGTAATTAATCTTGTCTTACTGTGAATGAAAAATGTATTTACAGTAGAACTTGGGAATCGTTATTTTTCTTTGTGTGGTGTGTAATCAGACAGCAAATGCTTCCAGAAGGGAAATAGCCTGTTCCAGGCTCTCGGTCAGTGAGGACGATCGAAAAAGCGAGCGGGCGACAGGCGGGATCAGCGGCGAGCGGGCGACAGGCGGGATCAGCGGCGAGCGGGATCCGGGAGAGAAAAGGAGCCTGGAATAGGCTAGAAGGGAAAGAGATTGATAATAAATAGAACCCATGTGTGAACAATAGTTAAATATTAATTAGGTTTTCATTAAAGTAGGCCTTGTCACAATTTTTGATTCATTTTCAAACCACGGTGTAATGACCAGGGCTGTAGTATTCCAGTCAGACTTGAAATCGTCTAGTGCGATAATGGTTTGACACTGACTATTTTTTTGATGTTTCGTTCAAGACGTTTCGGCTTCATCAGTTAAAAAATAATGTTAGTACGCGTGATTCAAATAACAGCCCGTCAAGCGCGCCTGAGGAAAAAACGCGTGGAGTTTCTTGAAAATTTAGCGTGAGACTTATGCGCAAGCCAGAGATTTGTAGACCTCTGGGATGGCGATGTGGTCGTTTCCGGATTGCGGATCCTGTACTGAAAACCAGGCTTCCAAGAAAAGTCGCTCGTGATAGTTAGCCTCATGTCCAACAACTCTGACATTTCCAAAATTCATTTCGTGGTTGTTTTCATGGACATGGCAGGAGATCTTAGAGTTGTGGTCAAACATGGAAACAGCCCTTTTGTGTTCCGCAATCCGAGTTTTAAGTGATCGTTTAGTCTGACCGTAGTATATCGTCTAGTTAGCTACAAAGTCGCTAACAATTTAGGGATGATGATGAGTGGTAGGTCACACAATGTCCACAGGTGTGAAATATTTCAAACCTATTTATATTTTCGCTCTATTTAACGAGCATATTTTTCAGGGACTTTCCTCAGTTTTCTCTGATTAGCGATTGGTTCCGTATAACTTCAAGAGATGGTAATATCTGGCCACGTGCAATTTTTTTTTCATTAAAAGCTATTAAAATTTGTTTGATATTTGCCACCGATCGATCGCTCCTATTTTGCAACAGAAAACAAAATGTCTTAGGGCTAGGACCCTTTCCGTGAATTTTATTTTATGAGAGCTTTTATCAAAAACGTTTTGGTTAGAGGTTGCTTTGCCCCAGTGAATCGTTACCTCAAGCCTTCGTGCTGTGAGAATTTTCTGTTTTGTCATTTATATTCAACTGTTACTGAAATATATATGGAAATTGAAAACCCTAGCTGCCTTCGGAATTCTTCCTAAAACGATGACCGTTGCCATGAGCAGAGTTAAACAAGAACGAAAGCATATCAAAAATGCATGTTACTGGCTCAAAAAATTACATACGCTTATAATGGGGCACCCAAAGACGGTGGTCGCACAGATGCGTTATATGACACGCTCTTTCAGGGTGGTTAGTTTTATGCTGTGCTATGTGTCTTTTTTTCTGTTCGCCCACTCTGGGGTAACTTGAATGTTCTCAAATTGTTTGTGCTTTTTTTGTCCATTCCTCGACCACCTCTCCCCAGCGATCATGCAGTTTTCCCAAATACCAAAAGTTTCCGAATCAATCGCTATATTCTGTTGAAACCTCTTGTAAGCGACGTCGACCACTTTCAAAGCGAAAAGGTTGAAATATTCTTTTGTTTTTAACCCCTCGTAAGCGACCACTTGATAGAAAATAGAGCAGAAATTGGATATTAAGGTATTGCATAGTATGCCTTGGTAGTACGGAAATTTCTCAATTGGAAAGTATACCAAATTTTTTTTTTCGAAATTGACTTTTTACATGAATCGGTAAAACATTTAAACATTTAAATTCTATCAGTCTGTACAGTCTGTAATGTGTTATAATTACAGAAAATTAGAAGTGATTTATTGTCCACTCAAGAACAGTCAAAGTTTACGTGCACAACTTTAAAGATTCAATTTGTAACCATATCGTGAGACTTGCACCGTTCGTCTTATTAGATAGTTTAACAGAGTGATACTCTGAATAAATACTTTGGAAAGATTATTTAATATTTTTGTGGCCACTGAACGTTTTTGCATGTGTTAGATTAGTGTTGGCGCATGGGGTAAGTCTCTGTAGTTAGCATATGCTAATGATTAAGAAAATAACACAAACAGCGGTGATAAACATTGTATTCCAACGCATTTTTACATAGAACTTAACGTTTCGTATGCTAATCAACATACATTTTCAAAAGTGACGGTTACAATTTTTGAAACAGGCCGCTATTAAAGATCTCAGAAAGCTCCTGTTGCAAAATGGTTACCCCCAAGGTGTTATCACGTTCAACATTAACGATGTATTGAACAAAAATAAAAACAAACCTCTCGTTCAAGCTACAGTTCCCAAAAAAGATATCTTAATCGTGTTACCCTACTTAGGTCTTCACAGTGACCAAGTCACGAAACGTCTGAAATCATGCGTATACAATTTCTACTCTTTCGTCAACCTCAAGATCATATTCCAAAACACACGCCGCATCAAATCCTTTTTTCCATACAAAGATCGCTTGAACCGATCTCAGAGGTCCAAGGTAATCTATAAAGCTGGTTGTTGGAACTGTGATGAATTCTACATCGGCAAAACAAAACGAAGACTCCATGACAGAAAAACAGAACATTTCAAGGCCCTCGCCAAAAGTGACCATTCATCAGCCATTGCTGATCATGTGAAAACCACTGGTCACGACATTAAATGGGATCATTTTGACATTTTAGCGTCCGGAAAAACTGACTTTCACTGCAAAATTAAAGAGACTTTGTTCATTCAAGAGCTAAAGCCTTCCCTTAATGTCAATATTAGTAGTGAGAAGTTGTTGCTGTTTTAGCTGTTACACCTCATTATGTTTATACACGTACTGCTGCAGATCATATTTCTCAGTCTAGGTTCCAGACCTCTTATGTTTACGATATATATATAGTTTTCAAAAATTGTAACCGTCACTTTTGAAAATGTATGTTGATTAGCATACGAAACGTTAAGTTCTATGTAAAAATGCGTTGGAATACAATGTTTATCACCGCTGTTTGTGTTATTTTCTTAATCAAGCTACGATGGCCTAAGAACAAGAGTTTATACGATATGCTAATGAGTTACAACTTTGACTCGTGAGCGACCGCCTCACGTAAGCGACTGTGTAGGCTTGACTTTTTGAGTGGACGCTTACTGAAAGTTCCACTGTATTCGAACGAAATTCCACAAAATCTCGCGAAATTTTGTCAGAACATTTTTCAAAGCCAAGAGAAATTTCGCATCCATAGAAACAACAGGCATTCGATTTTTCGAAGAAAATTCGGAAAGATGGCAACAAGTACCCTGGTCCCAGAGGTTTTCTTGATTTTTCTCCGCATGCGATGAGAGAACCAGAGCTGCAAAGCGACGAACGCGAGTCGTGAAGCGGCGAGAATGAAAAACTTTTTCCTTTCTCGCCGCACCACGACTCGCGTTCCCCGCTTCACGGCTCTGGTTCTCTTATCTGACGCGGCTGATCCTGTCATCTCATGCGGAGAAAAATCAAGACCAAGAAAAACCTCTGGGACCAGGGTGAACAACGAGTATCCTTCTGCTTCCGTTCATTCAACCAACTTCAACTGATCTGCAGAACTGCAAGAAATGAGCACTTTCTTTCTTAAATACCCTATCGACAGGCATGTGTGGGCACACGGGACAACTGACCTTGGAAAACTGCCTCGGATGATTAGACATCCTCTTACAACACTAACCAAAACAATTGTCACACGACATTCAGTAACAAAGTACAAAGTCTTGAATACCTAATAACGAAATTAAACTTTACAGAACAAAAAAACCAAAACAGGATGTTCCTTGGGAGATCCAGAACAAGGCAAGTAGACGAACCTAAACAGGACCACCGATGGAAGCTATTGTGTAGAGCTAAGACTGCATGCTAAGAGCTCTCAAATAAACTAAGAAAAACACATTGAAGTTAAAAACGCACGATGCGGGCTGTGGGGCACTTAAATCACAGGACTCTCACAGTAGTTACATAACGATAAACAACAGACGATGATGCATTGAAATACCGCGATTCCGTCAGCAATATTGAGCTTCACAACTATTAAATGGAAGAAATTTTTTCAGTAAAATCTTCGACTCAAATGGTGAGTAGCTATAAGCCTTTTCCACGTGACTCATACTAGTATTAGTAAACAAGAGAAAAAAATTCCTGGGACACTTGGTACCGTTTGGACCGCCTTGGTGAAGGCTCCGAGATATTGGTCGTCTGGCTTAGCTGTGAATTGCAGAATTTGGTATCTTTTTCAAGGTGTTCATGGTGGAATCTGAAGAAGTAGTTTTAACAACAGTCAAGGTGTCCGTGAGGAGTTACACGCAAAGAAATCGAAAAATAATATTCCTGTTGTTAAATTGATAAGCTCATAGCTTTCATGCCTGACGTGGATTTTAAATTGGGTCACCGAGCCTGAAACGTGGTCCGGTTCATCCTCGGGTAATCCAGGGCAATGGCCAACTTTTGCAACCTCCCCTAGGGGCGCCTGACAAGCTCAAGCACAGATCCCTGTTGCATGCCTATTGGCTCAGCAGTGACAGACACTTCCCATGATCCCAGCCTAATGTGATGACGTAATGAGTATGCTGTGAGGGTATGACTCGCTGTAATACTGCTTGTAGGTGGTGTACATGTGCATCGATGGCGCATGGCAAAAACTATCGATTTAATAGCTTATTTTCAGAGGGCAAATGCATAAAGCTTGAACCACGCCGAAATTGCTCTCTTTTATGGTGTTTCGGACAAGCAGACCCACCCAGTGCCGCCCTTTGGAGGAAAAAAAATGAAATTCTACCAAGGGAGGGCATTTCTCGAGCATCGCCGCAGGAACTGGCACTCACCTTGCTTAAACGAAAAATAAGCTCCCATTGACGCAGTCATAAAGTTTATCTTCATGGACGGAGGATTTTTCAAAGAATATCAGAGGCGGCACCAGGCACTACAGAAGTCTTAATTTTTCACATTAGCAGTTGCATACGCTATGAGCATTATTGTTTAAATACGAACAGAAATCTAACGTCACTCTGCTGAAAGATACGGGCTCGAAAAGTATTTTCAAAATTTAAACTTTTTTTCTACTCGTTTCTGAAACTCAACTGGAATGTTAGGTTTGCGTGCAACCGTAACGATTACTGTGAGTATTCAACTGGCAAGCTACAAAATGCACAGGTGTTCACGCCGGCCAATACTTACACTTGGTCAGTGTGACTTTTCATCGGCGGCCCGTGCTTGGACTATCTGACTCGACACGGATCACAAAAAGTCGTTTACACAGCATAAGCTATCCCTAAACAAAAATATCTTGTTTTTCATCGCTTAACAAAGAGGAAGGGAAGAGGCGCAAGACGCAGTTGAATTTAATGTTGAAATATTACAGCGGTTATCAATCACACGCGACCTTCAGCGCAAAAAAAGTCTAGACAAAACTTAAGGTTTGCTGGACGTCAATCATCTCAGCCTCCTTGCCGACTGTATACATTACTATACAAAATTTACCTGAAGAAATAAGTGAAACCTTGCAGCGGTCCACTCGTAAAAATAATCATTTTACTTTCGGCATGTAAGGCTAGCTCCGGCTAGCTCACTAACTACATCCTTGAAATCTATAAATGAAAACAGGCGTTTGTCGGGTTTTAACGGCCCTTCGCATGCATGAATGACCCCGAGAGCAAGCAAATATACACGCAAACAAATTATTTCTGCACGTATTTTTCTTGGGGCTAGGGACTGAACAATACTTAATTCTATAAAACTTATAAATTATTACCTTATTATAAGGTTTTCAAGACGTTTACGTCTTGCTCAGTCTGCCTGTAATTCCAGGACGAACACGCGCAGAAATAACTTGTTTGCGTGTATATTTGCTTTGCTTTTGGGGACATTCATGCATGCGAAGGGGAATATGGTATTTCGCGGACTGGTAATACGAGGACTGGTAAAACGAGGACTAGTAAAACGCGGACTGGTAAAACGCGGACTGGTAAAACGCGGACTGGTAAAACGCGGACTAGTAAAACGAGGACTAGTAAAACGCGGACTGGTAAAACTTTGACTAGTACGACAATAATTTTCTTTATTTCAACGATTATCTGTGTTCTTATTAAAGCATAGATTACATACATGTCCGTGTACTTATAGTGACTTGTTATTTTATATGTTTCTCTTTCTCTTAGGAAGGATAATTTGAACAATCTGAAGATCTTTAGATGGGGGATCGTTTCAGTCGATCACAAATCTAATGTTACTTAATGACTTATAGCTGAAAAAGAAAGCTGTTGAAATTATTGCTAAAACGCAATTGCATTCTTGTGTGACAGAAAGCATTATCGTCGAAGGTCTTGTGTGACTGTGATATTTAAAATCGTGACAATCATGATAACCACGTACCCGTCGACTTTTTGTGGCTACCTGCCTCGAAGCGACGTAGCCACTAATGCTATCGTCTGTGTAACTAAGTCCGTCCGTAACCCTTTTCGATTCCCGTTCGTGTAGACCTAATCTTCTAATATTTTCGTAGCCAGACAGAGTGCGTTGTGATAGTTTTCGTAGCCAATCAGAGTGCGTCCGTAAGTGCCTAATCGTCGGATAGTGTTCGTTGCCAGTCAGGGCATCGACGTTCGCTTGTCGGCCTGTTTTTGATCCAAGGTTCTTTTCCATGTGCTTGTGCTTCATCGCGGACTCCGAGACATGGAGGCTATCGAGATTTTGTAGTATTCCCAAACTCGGAAATTTCCTCAACCACAAAGCAAAAATTATAATTGAAATCGCTTGACATTTCTAAACAAAGATCTAGTCTTTAGAAGGACTGGACGAGTTTTTCCATGGAAATTCTGGAATAACTTCAGACACGGCCGGATATGTAGTATTTAAAAACGCTTTCCGGTTGCCTCCATGCTAGTAGAAATTGAGCAAACACGGCAAAGTTTACAGTGAATGTATGGGAAAAATTGTGATTTTAATGCTCGATAACTCGAGGAAGGTTGATATTCTGGAATTTCTGTGAATTGCCAACTAAAGATATCAGCCAAAAGAGTTAACCGATTAATCAGTTTGTTGAGAAGCGAGAAATCCTCTTTTTAGTTTTTTCATACAAATACTTCTAAATTTTCCCACGAACGGCTGCTTCATTTTACAGACAAATATATGAGAAATAAAATTTAAATTTGCGGCTTTCTTTGTGAGAGTACAATTCTTAAATTTGATCGGTTACCTCTTTCAGCTAGTATTTTTAGTTTGTAATTCATAGAAATTGTAGAATGTTAACCTTCCTCAAATTATCAAGCATAAAAATCACGCTTTTTCCCATACATAAACTGTAAATTTTACCATGTTTTCCCAATGTCTACTAGCATGGAGGCATGCAACCGGAAAGTGTTTTTTTTAAAATACTACATACCCGGCTGAGTCTGAAGTTATTCCAGAATTTCCACGGAAAAACTCCCCTCAACCAAGATGGCGTGGGCGACCGTGAGACGTTCTATTACATTGCATACAATTTGCATAAACTTTCAGGTTGTGTTTTTTGAAAATAAAGTCCGAGAATTCGGGATTCTTAACGCAGTTTGCGAAGAAGTAATCAAGCTACATATTTTTATTGAATCAAGGCAGGAGTATTCTTTAAAAGGAGCTCATTTATAAGTGAAGATATGCGGCAGTCAGTTTTGCTATTTATTTTGGCGTCACTTGTCTAGTTCGTGTTACGCAACAAGATTTTCGTTAGCAGTCAGACGCAGTTTTTTCAAAAGGATTGGCAATTGCTAAGCCTGCTAAGTGTATTTGAACTACCAGTGAAAACAATTTTGGCAGTACTACTGTCAATGCAGAATTTCCTTAGAACTGGGCAAGAACATTGGCTCGTCAATAATCTCGCACAATTACCCGCACAATCGAAGTTTTAATTTTCCCGCACAATTTTACTTCAAAATCACAGTGGTTTTTTTTTCTGCAATCTTCATCTAAAGCCAACTAACTTAGAGGTAAGATCTTTAATTCAAACTACCGAGAGTCTTATCTTTGCAGATTTGGAGATCAGCATATTTTGCGCGGTACAAGGAACAAGTTGGCATGTTTTTAATAAGCTACGAGTCCAAAAATGTTTTCGTATTAGCTCGTTTTATGACCCCTTTTATTGCAATATAGTATATGATTTGTTTTACTGCAGTGTTCTAAATAATAACAGCAGTAGGCACGTGCAGTCATTGACAGCCTATTTTTATATTAGAATAATGTGAATATTGACGCCTTGCGTGACGGAAAGCATGATGTGACTGTGATCCATGAGACCGCGACATCATATGATCATCATGTTCCTGCTGACTTTTTATTTCAGATGTTTCTGTTTCTCTTGTTAAGAATCATTCTTCGGAAGAGGAATGATCGTTCCAATCGATAATTGTAGCTGCTGAATAAAGCTGTTGCAATTGTTACTTAAAGGAAATTGACCCTTTCTCAGAAAACAATGGCGTATTTAAGGTGACAGCTCCTCGAGTGACACCTTGCGTAACGGAAAGCTAGCGATGCAAAAAAGTATGTACTTAGTAGGTCTAAGTATGCTATAAGTATACAGACATGTATGTGATCTATGCTTATATAAGAATACATATAATCGGTGTACAGTTATTGTAGTACTAGTCCACGTTTTACCAGTCCACGTTTTACCAGTCCGCGTTTTACCAGTCCGCGTTTTACCAGTCCGCGTTTTACCAGTCCGCGTTTTACTAGTCCTCGTTTTACCAATCCGCGTTTTACCAGTCCACATTTTACTAGTCCGCGTTTCACCAGTCTTCGTTTTACTGGTCGGCGTTTTACTAGTCCAGTCCAGTCCAGTCCTCGAAATACCATATGCCATGCGAAGGACCGTTAAAACCCGACAAACGCCTGTTTTCATTTATAGATTTCAAGGATGTAGTTAGTGAGCTAGCCGGAGCTAGCCTTACATGCCGAAAGTAAAATGATTATTTTACGAGTACCGCTGCAAGGTTTCACTTATTTCTTCAGGTAAATGTTGTATAGTAATGTATACAGTCGGCAAGGAGGCGGAGATGATTGACGTCCACCAAAATTTAAGTTTTGTCTAGACTCTTTTTGCGCTGAAGGTCGCGTGTGATTGATAACCGCTGTAAAATAAAATTCAGGGATGCCCTTGCGCGGGAGACATTTTTCTAACCTTCTGAGCTCATAGCATCTTTATTCCACGAATAAAGATGCCACGAAACCATCACTTAGGGTAATGTTCTTACACTTTCGTAGCTTTTTTTGCTCCAAAAATATAGTCTGGGGTTATTTTAAAGCTGGAAACGTCATCTTTCCAAATTCTTCATCACGGAGTTAAAAACGTTCAAATTGATAAGGGTTTAAAAAAATTGAAATGCTTTTGGTTTTAGGAATGACGCAGTTTTTCATTCACGAAGAAACAAAGTAAAAGTTACAGTACAGGTGTAATTGAGAACAGAAGAGAAAAGAAATATTTCTCCCAAGATAGTGCAACTAGGGATTAATCATCAACTTACAAGGCGTTATTTTGATTGGTTAAGATTACACGCCATTGTCTAACGCGGCGTTTTGATTGGTCAAAAAACCACAATATTTTCCATGAGAAATTGACGTTGCTTTGCAAATTTCTTGAGCAAGCTAAGGTGAGCGAACTTAAAGGCGCTTCGTAGGAAATGCCGGTCGAAAATTCTGTTGTTTAGCTTGGTTTTAAGCTGGCAGTTTGTGAAGGTAGTTGATAGATGTCGTTGATAAACTTGTGGTAAGTTGTACCTGTTATTTTTCGTTCTTCTGTTAACCATAACAGGCTAATTTGGAGATCATTTGCGGAAGATTTTGCGGGTGACCATGTTTATTCCCCTCGCTACATGTTCTAATATTCTCGCTGGAGGCGTTCAAATTCTTTCTAATACAGCAGTCTTCTTAGGTAACGGGAATGGAATCATTTATTATGATCTCCGTTAGATTCCCGTAACGTTAATACCTGGTTTCACTTCAAGACCAGCTCAAACAGAATTAAGTTTGAATCTATTGGGCTCAAAAAAACCCACAACAATTAGTCGAGATGTCACACAGAAAGCTACAGTTTTGTAATTAAGTCTTAAGTTCATCTTTAGCGATTTTTATTCTGCCACAGCTCAACTTAAGAAGGTCAATAAATACGTGTTTAGAGGTGAAATCATTTTAAACAGAACATAAAGGAGATTCGAGGTCATTTCCTGTATTTTTTGACGTACTTCCTTTTAATCGTGAAGGTTCTTGTACTCTGCTCATGACTACAAAGTTTTTTCACAGCAGTCTAAATCATAGCTGAGTATAGTAAACTAACGGAGAACCTAAGTTTCCCTTCAAATGTTGAAAACTTCATTTACGGTATTTCTTCGTCTTCCTTGCGAGGAAAGAAGATCCTATTTGTGATAGTCGGTGTCGGCTTATCGTTCAGGTTTGTTTAGCTGGTTGAAAATTATTAAGATCGGGAAGAAACCAGCGATTGATTCTTATGTTTCTGCTTCTACCCAGCGTTACTAATTCCAAAGCAAAATCATCGCTAGAACTTCATAAATTTACATCCTAAAAGCCTATTTCCTCGAATATTTATGTTGCGAAGCACTTGAAAGATCCTGTCAGCTGGAAACGATCGATGTAGCAGTGAAGTTTAGTCATTTTATGAATGATTATTGTCAACAGGTATTTGGTTTCCTGGCCATGGAAAAGGAAAACCTAAGTTTCCACTAAATCCAGGATGCCTGTAGAGGAGAAACGGGATAAGGGTCAAACATCTGGAGTCTACAGGTACATAAAAATAAATTTGCTTTGCAGCCAGCATTGTGAAACATAATTTTACGTGACTATCTATTTCGGGTTTCCCAGCCGCATCGATCGATCAGCGTACCCGCAAACCGCGGGGTTTTTTTTTTTTTTGCAGCCTGATTTGCCCATGTTGACGCTGTTAAGACATTGGTGATTTTATTTTTGCGAGTAAAGTATCTTGTATCGAGATATCTAAAGGACAGAAAATATCGTAAATGTATATTAGACAATGCCTAAGTATACAACTTATTTTGCCCGAGGGGTTACCCCTTTAACTTGTGGACGTGCCGGTTTGCGTGCCATATTTCGTTAATAAATTCTTCGTTTTTATCAGGAAAACCAGTTTGAGGTATGATTACAAAAAATGTTTTGCTATGATTCAGTCGTAGCCGAAGCTATAAGTCCTGCCTAGCGAATAACCTGATGCATATATAATTACATATTGAGTATCAATACGAGAAGTTTGATATCGATTAAACCAGAGTTTTGTCATAAACATAGCTAAGTGGTCACTAATCATATCGAACGGACTGGCCTTTAATACTTATCTTAGGCTTCTCTGTGGCTGAAATTCGAATCAAGAATATTTTGACAGTAAAATTATATTTGTTATAATTCTTGCCGCTCAGGTATCTTATGTTTACATGTACATTGGTAAAATTAATTAATCATGGAAACCATTGTTGTTTATGTGACATTCGGTATCGAAGCATTGAATTTTTATAGTGCTAACCAATTTGTTAGTCTATATAATATTCTCTTAAAGTGTTAAGTCTAGACAATATAAAAACTTGCTACCGAGATTACAATAATTTTGCATCACGGAAATTTAAAGATGTAAAGAAATGAACTCTGTTTGTAAACTTATATTGAATAAGGTGTATAAGAAATTTTATAATACGATCACTAAAACACTGCGATTTCTCACTTGTATACATGTAGTTATGATTTATGATATGTTTTCCCATCCTGCCCCTTTTTGCCTGAAAATCCCAATCCCACCCATTTTCAAAGACATTTTTCCGTTAAATTAATAGTTAATTGAACACAGAAACGTAAAAAAATAGATATGGCAGACAAGATCACAAAAGAATTCAATGAGTAGCAGATAAGTAAAGCACAAATGATTGTCATGTTCTTTCTGTAAGCAGTTAAGGTGATTCCTCAGTATTGCATTGCACATCCCTACTGCGTACAATTTTTGCGTCATTAGCGGGCGCAAATGAGTACGTGCACATGCAAAACGTAAGAGATTTCTAACAAGCAAGGCTCGACAGTGAAATAAAAGCTTGTTTCCTCTTCAACTAGCATGGTGACCTATATTTTTAGTGCATAATAATACTGTCCTTGTGTCCTCTTTAATCTAAAAAAAAATGTAAAAAAATTATCGGAAGGAAAAAAAGATATAGCTGAAAGCAGGGGCAAAACCGTTACTCTAGGATGTAAATTATGACCGCGAAAACAACGATTCGACAAACGCATTTCGTCCACCTCGTTTTCAATGGTGCGACTTTTTTCCACAATTTTATGTGATATTGTTCTATATGCTCCAGATTTTCTCCCTGTCAAGTTTTCTTCCAAGTAATATATAGATTTATGCCTAAAAGCGTAGCTCCTTGGCTAGGTTGTTCAATGCCCGACTAAGCTAACCCAGGAATAGGTAGAATTTGGATTTGAGTTGTAACTTTGTGGTGAGGTTTTCTGTTAATTGTTTGGCTTTCTGTTTTGAGTTTATAATCACCATATACACAAAACAAAGCAGCAAAAACATTTTTACACAAGAAAAAGTTATAATTCGAATAAATTTTAATCCTAGGTTAGCGTTAACCAATTTCCGAATAATCCTGCCCTGTTTTTAACAAGTTAACCTGATATGAGCCTGCGATCCGATCGAAAACCAGCACTTGGTCAGCAGTCATTTTCCAAAAAACCCGTGACCTCGAGAAGTTATAGCCCATGATATGGTCACGTGATACCAAAGAAGTACACGGTAAACCAAGGCTGCATGTCTCTGTCAACCTGTTATTTGGAGTATGGCCGCCATGTTGCGCGACTCCACTGCTGCCGCCGTCACTACCGGACAGAGCTGAAAAACAATTTGGCATACGTCACTTACTCCCCAGTCAGCCTTCGGCGGGGCTCGTCAGTGGAAAATCTCAACTTGAGCAACATATTCCAAATGAAAAATCAATGGCAGAAAGTTGACTTTATTTTGTTGTTATTTTAAATGACTTTGAGAGTTTTTCTTTTTCTCGGTAAATGTTCAATTTGTGTTCAGGTATGAAGCTGTGGTGTTCAGGAGATGTGTTTTAGCACTTTTAACGGCCGGTCTTTTGCAAAGTTTCAAGCTTATCTGGTCTACCTAAATCTTATCTGAAATAAAAACCCTTGGGCCTTTTCATTTTTTTCAAAAATTCCACCGTTTTACTTATATGTTGCTATGGTCCCTAGTTTTCCCGTGCAAATTGATGATGTGCGCAGTCGTTTTTCAGCTCTGTCCTGCCGCCATCGTCGTCGTCATGCATACACGCCCACGAGCAATGTCGCTAGCCATGACAAACATGAGAAAATCAACTCATGGGTTTCCTTTTTTTCCTATATGAGGATGGGGCTCCACTTGGCGGCCCTTTGGGCCGCCAGAGCTCCGCTATTATTTCGATAAACCATGCTTTCAGCTACCACAAAATGTAATGTGGACCAATGAATAACACGCGTGATTAGTACGAGTACAGGCATAAGTGGGGCAAGATTGGCCCATCATATCTTTCTTGCAAGAATTGTGATCTATCTTTTTTATTTTATTTTTCGAAAAAGTGCTTGGTTGGGAACATTCAGAGAAAGTTTTAAAAAAATTCATCGGTAAGTTTTTATTTCTCAGGAATCACCTTAATTTACTGTTTTCTTTTCTTTTGGCGACGTATCAGTGAAAGAAAGATTGCTCATTCCCATAGTCAAAAGATGGCCCGTAAAGACATGTGGAAGTTTATTTCAAAGCTGTCAGCATCTTCAATTCACGTTCCTTGAAGTCTGGGCTCAGAACCTTTTTTTGTTTCGAATGAAGGCATTCCCGCTCACACAGCTATACACATAACAGGTTCGTTTCTGCCAGCTTGCGTTTCTTGCGCTGGTAAATTTTGGAGGTAGCCCTCTTTCCTTTGGTCTGTTCTGCGTGATGCGAAAAGCAAAGAGCGAGAAAAACATGGAGGTACGACTTCCAGAGTTTCAGAAGCATGCGAAAAGAAGGATTAAAATCCCGCATCCCACTCTATTCCCTTTGCAAATCTGGGATCCCAACCCCATGAAAACATGAAAGCCCGCTCCCACTCGTAGTTTTAGTTCCTGCTTCCCACCCCAGTTTTGAGCTCAAATCCCGAATATCACGGCGAAAAAATGCAGAATCCTGCATCCCGCCAAACCTTTTGGGGACCCTCATGCAATGCAAATATTAAAGGTGTTGTACATAATGCTTCCCAATTTCATTTTATTAACAGGAAATGGGGTCAAGGAAGGGGAGAGACAACTGTACTCATGAACATATATATTAAATTCTGCTTTGGCTTTTGATAGTGATGTTTGCAATGTTCTCTAAATTTTTGCAATGTGCTGTTCTAATGTTATTTTCTAATTTTGCACCTTACAAAACACAGAATTTTAACAAACTTTTGTTTCACCATGTCAGGTATATACAAAGAATCCTATCATTAAAAGAAATCAAAGTTTGACTTGAGCTGTTGCATTTTATAGGGACAACGAAGAAAAAGATTTATCTAGATTGTTAGATTTACTCAACACTCCAGCCAGCAAACAACAGGTATTATTTTGTAAAATGCAAAGTTAACGTAATTAATAATAATAACTTTATTTATCCTGGTAAAAAAGGCTGGTCAGTCAGTCAACAAAGGTTGATAGACTGATATTAATCGGTGACCAGCACACAAGAATACATAAAATATTAACATGAAAGACAGCGGTTTACAAATAATTACAAAAATGTAACAAAATGAACTGAGCTCTTACAGGTATGATTGGCCCTATCCATGTTCATCAAGAAAGTAAAGGTTCTGACCTTAAACTGCACAAGATTAGTGTTCTTAGCTCACGTATCTCTCTTGGCAGTTTGTTCCAGGCACTTGCAGCCAAGAACTTAAACAAAGTCTGACCACATTTGGTCAGACTTCACTGGTGGTAGATCTAATAATGTCGGGTCTCTAAGAGATCGGCAATGTCTTTGAGATCATTTTACTAAGTAGCTGATCAATTACTTAGGGCAGGAAGTGTTTTGCTTCTCTGAGTGAGAAAGTGGCATTTTTTTCTGGTTTGTACTTATATTACTAATACATGTACATTACATTTTATGGGTTGGTTTCTATAGTCTATGCTTAATATCTTGTAGCTTCCGTCAATCTCGTGGATAACAGATGAAAACCAGAACACGACATCTAATCCATGGGCTGCTCAAGCAAATGGTGTATTGCTGCATCAACACCAGTCAACAGAAGCTCTGGCTTTAGAGAAGTTCAGGTAAGAAGCACTCTTTTGTGGTACAATGTGCCTACAGAGTGAAGGCCTGTCACCCGTGAATGAATACGGGGAGCTTTATAATGCTGAGGGTGTATTTCTTTGGGATGACCTGGATCATGATCGACAATATATGATCTTAGAGCAAAGGGCTCATGGATCATCAAGGGTTTTCATTACCATTTTCACCAGGAAGGCAACTGATTATCACAGGCGGGTGAAACCTTTTGAAGTGAACTTCTTTATAGATGGTCGATGGTAGGTAAAGCCATCCTCTCAGCTAGTCAATTTACCCCACTCCCGGCCTTTAAGAAACCCCTGAATTAATTAAGGTGCATTGAAAGAAACTAATGAATAGTCAACAGTGCAGATTCATTGGTTCCTTTGATTCATTGTCAGTGATTCAAGTGACTCTGGATTGTTGATCCCAATCCAAACCAGCCCAAACAAATTCACCTAAAACTCTAGCTTGTGATCTAAACCCTGGCAAGTACATGTAATTCAGTAGAAACAGTTAAAATAATCATGTTTAATTTTTAGCTTCATGGCAAACATTATTATTGTTTGTATTTAGCAATTATTGAATGAGGCTGAGTAGGATGTGAAGAATTCTTCAGTTCTAGGTGGGTGTTATCCACAAAGGCCGAGATCTGCAGAATTCCTTGTACCTTACGAAAGCTGGATTCAGTGATTGCTTCATTATTCATTCAAAGTACATGTATTTCCCCATTCTCAAAGAAGTTGCACCATTCACTCTTTGTTTTAATTTCTGCTCACCAAAAATAACACAACCTTGTCCCAAGGTTTTCTTGGTCAATGGTTCAATAACCCGCAGCAGGCTGCACTTTGGACGTCATTACTTTTGACATCATTGGTTCAATATGACAACTTTTGATTGGTTTAATAAGAGAAAGGTATTTCCAAATTTGGTCAACAGTAGCTGGTTATGGTGAATTATGTGTGTGGTTTTAACCAATCAGAAACAGGGAAATATTTTGACTGTTATTTATGCATACCACTGTTTATTGTGCATAACAAATTTGCCCATTTGTCTTTGACAACAGCTCCAGGTATCAAGGAGTCAGGAATTTCAGCTCACATACTTACCACAATTATTTTAGCCAGGTTGGTTGATTTTGGGAATGGTAACTGTTGTAAAACTAACATTCTGCTCGCGTGCACCTTAAAGTTTATAATTATTGTGAAATTGTTGCTCGTTGATGGTACATATACACTGTACATAGTAACAGTTTTATTTTGTTCATTTAGTTGTGTTTTGCTTTGAAATATTTTTTTGAAGAACCAGTTAGAACCAGTTTGGTTTTATTTTTCTTTCCAGTTGTGTTTAAAATTAGGATAATATATATGAGACAAAAAAATCAAACTAACTTGGAACCCAAAGTAAGTGCATGTAAAGTGAATTGTAGATTTATTACTCTCTATTTTTTTTAGATTTTCACAGCCCTTGTAAAGCAAAGAGTCTGTTATCTGTGAGTATCACGCATCCCGTGCATGCATATTACATTTGTATCTACATGTATGCATGAGGGCCGTACAGGATAATATTGGCCCTGCATGTTGGTCTTGACAGTACGGATCAAGCCTACAGTGATGTCTGAAAAGAAAAAAGCAGTGGCAGATATTGTCCTTGTACAGTTCAGACCAGGGATCTTTAGTGAATAAGAAATTTACAATGTACATGTACATGATTGTACAGCATGATTTATTAGATTGTATTTTAAAAGATTTGAAGAAGATTAACGTGGTCCAATACTTTCAAAATGTTTTACTGGCACATTCTTGGTTGGGGTTGTAGCCAAGAAAATAGTCTCTTGGTTGAGATTTTCATTGAGCCAGTCACCATTTTTTGCTAGAGACCTGGAACAAAATTTTTGTCCCCAATCTTTTGCACACCTTGAATGTGGGGCTGCCATGCTTCACTTCTACAAGATGCCCTCACAGTAGACAGAAAGAGAATACGCTAACCAAGTGCTCAAAACAAGATTTTATTTAACAGTTACTTAATTACTTGTTGTAGTGGCATTGATACTCAAGGTACATGTAGTCAGGAATTTATACCAAACTTTTCATTTAGACAGTGCAATAATTATGGTTGGGGTATTAAGTGATTGTACAGGCATGACCCAAAAAACCATTTGTTGTGCCTAATCACATGATTACCTGTCAAAATCCAGCTACTGATGACCTCTTTCACAGCCAGTGAAGTAGTCAGCATTTAGCAACTTACAACTCTGCTTGTTGACTTATTTTATGTATTGGGCCAGCCCTCTTACATAGCTGTCTTTATCATTACAGCATTCTAGGTAATTTTTCATATTTATAGGTGTAAAACTAAAGAGTTTGAACAATTTTAAAACAGGATGTAGGTGTCATAAAAATTATATCATTCAGAATTTATATGTAGACCTTTTCCACGCAAATCAACTGGCCAGTAAAGAAATCAATTACTTTTTGGTCATTTCAAGTCCAAGACTAGAAGGGTAAAAATATTTTTTCTTCCCATAAGATCAAGCTTTCTTTAAATTACAGTTGTAACAGAAATGTGTGTCTAGAATACTTTTGAGATCTTTATGTTTCTTTTTTTTTTGGTTTCTAGAGAATGGATTGAAAGAGTTCCTCCAGAGAATATCCTCCGAGTGCTAATATGCCTGAGAATGTTAATGAGAGACCATGTGTTTCAGGTACAGTCAGGGTGACTACTAGTAGTTTGAAAGGTTGTTCACCCACACAGCCTGGGGCAATATGGTTCACAAAGATACTTTCCGTGAACTCTGATGTATCTCACAATTTGTGCTATTTCGACACTTTTGTAGCGTGAGGGATTTAAAATGAAAGTGTGCTTGCCTAAGAGACTGGTTTATTGTTAAATCACATCGCAAACAAGCTTAAGCTTGTTTGGGTTGTTAATTGAAAACATACCTTACAATTCCCTATTTATGGTTGAAGTAGGCCAAAAAACAAAAATAATAAATGAGTTAGTTTGGGACTGACAGCATTCACTAACATGCATCATGTACACTCAGACGGAAATGAGTACTGCAAGAAGCACTTACAGTACATGATATTATAAATGTATTTTGACCAATTTTGGGTGATTTTCTACTGGGGGGTGATCATTACCTGGTCAATGTAATTTCAATGGTGTTTCTTATTTACATGTAGCTCTGACTATACAAGAACAGTCTTCTAGACAAGATTGGAGTAATTTCTGTTTTTTGACTGTTTGAATTGTTGAATCAACAAACTTATTTCCTTGACCAATTATAGGTTGAGTTTTTTAATCTTGGTGGAGTCAAAGTTCTATCAGAGGTAAGACCATAATTTTATACAGACCTGCTTATAGTCTCACATACTGTTGGGGTGTATGACATACACAGTAATGGTTACACTAGTGGTTCTGGATCAAGTGATCTGGCTTCCAGCACTGGCCTTGTTCATTGTGTTGCGTTTTTGGGCAAGACACTTAACTCTCACAGTGCCTTTTTCCACCCAGGGGAGAGTAGAAATACATCATACTGTAACCCTGCCTTAGACACTGGAGGTGGTCTCTGTTCTGATGGTCCTCTGGGCTTGAACACAGACTTTCTCACCTATTTTAGATAAATCATTGCAAATCAAGCAGATTGTCAGTTAGTTGGTCAGTTGCCCACTCATCCAGTTTCTTTTAGGAATTGTTCTCATGAAGAACAAAAAGTACACTGTAATTGCCAAAGACATGAACTGGCCCCAGTTTTTCAATGGCTGGATAACGTTATCAACCGGATAAATCGCTTTTCAGTGCATAAGTGTTAAGAAAACAAACCCCGCTATCAGCTGGACAGTGATTTATCCAATAAATAGCATTTGTATCCACCTTTCAAACACCAGTAACCTGGGCCTGATCTCTTATGTTTGGGCCGGAATCATTGTGCTGCATTCGGGGGGAATAGACACTTTGCTCTCACAGTGCCTCTCTCCACCCAGGTGTATAAATGGATACCAGAGAATTTATTAATGGTGCAGGGTAGGGTAACCGTGGGATGAAGGAGCATCTCATCCAAGAGGGAGTAGAAACACAATACACCCCTACATGTACAAATTATCTCTTCGTGCTACAGAAGCCAGAGATAAACTCTGTTCTCACAGGCTACAGTAACTTGGGCTTGAACACGGGCTTTACAGAGAATTACCTTGAACCAACTTTAAACTTTAAAACTGCATTGTACACTGATACCCGAGACTAAAAGAACGAGGTACGGTGAAGCACATGTGCAGTAGATTTGAGTACAACAACCAAACTTGTACAATGTAGTTAATGAATCTGTAAGTAATGATAATTATCATTTTATTACCTGGTTTTACATTCTCTTCTTAATTTGCCTTATCACGATGTGCCTGGCCACTGTAGTTTTTGATGTAGTACAAGTAATTTCAACTCTCTGTCAGGCTACTGTGTATGTAATGAGATGTTTTTTATTCAACAGCGGTTACAGCTACTGACAGAAAGTTACCTTGAGAATGGAGAAGAGCCATTTACTGTTGACATTTTGAAGGAAATGACAAGTAAATACCTTGCTTTTGTCCTTTTAAGACAAGTTGTATTTCTAAACATTTCAAGATTTATGTAAATTTTGTGCATCGTAGACTCTGTGACATGGCAAAATGTGTTGACTTCTGTAATGGTAAAGCTGACTATGTTTACTTTACAGCAATGAGCACATACATGTAGCAACCTGTAGTAGATGTGAAAGGCATGCTTTGCCTGTGTCGCACTCATTAATTGTAATGTCACATACTTTTGCATCTCTTATTCTGTTCATCAGATATTTGTCAGAAACTGTCTGCAGATGTCAAACAGAGGGAGTGGCTGGTAGCATGTTGTACACACAAGGTATGTGAGAATGCCAACTAAGTTGCTGGAATGGTACGTTTACTAAGTTCTACGACAGAAGTCATATTTTATTTGACAATACAACTGTTATTGTTTATTTGATAATTAGCCTCGCAAAAGTTCCTATTTAAGTGTCAATTAATAACTATAGATGTTGAATTTTGAATTTCATTGTCAATGATTCATTTTTGCAACAGAAGCCAACCTAACCCTGTGAATCAAAGTTAACAAAAGGAGTTGAAATCAGCCATTTACAACCCACAGATGTGGCATTTTCGAGTGGACTTTAGAGACAATCTGTTATGATAATTGACACCTATGTGTGAATGCAAAGAAGTGCCCAGGATGCATTAAAATACATGTAGTTTTAGAGGTGCAGCTGACTTCACAACATCCTTCACTTGTTAAAAGCAACAAGTTGTCTGTCTTAGCAGTCTCTATGGAGTTTAAAAGCTATAGGTTTAAATAATTTCATATGTTAACCAAAATTTTTCAAAAGAATAATTTTTGTCTCTCATTACAATAATTGGCAAAGATGCAAAGATGAGAATCAATCAGATTAATTTGTGCATTTGCAATAGACCACTGACAATAAGTGCACTTAATATTGTACTTATGAAATGAACCAAATTATTTTACAACCTGGCGTCATATGAATATGTAGGGAATACACATGTGCACACTAACGTTTGTGGTGTTAATGTTTTCTGTGCCAGGCTCTTGTTCTCCTCCTGTCTGCCAGTGATGTTATGGTACTTCATTGCTCCCTGTATGCGTTGATTGGTTTGGCTCAAAGGTCAGCTGTATGTAACATGTATTATTTAAGCCACCAACTTACGTAGCTCATGTTCACTTATGTGGAGGTGCATTGGTCTTGTGGTCAGTGTGCTATATTCTGGATCGAGCAGCCAGGGTTCAAGCTCTGGTTGGAGACCTTGTGTTGTTTTTTTGGGCCAGACACTACTTTCACAGTGCCTCTCTCCACCCAGGTGTATAAATGGGTATTAGCAAATTTAATGCTGGGGGTAACCCTGCGATGGACAAGCATCCCATCCAGCAGGGGGGAGTAGAAATATTCCTAGCTACTTCATGCTTCAGAAACCGGTATAAGCTCTGGCCTGTTGGGCCACTTGGCTTGTACATTTATCCACATGTTATCTTTTTTTGTCTTCTTACAGAACAGTGTAGTTAAAACCAGTGCAAGGCCTTATTAGAGCTGCAACAATTTAAAACTATAGAATAAAAAGTACACATTCAATCTCTTGCTTCTTTTTTAAAACAGTGAAAGACCACGAGCCTTGATTGGTGAACTGAACTGCACCGAAATACTGTTAAGAATATTGCAGGAATATGATGTGCTTTCCAAAACGTAAGTAACTGGAAGAAAGTCCTATAGTATTAATTTTGTGAAAGGTTACATGTACAGATGAGATTTCCCTCATATTGTGCTTGACTCTTCTCAGAAGTGTTTTCAAAGTGCTGCTCGTACAGTGTAGGTTCTTGCAGTCATTATCACAGTTGTCCTCTAGATTTTATTTTCATGGAGGTTGAATTGTGGTTGTTTTGAGCACATCTGGGCTTTTCATATAATTATGTTTCCCTTGCTTTACACCTGTGGCAAACTTGTTACTTTGTGGGTGAACAGGAGGAGATCATCAGACATACTCTGTTGTCATAGATGTTTT
>CM042752.1:7830768-7843994 GCA_022496165.2 Catalaphyllia jardinei
ATTACTCCCTGAATTGTACGACACGAGGTCCAATTGCTAATTAATTGGATTTATGACAAATTTCGAAATTAAAAAAGTCTGAGAACTCCATTTGAGCAAAAAAGTCAGTAATGCGCGCTTCCCGTAAGTTTTAAAAACTAGGAAACATTAAGAAGAAAGCCACTAAAGCGCGCGTATTTGAAGCGCGATTCATGTGGGTATCCAATTGGTCGCACGCGGATTACGTGACTAATATGTTGTTATAGATACGATTAAGTTCGAAATTGTGTTTTGCCATAATGATTCCTTTCATTCTCTTACAGTCCAATGGTATTTACCTGCTTGGTTTGTTGATTCTTCCACAAGAATCGTCGTCTTCTGATGAAGCTTCCACCATAGAGCATCTGCAGGTAGGTTGGGAACGCAATGTATTATGTCACGTAACGATTGTAAGTCACACCAGTAAAGCCTTCAAACTAAATCGTGTATTTTCTGTTTTCCTTATCAGAAAAGTGCCTTCAGGGCTTTGAGGTTAGTATCTCTGTTTCTTTTCTACATTAGAGACCTTTAGTTCCGACCTATATCTGGCCACTGTACTGACAAAATTTGACCACAATGACTTCACTAATATAAGACCTGGTTGAGTTGATATTAATTTTATACCCTTTCATTATTATAAAAGACTGAGTTACCTTCCTTGTGAGAACCTTTTTCCTTGTATTCGCTACAGCGAAATTTTTGTAGAATATTAATGAGCGACAAAATTGACGAAGGCCAGTATGTTGTTTTCCCGCCAAAATAAAACGTGTCAACTTAGCGACTTGTCAAAGGTGCTACATGTGCCCGGGATGTCCAGTGTAATTGTTTTGTTTCGTTTCTCTGCAGGTTCCTTTTCAGTATGGAGCGGAATCGACAACTCTTCAAGAGGTGGGATGTTTGCCGTTTTATGTTAAATTATGGGAGAATTTCATGAGGTTCTTATTGTTTAACACTGAATCCGCGGTTCTGGTCGACTGTTTCAGAGTTCTCGTGAGTGTTCCTCCAACCGTCTGATTGGCTAATAATTACGATTCTTATTAGCTGATCAGGGGTTTATTCAGACATCGAAGAGCTCATATGAAAGGCGTGTTGGCAAACGACGTCTGACAGAGTCATCTTAATCAGAACTTTGACTCATTTTTTTTACAAGTGTGAAGGTATGCGGGGTAGCTATATAGGGCAAAAAGGCTTCTGGAAATTATTTCCTAAGGAAAAACCCTTTTCGGGATTATAAAACAGCTTTAAAACAGTAGAACATGACTTGTTTAATGAGACAGCAAAAAGGCTTAGTATACCAAAGTGTTGTACAATGTCAAATCTTATCTCGGTCTCTGTACTGAGCTAGGAAAAGCTAGCTAGTTTTGCCGGACTTTCCCTTCTTGCATGGGATAGTATTCCAGCTAGGGACCCCTCCCCCATTTTATTTGTCACTACCTGGTTATAATCTTGAGCGAAGAGAAACTCTGCTGGAGTACGTCTCGCCCAAGAACAAGAATTCAACGCGAGCCTCAAACCTTTTCATGCGCTCAAACTCGGACCGCTCCATCTGGATTCCAACGTAGTAACCAAAGCCAAACACACTTCCTCAGAAAACAGTTAGCGATACAATATTTACAAAACAAATTCTCCATACGGTGACTACACGGAATGTGTGAAGACTGGTAATGGGAATCTCTATGTTGACACCAGTTTGTCTTTGATTGGTAGGTTGTTTCCTCCCGAACTGTTTGAGATGTTTATTGATGTCGGTCATTACGTCAGGGAGTTGAACGCTTACAAGCCTCTGGTTGACAAGATTTCCACTCTAACGGTAAATAACAAAGGGGTATTGTCACGCTGAATGCCAATATCCTTATTCAGTGATGAAGAATCATACTTGCATGAACTCCACATACACGATTTCTTGACATTGAAGATCTCTGTCTTATACACTGAGGTTGTTTGAAACCGGCCATCACAAATTTTTTGCGTCGTTTGCATTGTTTCGATCTCGCCAGATGTTGTTTGATTCTCGCGAGGTAATAGGTTCTGTGGGAGTTCATTAATATGTTGTTTCAGTCATCAATAACCCGGTTAGCGCCAACTAACCCCCATCCCCAATCAATCAATCAATCAATCCCTCCTTATTTTCTTTGATTTTTTTCCACTTGCCATTGTTCACGCTGTTTCGCAGCAAACTGAACAGATTAGAATGATGAAAGTTCCGATCGCTCGTTCCCAGAGTCTGCCTTCTTCCCGGCCCCCAGGAGCGAGGCTGACCATTCAGGCACTGTTTTACAATTTTAACTGCTGGCCATTGCCAATGCTTTGGAGAAAACAAAACTAAATAATGCGAACTTACTCCCCGATGTACTTTTGTTCCCGCAAGGAGGAGGATATCTCAGTTATCAAGAACAACATTTTAGCAACCAATCAGAATAAGGCTCCAAGTCATTCAATTGGCTCGTATGAAGTACTTGAGCTGCTTGGATCAGGTGCATTTGGGAGTGTCTACAAGGTGAGTGTTTCCTTTGCCTCATTTTCTGCCAAAAAATAGCATTTCTGCGTTACTCCGTGAAATTCTCTTGACTGATTTGTTTGTAATGTATCCAGTCCTCAATGGAGGAAGTTTATCCGTGTTTTACATCTGTCTCTATCGAGTGGAAACAAATGATATAGGTCAGTACACAAACGACAATTTTTCGTCATATTACTACGAACCGTTTTTTTTTTTCGCTATAAGAAAAAATCGCGGAAGAAGTTCAGTTTTTCCGAGGAGCTGGTTAAAATTTTGTTTTCTCTTGTTTCATTTCAATTTTCAGGTCAGAAAGAAGAATGCTGGGCAGAGCTTTCTTGCCATGAAAGAGGTACAGTACTATCCATTCAAACTGCTACCCTGCATAACCTTTGTCAGAGAGAGCTCATTCAGTGACACAGTATACGTCACGAATTGCGCATCATCAATAGTTTAGTCTAAAAAGTTCGTCGTTTGCAATCCGTGTTAATCTTCTCCATCCTTAACCACCCTTGATTCTTTATGGTTTATTGCTATCTCTTTAGTGTTTTTCTATCTTAGTAAACTTTTGTTTTTAGGTTTCTTTCAATTGAAAGGGAATTTTTTCACGTGGCGAAAATAACTCAAAATACCGTGACTGTACTCTTAAGTTTTATAGAGTTGAAGACAGGATTGAAAAAAATAAATACCTCTTACTAACCGAGTTCGAGGTCCGTACCGTAAGTTACGAACCGAGTTTTTTCTCCTTCGATTTATGGCCCGCGCGCTTCGCGCTTGGGCCATAAATCGTAGGGGGAAAAACGAGGATCCGTAACTTACAGTACGGACCGAGAAGACGAGGTTAGTAAGATATTTATTATATCTCTATTGTGTGTCTGACGAGTTCGGGAACGATTTTTATCCATGAGGAACGGCTTCAAATTTCTGAAGCGGGTCGAAAGCAAAACGAGTCAATTTGAAATCGTTTTTAAGTCGTTACTACGCTTCGGCACACAATTTAGAGTAAAGGGAAGTTTTGAGCCTTTACTTGCTAAATAAGTTAAGAAATTTTGGCGATAAATCACGCAATAGTTTGGCAACACAAAGAACTTTAAATTTTAGCGGGCCGTGCGGGAAAGGACGACCCGCTAAATTGACCAATCACAGCGCGCGTACTAACTTAGAGATAGCTACGGAAATTATTTTAGCCCAGGTGTGGAATATGGTTTCCCCGCTGATTCCAACCAATGAACACAAAGCTGATGTCGATGTGCTAACAGAAAACTGAACAATGTGAGAGAAAAGCGAGTTAAGATAACTCTGAACCTGTTTCAGATGTCGGTGCATAATCCTGCGCTTGGAAAGACGGCCAAAGATAGAGGAAAGAGTGTTGGCGAAATTGTCAACGAAACAGCGATAATGAAGGAACAGGTGAGAATATGGTATCTAATTGTTACCGCCATTAATAATTAATTAGTCGCTTTGATTGCGAGGATTTCGCTCGCAATTTGAGCGATTAAGCGAGAATGGGCTAAAAGTACCTCTTGTACGAGAGTTTTGTTCCACTTTCAGGCAAAGACCATCGTTGTCAAAGAGTTCTTTCAATAGTTGTCAACGTATGCCTAAAGACCTTATTTGGGAAAATTCGTAGAGCTCTTTGAGAGAGAAATAGCTCGGAAATACTCGAGTACGCTTGTGTTCTCACTGTAATTCTCCATGTCCAAAACACTCGAATGAAACATGGACTTGTTTTTCGGCTTTCTTAAGAACATAATCAGTTTTAGTATCACCCAACTACAGTAGTGGACTAATGCAAATCCTGCATTTTGATTGGCTACGCTACTAGGGGTCTAATAGTAATAGCCATCGAGTGGCGAAATTCGCCGGTTTTTCTTTCGCTTTTTCCCCGAAATAGATATTTCTTCAACTTGCATTTGCTAATACTAAAACAATTAGACCCTTCGCCCTTAAGGGCCACGGGTCAATAACCCATTCGGCTTCGCCTCATGGGCTATTGACCCGTAGCCCTTTCGGGCTACGGGTCTAATTGTTAAGTAGCTACATTCGCCCATTTTAGTTTGTTTCACATGGCGATAACTATATTTTACAATAAGAGTTACGTTTTCCTGTTCTCTTTGCTGCTAGTCGCTGCCGCAGTATTATTAGAAACGACAAAACTATATGTAGTTTCCATCAATAGTTCCATTTATTTCCTTTAATGTCTTTATGTATATAGATATTTACAGATCATGCTTGCCACCTACAGTGTGTATTCTCTACTTGCACAAATCCCATAATACACCTCTTTTACCCCCCAAAAATTTGCATTGGCATTGTTTTACATTACTCTTGGGACATGTTCATTTCCCAGGAGAAATTGCAAACAATGAGTATGCAAAATTTTTGGGGGGTTAAAGAGGTGCATTATGGTATTGTGCAAGTAGTGAATAGTTTTTTCTTTCAACCTCGTTCCCAGGGCCTTTTTTTCCTGGCAAGGCCCTGGGAACGAGGTTGTTTTCTTTGGCTGATCCTGTATATTTGAATTATCTTTCTTTTCAGCTAAGACACCCGAATGTCGTCAAGTATCACAAGGCATTTCAAGAAAGTGAGTGACCTTGTATTGCATTGTTGTTGTTGTTGTTCTTTTGGACTCTCTCTTTGGAGCAGTTTTCAATCAAGTCTCGTACAACCTGGGCTCGATTTCTGCCACTCTCTCGAGACAAGCTTACGTAAAACCAAAACAAAAGTAATCGCACTGACCAATCACAAATTACACAGACAATCCAGTGAACCAATCAACTCAAAGCAATCCGAGGAATGAACGTAAAAGGATTATTGGACGGGAGCTGCAATTGTAAAGTGTGCCAGTCCTGACCGAGATGTCAGATTTTAGTCCCTTTTTAAATTATATATATTTTTTAACTAACTTCGTAATGTTAGTAGGATAGGTTTAGCATTGTAAATAATTTTACTCTCTTTACAGTTAATTGTAAACTTATTTAAATTTGCAAATTTTAATCTACTGATCTTAGCTTTTTAATTGTAATTTTATTGATTAATTATCATGATTGATTAGTTTTAGCTTAATTAATTAGCTTTATTTTTTTTAAGTGTCCACAATTAGCTCTTAGCTTAGAGCTAAATACATATCGACATTAATAAAGGTTATGTATGTATGTATGTATGCACCAGAAAGCGCGGGAAAACGTGCGTGTGCGAGTCGCGATTGGTTGTGGTTCTTCTGATTGGATGACCAAGTGGCGGGAGGTTTTTAAGCCAATCGCCTAGCGTGTTACTAAGATACAAAATCATATGGAAAGCAAATCCGAATCACTTTCGGCGCTTAAGTGCAAACTGCTGAGTTTTTCAGCATTCATAACGACGTTTTAAAATCGTTCAGCGCTCATTCGATGCTTTGTTTGTTTCTCGAATTTTGTCATAGGTTTGATTAATTGGTAACAGGACATCGTGTCGTCCAATTCAGTCTGTAATCATACTTGTGATTAACAAATCGGACTCCCACTTCGGGGTCGTCCGATTTTGTTAATCACTCGTATGATTACAGACCGAATTGGACTCCACTCAGTCCTATTACCATTATTAATCGAAGGATATTTAATCGAAGATTAAATCTGTTTTTAGGAACACCATTTTATCCCCCAATTAGCTATCCCGGGAATAAGAAATTTAATCGTGGAATAACCGCTAACCTCTGGTTATTTTAATCGGCTTTCGAACAACCGGGGCCAGGTTATTAAAATAAATATTAGGAACATACACTACCGCGGGCTGCTACTACGGCTACTTCGGCCGTGAGAGACTAGGCTAACAACTCCGTTCCCTCCGCAAACCTCAAACAGATTAAGATTTCGCTGTACGGAAACGGGGTATTCAGCATCTACGTGTCTTTACAAAAATGGATACGTTCGACTTTATTCTACTTTCATAGGACAAAGGCTTGATCAATGACAATGATTTCCTTCTCTTGTGTCGATCTTACATCTCCCAAAACTTAGATTTGCCTCTCAGCTGCTTTTAAAACCGCTGTAATTCGAACCACAAAACAAGATAAGCTTATCACTGATAAAAAGCTCGATTTCAGCACAGCACGGGTAGGGCTCGTAGAATGTGATAAGTCCGAAAATACACAGCTTTCAGTCTAGTAAAATACATTTTGAACAACTCAGCTTAGTAGATACAAAGCTTTCTTATCTGCGGCAGTTCGAACCGGTGAATAAAACATAACTCAGACTGTCGCTTGCGATAGGTGTTAAAAATCTTTCAAATTTTCTTTACAAATGACAAAGATACAGTTATTTTCGAACGGATTTTTATGACTGTGTACTTTATCTTCGAACTAGGCTGTTCAAACAGTGAAAAAAGCGTTAAAATGAGAAGTAAACAGCAGGCTTATACTCACGTAGTGAAGAGTAGGTGAAACTAGGCACTTTCCCGTAGTAGAAAGCAAGACTACGGCGGGAAAGCCGTAGTGGAACACGCGACATGACGTCACCGGAAGTGATCTTCACTATTTGCCGCCGTAGTACAGCCTCGCCGTACCAAATCTTAAAGTCCCTTAGGTGTGTTCTAATACAGAAATAAATAAATAGCCGACTGTACACTGAATGGCTCTTGATGAAGAATACTGAACGAAGGGATGTTTTGCCATTCATTGTAATGCCTCACGTTCATAACAGCTGTAGTCCAAGCGTTGTTTCTTGCAGAAGTGCAGTAACTAACCATTTCATGTTATTTCTGTTTTGTCGCAGAGGACAAACTGTATGTAGTAATGGAATTAATCGAAGGAGCTCCTCTTGGAGAGCATTTCAATTCTCTAAAAGAAAAGGGAACAAGATTTTCAGAAGAGAGAATATGGCATATTTTTATACAGGTATGTCAATCCAGGCCTTGATGCTTTATTGTTTTTGTTTTGTTGTTGTTGTTGTTTTTGTTTTCTATCATTCGTTCGTTTCCTGCGGTTTTGTGGTCGGTCTGGCCGTCCAATATTATCCCGATGCTATTTATTTCTGATTGTTTTTGCTTCAGATTGTGCTAGGACTACGATACATTCACAAGGAGAAACACATTGTCCACAGAGATCTTACTCCAAACAACATCATGCTTGGGGAAAACGATAAAGTCACCATAAGTAAGTTAGTTTTTGTTGTTTGAGTTGTAAACATTTTTTCAAACTTCAGTAGAATTCATTTATTGTGTTCTTTTTTTCACAGCTGATTTCGGCTTAGCAAAGCAGAAAAATCCCGATGCAAGCAAAATGACCTCGATGGTTGGAACAATATTATATTCATGGTACGTTCAAACCTCCCTCTGTCTCTTTACATGGAGTACAGATTATGAAGTCAGTTGAATTAAGATTTTTAGCTGGGAGCGTCGTTATAGCATGTGTCCCGAGAGAATTGAATCAAGTAAACCTAAGGTAAAGTATTCCAGACTGTAAAAATGAGAATCTTGCATGGTCTTACTTGTGTTTCACAGATTGAGGAAATTATCGAATGTAATTTCTTTGTTTCAGTCCTGAAGTGGTCCAAAGCCAGCCTTATGGCGAAAAAGCGGACGTGTGGGCTTCGGGATGTATTCTTTATCAAATGGCGACTCTTCAACCTCCGTTTTATTCGTCTAACATGCTAGCATTAGCTACCAAGGTACGTTTAAAAATGTTTAACCTTCAAGGAACACAGTGGGATGGCGCACATGCGCATTAGATACCAATTCATAGCTAATTTGCATATCACATAGACGCATTCCACACTGTTTTTAAGTAAATATGATAAAATAATATAGGATGAGCAAAAGCACACTCAAAAACAGGTTTTTCAGTAAACAATTATATCTAAAGCAAAACACTGCGAAGATTAAAACGGATTTCAAGATGTACTTTGATTTCAGGGTTGAGGTGAACTTTTTTCAAAGTGAGAAAACTAATGTCCAGGTCAGCTCGGTCCTAAAGCTGACTGTGTCCCTTTTAAGACAAAGCTAGCGTTAAATGTCATGTTGCTCTAGCCTGCGTACCCACGTTCCCGTACGAGCGAAATGTTTCTTGCCTGTCGGTCGCTCGAAATTTAGCGTGAGAACAAAATCTCGCAGGCTACAGGTATCAAGTGTTTTCCTAACGACGCAGTGGAATGCCTTTAGGGGCTACCATGCCAATGCCGCAGACCAGTCTAGGGTCCATCTCGTACTTTTGTTGTGCAAACGTGTCGTCTTACAGCGTGTCTGTAAGGTCAAGAACACTGTGGCAGTCCATCTACGCGACAATCTCAGTCCTGACGATCTATTCAGCTTATTTCTCGAGATACACTGCGTCCGAGCAATTCCGCGTATGTGCGTGCGTTCGGCGTTTTCTGTTTGTCCCATTTCTCTTTCACGTGCAAAGCCGGCATACAGTAACTCTAATAATTATTTTGTTTGTCGTGCACAGATCGTAGAAGCCCAGTACGAGCCTATTCCTCCTGGACAATATTCCGACAAGCTATCTGAGACAGTGAGCAGGTCAGTTCCTCGACTACTCCCCTCGTTTGCGGAAACTGCAATAGTTCTTTATGCTATATTGACTCTGAAAGCTTCAGAAATGAGTTTTTTGTGTCAATGCTGATTCCCGTTGTGTTTCACAGCGAATGCATTCGATGAAAACTTCATGAAATAGTGCTAATTGAAACTGTTTTCTTTTAGATGTCTCAGACCGAATCCCGACGAAAGACCAGATATTGTACAGGTACATTAACGCGAAAAATAACTTTCATGGTCGCTCTGTCGTCCAGCCCTGAGCCAGGAAAATGTTTTGTAGTAGCAGGCGGACAGTTAGGGTCGGAGATGATTTGTTGCTAGTCAGGGTTAACAGTTTTCTATTGAGTGTGGTAAAACCAAAACTCCAATGATCACAGAAAATCCAGTAAACCAATCAAAACTCGAAACAAGTTCATGTAACCAGCGCAAAGCGAGGGAAAACGTGTCTGACACTGAATCATACCTTACACAGGCAATCCAGTGAACCAATCAAAACTCAAAGCAATTATATTTACCCCATGCAAAGCGCGGGAAAACGTGTGCAAGCGAGTCGTGCTGTGTTCTGATTTTACTTCTGATTGGATGACAAAGTGGCGGGGGATCTTAAGCCAATCGCTTAGCCGGGGAATACTGAACTAAAGCTAATACGATTAATGCGAATTATTTTCGATACTGTGGTGAAAACCGCTATATGGAACTCCACCATGAGCTAGGCGGCGCAATTACCTGCTGCAATCGCATTTGCCGGACATGGCTTGTTGTTTTAAGAGTGACTTGAAAGTTCACACTATCGCCATTACTCCTCTAAGGTTGTAACGTTATAACGCAGAACAATTAAGGCTTGTTTGAATGTTGTCTGTTATTTTAGGTCGCTGCTATCATCAGTGAGATAATGTTGGTTTATGTGGACAAATTACGCTCCAATGAGATCAGCCTGGAAAAAAAACTCGAGAGGGAAAGAAAGCGAACTCAAAGGTAACAATTCCTGTTGGCGTTACTCTAAATAATGAATGATAACAATGCGTTAAGAGTTCTTTTAATATGGATTCTTTCCAAATTGAGTTTGATCTCTTCATTTGTGTTTGTGGCAGTGGTTTCTATTTCCAGTTTAAATAGCGATTTGAATCTTAACTTAAATAGCAATTTCAACTGGCCAATCCGCTGGAAATTACGCATTTTTAAATGAGTAAAACCAACGGAATTACCAACAACAGGAAGCAGTTTGTTTCCACAGTGGGGGTTTTGTTTCAACAGGATAGCTGTTGACTTATTGTTTGTATTTGTTTTCAGACATTACATTGAGGCAACTCGAAACATGCAAAATTATCATCGCTTGTTCTGGGCTTCACAAGAACGCTATGACAAGCTCGTGAACCTGTCAAGTAGCGGAGGAGCCGCTGGCTTCAGCAACGTGGATGTTTCTGAAGGCAGTGATACTGTGTTTGAAGCGGCAAATGTTTTAAGTGAGTTTAACAGAAACATTGTTCATAAAAACGGCGAGACGGAACCTGCATCCCAGGTGGACTCTGGCATAGATATCGGTGGAGAGGTTCTTGCGAATGGAAGCCTGGGCTCTAGTACGAGATCACAGGAACAAAATGGCAGTTCAAAGCGTGAAAGTAGCTTGTCCCCAGGCCAATCGCGACGGCAAAGAACTTTAAAGCCGGTCACTGATAAATCAAGTATTAAAGGAAGCGTGGAGAAATCATCGAGTAGTAGACAAGACAAGCCGTCTCCCAGCAGTAAAACAAGCACGGAAAAAGTGCCAAATGGAAGAACTGTTGTCGAAAAAACGAGCGCTAATTCTTCTACGTCTACTGCTCATGTATTCGCGGTACCCAAGCCTCCGGGGCCTCGTAAGGGCGCGCGGAGGCCACTTCATGTTGAATTTGCGGTCAGCAGTAAAGCCGGGACTTCAAATGGCACCATTGCCAGTACAACATCAACTGGCGTGACACATGGCGTGACCTCATCCGGGATTTCTGCTTCTGGGATAAGCGAAGCTCCATCTCGAAGAACGCACAGTAGGTCGGTGTTGCTGGTTAAAAGGCCATTTCCGAGTAGAATTTTCCCTCGGTTTCAAAGCGAGTCCTGATGCAAAACCTATCAGACATGGTCATTTTTGCGTACGGGTTATTAATCACTATAGGTCAATAGGTCATTCTTCCACTAGGCCCTTACATTTTTCTTCGGGTGGTAACATTAACAGTAGGAGGTTCTTATTTCCAACTTCCGCACTTGTCTTATCAGGAAGGAATGCCCCGCACATTCCTACCAACTACCACAGCTTTGCCCTAGTTATGAGCTGCTCAAGTCCTCTCCATGACTGGCTATTTGTTGATACCCTTAAAACAAGTCAGATGTTGATATTCCTTCTTGCTCTCCGTTTTCAGCTCTTCAGTGGAAATATACAGACGGCAAAGTAGTGGCCAATTAAAAGCAAGACCTCGTAAGTGTTTTCCAAACTCGTTGAAAAATGTTCAAATCTTGTTGTTTGTACTGGCCAGTGGCCTACAATCCCTGCCTGCCAAAAGTGGTTGGGACGCGTGAGCTGATGTTGGAAAATATCGCATTTTTCCAACAAAAAAGGAAAAAATCACCTAAGTAGCAACATTGAAAGTGGGTGGAGGGGAGGACGTACTTCGTGTCCCAACTTTTTTTCTGCGATTGTAGCTACTTGAGAGGCACGCCACTTAAAATAAAAGAACCAAATATATCAACTAAGCATAAAAGACTTAAAAATCCCACCTGGCGGGAGGCAGATCAGCTGGAGGTTGCAAGCATTACCGAAGAGTTAAACTAGGGCCTACCGAGAAACAACTTCAGCTTAGTGGTTAGAGCGGAACTTGAACTTACGGCCTCCGAATCTCAACTCCGACGGCCCTAACCACTCAATTACGCTGCCTCGCTACGCTCCGTTGACGATTCTTATTAATTTTTTGGTGTTACAACATTTCTGCTCCGTTTTATTAAGTTCAATTTGGTATTTTTGATAGATGGTGTGTATTTCTTTGTTTTCAGCCACTGCCGCAGCAACGCTCAGTATCTCTCCACGTAAAGTTCGTCAAATAAATGATCCTATCTCTCAAATCCTCAATCAACTTCACAAGATCATCTTCATTACACAGGTAAAGCGGTCCGTTTGCATTTAAGCAAGCAATGACAAGACATTTCTTGAAATTTTAGGCTTAAAGCTTGCGTAGTCATTATGCTTCCGAATGCACTTATGTGCCAATATTGGTTTCACCATTATTTGGTACCTTTTACTATTCCTTTTTTTCTAGTTTATTTACATATTTTAATTGTTTTTCTGCCCCGAATTTTATAACCTAGATATTGTTTGTAATAGTTTTTTGACTACTCAGCTCATTTCACTATGAGTAGTTTTTTTTAACCAATTAAGTTAAAGTTAGTCTTAACCTCTGTTTCTAATGATGATAATAATAATAGTACTAGTAATAGCAATAGCAATAGTAATAGTAATAGTAATAGTAATAGTAATAGTAATAGTAATAGTAATAGTAATAGTAATAGTAATAGTAATAGTAATAGTAATAGTAATAGTAATAGTAATAGTAATAGTAGTAATAACAATAATATTTTTTTTTTAATAATTTTTTTGTAATAATAATAATAATGATAGTAATCATCATCATCATCATAACCTATATTTCGTGGCGAATAAGAGCTTTGCTGTGAAATTCTCGTGTCGTGTCGCCTCTTCATTGAATGGTTGGGACCAGATAAATTTTAAGTTTAATGCATTCTCGTCGATATAATTTTTCTATTGTTTCAGTTACCTCCAACACTGTCACCGAATCCACAGAGAAGAATAGTAGAACAATTCAAGAGAGCTTTGTTTGCACCGCAAAACAGCTCTTTCGTCAATCTCAAGAGCGAAGTTAAAAAGGTGGGAATCATCACTAGTAAATGAATAATAAATAAATATCAGAGCGAAGCGCAATTACCTGTTACAGTTTTCTAACCTTCGGCCCTCGGATTGAATTGGAATTTGGATATTAAAATTTTAAAACCGGAGTACCCGGGGAAAACCTTTCGGAGCAAAGTAGAGAACCAACAACAAACTCAACCCACATATGACGCCGGGTCCGGGAATCGAACCCAGGCCACATCGGTGGAAGGCGAGTGCTTTCAACACTACACCAACCCTGCTCAAGTTTATAATACACTTAGAGGCTAGCGTTCCAAC
>CM042752.1:7844004-7869891 GCA_022496165.2 Catalaphyllia jardinei
CTGCTCAAGTTTATAATACACTTAGAGGCTAGCGTTCCAACCCTGCTTAAGTTTATAATACACTTAGAGGCTAGCGTTCCGGGGCACGGTAATGGAGTCCTTAGCTCTGAGTCAAGGCCGTTGGTTGCAGAGAAATTTTCTTACTATTCGATGCATTTTTTCTACCTTTTCATTGGCCAGCAGTCCACCACGTGACTTGCAAATAACTGCCTACAAGTAATGATCGCTCATAGGTAGTACGGTCTTAACTGACGTGTTTTGCTGCAAATAATATTCTGCTTATGCGTAATCGAAATCACGCTCCCGGGTAAAAAAAATGGCACGTCGCTTCCCTGAGCTGCAGAGAGTGATTTAAATATGAAAACAAACTTGGTGATCGAATGATAAAACGATTATGAACTCGGTTATCGCAAGATATCGTGATTTTTGAGTGCCTATAGATCAATTTTTTGCCGAAGCCGAAGGCTGAGGAAAATAATTCATGCACTCGCCACTGACAAATCACGGTATTTTGCTTAACCTCGTCCAGTAATTGTTAATTCTATGATCGAACCATACGGTCTGTGTCATAAAATGAACAGCTCACCTGTTTTTTAGAGAAACCTAGCTTATTTATTTTATCCGGCTCTACCTCAAAATACCAACATTCAGCCGTATTATAAAGAATTTATTGACAGGTCCGGTGATGGAACAACTTAACTGAAATATTCATTGGTACGTTTACATTGCAGGTGATCGAATGCTCAAGAGAAGTTATCGACCTCAAGTTCGGCTTTGGAGATCCTTCCTTCCTTCATCACCAGCAGGATACCGCTGACAAGTTAGGTAAGTCAAACAAGGGAGGGGTAGGTGAAGAAAGGTATGTGTATCTCTGCGACGTTGCTTCTCTGTTGTGTTACATTTTTAATCGCTGTTTCTTTGTTTTAATTCTTTGTTTCTTGTTAGTGAGCGGGGTGAATCTTGAATCCGCCGACGCTCAGGAAATTGGAATAACTTATGAGATGATGCAGGTTTGTGAAAGTTCTTGATTTAAATACCAGGTAATACGGGCAAAATGTTTCTTTCAACTTGCTGCGCGAAAACTTGCAAGGAAATGTTGCCTGAATTTCTTAGACTTAAAGTATAATGTCCTTTTTTCCTTGTGAGTTCTGATGTAGATCACTATCTGCTCTTGTTAAGATAGAATCAGCCAAGCGAGCGACAACTTTAGCCCATGTGAATGGAAAAAAAGTTCCAGTAATTTCCAGAACACTGTCGTGATATTCTTTCAGACAATTCAGGCAAAACCTTTCATTTCGTCTTGTCGGATATATTAGAATAAACTTCTTCCACATGAGTGTGGGACAAAGAAAAATCTGAGTTCCCGACAGGAATCGAACCCATGACCTCCCGAACAACGGGCGGGTGCTCTATCCACTGAGCTACGAGAACTCATGGAGAGCAAGGTCACTTTACTGAGTTCATATGTGACAGGCTTCCTGCATACTGCTAGGATCAGCACTGCCGAATTCATCATGAGTAGTGATAAGTGAATGAAGATGGTGAATTTTGAGCTCGGTAATTAAATGTGATAACCAGTTTTTCTGCTAGTTTATAAATCTCACACAAACGCTATACGCATGCGAGAATAAGCAGTTTTCACTTGACTGTCAACATTTTGCTTTGTTTCTGTGAAATTTGCTTAAAAACCTCACGCCACTTTGTAATCCAATCACAAGTTAATCAAAACCAGTCGCTTACATTTTCCTGCCCTTCGCGTTAGCTACACATATTTGCTCGGAGTTTTGATTGGCTCTCCGCATTGCTTGTGAGCTTTGTGACCTGGCCAGAATGATTACTTTTGATTCGGTTTCACTAAATTAATTTGAAAACCTCTCCAATATAGCGGACATTTGAGAAAACTCCAGAAATGTAGAAAACACTCGCGCGGCTCGTGTTTTTTACCTTGCCCTTGTGTTCTCAAATGCCCGTTGTGTTTTATCACAGTGTAATACACGGCTTAGCCTTCATTATTTGTTAAATATACCTGTGACACAACACAAGTCACCTCATTTAACACATTACCTCACACCTCCCACCACGCGTTGTACGTCTGAATTGCTTTAACAACCAGAAAACGTTTTTACTCGTTTTTAATATAGTTTGTTTCTTTTACCGCAGAACATAATTGAAAACGTTCTCATGGAGAGTGGCTATTACGACATGTCTCCCTGTGCGAGGTAAGATACCAATGTTATTTTTGTCTACGATGCGTGTTGTGTGACAATCTTGTTGTACTGTTTTGTAATTCTTCACAAGCTGGTTCTAAAATTGAAGTCTGTGGATTAAACCCCCGCGTATGACCATTCAGTTGAAAGCTAAGGAGCAGTACTTTCATGTGGCACTGTTTATTATGCTGTACAAGGTGGTTCTAACTTTTAGTTTGTTGATTAAACTCTAGTGTGCGACCATTCAAATGAAAGCTATTGAGCAGTACTTTCATGTGGTACCGTTTATTATACTGTACAAGATGGATCTAACTTTTTAAGCCAGTCTGTGTATGAAACCCGAGGGTGAGACTATTCAATTGAAAGCTTTTGGGCGCTACTTTCATTTGCTACTGTACATTTGATATAATAAAATTTAGGATTTCCTTTCCACATGCCGTTACTCTTAACCGTTGATATCATCTTGTTTCAGAAATCGGACGATTCCTCTGGGTCCCATTGGCACGGTGCCGGCATCTGGTGTCAATTTTGGCCCCTCTAAAAGGGGCACAAGCTCTTAATACATGTATGGAGTGGAATTTTTCATACCATCCATACTGGCCATCAAAATGAAAATTCTGTCTTTAAATGTAGCAAATTATCAACTACTCGAAAGTGGATAAGCGGTTTTGGAGCAATTTCCTTCGAATAATCTACGAGGTATTCAAGTGAAGTTTGACAGCGTTTTTTATTTTAAAGCCGTCTTGGATGGAAAGCGAGATTCCATTTTATGTAAATGTTTGTACAGAACAAACCTAATTTATTTTTTTAGGAGTCGTTTATTTAAAAAGCGATAGATGTAAATGGAAAAGAGAGTTTATCTAAACTGCGCAAGTGTACGCGAATTTTTCAGTCGCTTGAAAAGTTAAACTTTTCATGTAGGGTCACCCACCACTAGTGTAGATAGTAAAAAAAAAATGATAATGATCGTATCAGACATCTTGCAAATTGAATGTCCCTTGCCCTGGTGTCTACATTCCGCGCTAAATTCTGCCATGTTTGTTTTGACCCGCGTCCCTCCAAACAGTCCCATAAGCCCTTGCACGGGACTTTGTTTCCAGGCTACCGCTCTTTTCCAAAGTGAGGTATAGGTTCGTATGACTACTAGTGCAATTAAGGGTTTACACTACGCTAATATTTGGAAATTCTCTCAAAATTGCACAACCTTTGAGGCGAGTACAATGTAGAAGAATTTGTTTAACAAATAAACAAGCTTAAGACGTGTATTACACTGTGATAAAACACGAGGGAAATGTAGAAGACAAGAGCCACAGGAAGGTGTTTTCTACATTTCTGGAGTTTTCTCAAATGTTCGAGTGTTTTATGAAAGTGTAATGCACGGCTTAGGCTTCTTCATTTGCTTTATGATTTGCGAAAAAAAAAACAATAAAACACGCTTTTTCTGTGCTTCATACTCTGATAAAACATGGGTTTGTGACCAATCAGAGCTCGTGCAGGGTCCTCATCTATAGTGTAAAAGTCCTTAATTGGTCTAGCTTTCATACGATTACTCTTTTATAATATGAGTGAGAAAACTGTGAACGCATGCGCGTTAATTGGTACTGCAGTGCAAATCAAAATTCACGACAAATTCGGCTGCTCTCAGCCAATCACACTAAAGTGATTTTCTCAGTCATACAGTACGAAAATTAACGGGAGAGGTGTTTGTTAATTTCTGTTCATATATATATATATATTTTTTTTGACTTCACATTGGTTTTGAATAGAAACTCAATGTGGATTTTAGGACTTCAAGGTCATTGTATTCCAGTGGAAGTCAAGTCCACAATCATAGCTAAGAGCTCTTTGTTCATTTCCAAGTTAACTTATGGCTCATCTCAAAACAGAATGGTTTCACACGAAGACCCGTTTTGATACAGAGACGAAAGGCAACTGGGAAATGGCCTTTTGGCGTAGTGTCTGTAATGGCAAGGCCACGGCTCTTACGAAATTAAAGATAGAGGGTAGCTAGTCTCTTCCTCCCCTCCGCCCTCCCCTTAGGAAGGTCTGGTACTCGGGTTTTGTTGGTAACATTTCAGTTATTCGCGAAGTACCATTTTGTTGTGTGTTCAGATTTCTACAGATGTGTGGTCAGTGTTTCTGCTAGCCTTACTGACAAAAAATTAATCATAACAACGGGCTAAGCTAGCCAGAATGGTTTCCCATTTCTTCTGGAAGAAAGCGTTAATGAAACATCTTAAATCTTACCTTCTCAACAAAATATATTATTAATGCAGCAGAACAAGTTCCAGGGTGAATGAGCTAGGTGTGAAAATTCCAGAGATTTTAATGTATAGTGTGATATAGAAATGGAATCTCATTTTTTATTCTGTGATTTAAAGACGAAATAAAAATCCTTTCGACTATATTTAGTACAGGCATTTTTTAAAATACGTACAGATATTGATATCACCATCTTTATTCACTTATCAGATACTGATATGTTGTTTTGTTTCCGTCGGTATGTAAATGCTAATAGACCACTTTACAGTTGTGTGCTTAGTTACCTGGCCATGAATGCAAGCGAGGCTGCAGGTGACCTTGCTTTGATACAGACCTCTCTGCTTTTCTCATGTAAATGCAAACTAGTTAGCATAAGAACAACTTGATTTGCACAATAAAAGTAGTGAGGTCTGTATCAAAACAAGGTCAACTTCAGCCTCGCTGCCATTCAGAGGCTAGGTCACTAAGACTACAACTGTAAAATGGTCTATTGCAGAGTGTTTTACGTCGACTAAATTCAATGCTTTCCCTTCATTTCCCATAACCGCTGTATCTCAAGGCGAAAACTTGAATCGGAAAATGGTTTGAACTGGACAAGTTTGACCCGATCAACCATTGAACCATTCTCGTCCCCTTGTCGTGTGTAGAGACCTCACTGCGTTCGGTCTGTACTTATGACCCTCGGTCAAGATTCTCCTATACAGACATCCTGCTCAGTTAATAAGAGCTAATTAATAACCGAGAGTGAGGTAGTCCAGTCCCTGAACTCTCCTTTCTTCCCGCCACATATAGGGGCTGAAACCGGGCGGGCGAAAGAAGAGTCCAGGATAACTTGCATGCGCATGCTCAGAACGCCGCCATTTTTTCCCCCAAATCGGGGGAAAACCCATATTTGGAAGTATTTTCCAGATTTGGCTTGGGAAGCGATTTTCTGAATGATAATATACAAGCAACAATTTCTGCATTCAGATTGATTAAAAACATGTCAATTAATCCCAAATCAGTGTAATTTCACCAGTGCCACGCTATATCACATTCGATTTGTTTATTTATCACAATATCAATGATAACGAAAGGAAATCTTTGCCAAGATTTGTTGACAATTGAAAACACCGACTTGCATTATGCAAATGACCTACCTGTACGCGCCAGACTTTCCTTTCAAAAACTTTTGCAAACTCGCTCAATATGCAGAAACACTAGGAAAAAATGTTTGGGAAAAGAGTAATGACGCGTACTCGTTGTCGATGCGGTAAAAGTACAGACTACGATAAACCATGGCCATATTTTGATAGTTACGTTTTTACTACAATATCAACGTCAAAGAAATTGCGCGAGCGCGAGCTGAAAAAGGCATTGCGCGACACATTGAGGCGAGCAGCGTGGTTGGGACCTGGTAATTTTTGATTGGTTCGTTCTGAGCATGCGCATGCAAGTTATCCTGGACTCTTCTTTCGCCCACCCGGGTTCAGCCCCTATATTAGGGACGGGAAGAAAGGAGAGTTCAGGGACTGGACTAAGGGTGAGGTCGTCACGAGAGAATCTCAAACCGAAGGCTTGCCGTATTGACCAGACTTTCCTAGCGATAGCGAAGTCAATACGGTTGGCCGAGGTTCTAGATTTTCCCGTAACGACCGAACGGCCGAGGTTATTAAGTTGTTTGTTATATGGCACCAAGAAAAAAAAAAGATGAGTTTTTTTATCACTTTTTGCTTTGTTTTTGCAAGCCCGTATTAACGGGAGAAAAATGCCATACAATTCAGAGCGTGCGTTATATCGCCTACAAACACAAGCCATATAATAATCAAATTTCATACGCTGCACGAATTGGTTGATTTGTGCCACGTGACACTGGGTTGTGACGAAACAACCACCTTGACGTCATTATCGTGGTGTAATAGCCGTGGTGTAAATTCAACACACCACTGTCATGGTGCTTTGGCTGACTCAAACGTTGACGATTTTTGTTTGCAGTGTATTCAATTTGAATAATAAAAATGTTAACGCACTCATTGCTCGTGAATTATCGGGATGCCTAGTGCGGTATTGAAATTTCTTGTTCATTGTTGATGAACTCGTGCAGGTAAATCCCGCGATAATTCACTCGCTGAGTGCGTTAACCTGTAAGTATTGCATGACCATAAAGTTATTCTTCAGTTTCCTTACGTGTGCATCGGGGTGAGCTAAAAGGATGGATTTTGAAATGGGTCTTAAAAGAGTTATTTTAACAAAAACAGGGGGATAAAAAGGGAGCTTGGATTTAAAAAAAGTAGTTTTAAGAGCTTTTAAATACGGATTTTCAGGACCTTTGGTGACTCGGTCCGCACTTGAACTTCGACAGGAAGTTAGACAAAGCTGATTTCTTCTCGTTTCGTTTGCCAGTGTCTAGCCAATCGTTGTCCTCTGTCAAATGCACTTCATTCTTGATGCCAACACCACTGGGCCCAGGAATATCGTTTTCTGGACAGAACAGGTCACCTGACGAGCCCAGGTATAGGTCTGAATTACACGCGTTAAAAATGTCCACAGTTGGGGAAGTCCGAACATCGACAAACGATGGCATAAGATCCGCGTCGACTTTGTTTCTTTTGAACGCTTTTTTCCTCTTTTTTCCCCCATCGTAGTGGTCGCCTGCCCCAGCATACGAGCTCGTCACATCGTAAAAATCTTTCTCTTTGACAGCTTGAAGTTTCTTCTCTTTTGTTTTGCGAACAATTCGGAATCCAAATCGATTGGTATTTGTTCTTTCAATGCCAAAATTTATGAAGTACAAGAAAAGGAGCAGAACAAAAGATATCCCGCCATACGGTCGTGACATCTTTGCGTTCGACATTTTTTACCTTTTTTTCACAATACGCGTTGATGACTTCACCGCACAAGACAATTAATTGTTTGCTAATTGTTTTCCAAATTATCAAAAACTGCGCGCGCAGTTACCTTCATAAGACCAGTGTACAAATTCTCCTTGCTATTCCTCACTTGTATCTTACACTACTGGTTGAGTGAACTTTACCATATATTCAGATAATTTGATAATTTGATCAGTGTCTGTTTTAGGGACTCGGACTGAGGGAAATCGCGGCGCTCTTCGAGCTCAGGAAGGGGAGGGTATGTGAAATCTCATGCGGAAAAAATTTTAGTTTTTAGTGTGAGGCTCATGCATAAACTTGCTTCTTGTCAATAGAAAAAGTATCTTATCAACCCTTCGATGCAGAAAATTATTGTTTTGGGAGCCCATGAGCTCCTGATAATAATAATTATTTGCCAATAATTTCTCGCACTATGTTTTGTTATTGTTGTTGTCTCCGCATCTTTTCTTCCTTTTTGGATAATTTTTCTTTCTTGTAATCGGCCCGTAGCCAAATCTGAAGACTATTCCCTCCTAATAGTAGACCTGCAAATGATACGAGCGTGGCAAAGACCCTCCTACAAACCTCACAACATAAAATGGGAGGGTCTGGATGGTAGCAAACGTCGATATTTTTAGAAACAACGACACCTTAAAAACATGTTTCGACAGAAACATGTTAAATTACAAACGACAGAGTTGAATATATAGTGTGAACAAAATACTAATTAACTATAAGGACTATAAGGACTCATGACAATGTAAAATGTTACAAAGAAAGTTTTAAATTAACACGATAAAGTAGTGTAGGTTAATTTTTCCCATTGAGAGGGCCCCGTCATTTTTTGAGCTCGGTTAAAAACAAAGTTTATAAAATGACGAAACAGGAGAACTTCAACCTGCTTGAAACGCTTACAGCTCTATTGTACTCACTGCCCTTTTGCTTGCAAGCGCAGTAAAAACAAAACTCCTTAGGAAGACAACTTCGGAAATATTGCTGTGCTTCCGAGTGCTTCCGATTGTTCAGAAAAAGTCGGAAGTCTCGGTTGAACTTGTGACTGATGTCTCATAGGACCTGCAGGTTCAACTCAAGGTGGGATAAAACTTCTCTTTTACAAAAGCTGTCATCGATATTAAAAGTCGGCGCATGAACATGGTCGTTTTTGTTTGATACAGGATTTGATTAATGGTCAACGTTATATTATACATGGCGTTATTTCAAAATGAGGTCTTAACGGGCGAGTATAAAACGTGGACCCCTGCCGAATGTCAATACCCTAAGAGGTACCGCAGAAACTTCTTCTTACAAATACGAGTTTCCCTTAAGTAGTTCTTCATTTGCTGTTGCTTTTCCTGTAATACGTTTCTTTTAAACTAAAACTAGCAGATTTAATTTAATTTATTGTTCCTGGCCCGCCTCGATTAGCTTTTGCTACCTGCGGTGTGTTACTAATGTATTGAGCAAAATGTAATAAAGTTGTCTTGTCTTGTCTTGTCTTCGTTTGAGGCTGAACAACCTACAAGGAACCAAAGCTGCCCTTTTAACCCCTAACAGGTGCAATGAGTAGTCCCGCCCTTTTTATATGCCTCCTATGCTGGGGATGGGCTCATGGGAAGCAAACAATCATTGGAGCTGGATTTGCCTATTACAATCAGTTGGCTAACTTTGAACACAAGAGACAGTGCTTCATTGGGATATCCAAATAATGAGAAGAGTGCTGAAAATACGATGCACGGCAGAGTATTTTTGCCAGTAAAACACTATCTCGAGTGTTTGATGTATCTTCTCAATCAAAACAAAAACTAAGGAGTAAATTGAGACGTAAAATCGTCAAAATCTATTTTTATTAAGCTCAGGTATCTAGACCTCCTTCACGGTTGTGATTTTCTTTGTTTTAACTTGATTAATTAGTAATGAGTTTGAGAAATTGATTTCCAAAACAGCTTTTGCAGAGTTGAAATATATGAATGTTATGAAACATGCAGAACCTCTTAAAAACTTTCTTGTATATGTACATCCACTTCTCCCCTAACAAAATCAGGGAGAACACCCCCCCCCCCCTTCACCAAATTTAGGGTAGGGGGCAGATGTACACAAGCTAACTTGCTTTAATGCATTGACGAATTTTATAACGTCTGACCACCCCTTCTTGACTTCATTTTTTTATCTATATCTTTTTGTCTTTACCCACCTATTCCCATGGTAATAAGCCAGGATAAAAGATTTAAAATCTGAATAATTTAAAGTACTTTGGTAACCTGTACCCTTAAACAATTAGCTTTTGATGTTTCTATCATGGTCAGCTAATAATTGGCAAGGGATTACATGATGACATGGTGATAATGATGATGATGGTCTTAAAATGTTCCCCATTTAACCATAATTCTGTACCATTGTTAAGGCGTATGTGTTGTCTCATTTTTTTTATTTATGGGGTTCAACTAAAACCTCTGAACCACCCCCCCCCTCCTCCAAGATTTGCCTCACCATTTAAATATAAACCAAACTCCAAACTGATCTTGCTTTCTAGCCGATATAGTAACTATGCCAATAGGCAGTCAGCCTCTAGATTATGCTAACTATTATAAGTTTCCTTTTTTATAAAACAGCAAGCAGATACAACAATCTCTTTTAACTGTTCTAGATGACTGTTCATTGTTGTTAGAGGCGCATAGCAGGGGGGAACCAGGAATTGTCTTAAGCCCTGGCCAAACGAACCCGCAAGTAGTCGCAAGTGGACACAATTTGACTTGCGCTGGGTGGCCAAATGGACTTGCAAGTTTCCTGGCAAGTACATGCAAGTTGCAAGACTATCCTCTATTTCATTGGCTAATAATTGGTTAATGGACATCACCCAACTTGCATTGACTTGGGTTGGGTGGCCAAACGGTGAAACTTGCTTCGACTTGTGTGCAAATTTGATCTCGACCAAAGTGAATGCAAGTCATAGCAAGTCAAAGCAAGTGCATGCAAGCCTTGGCCAAATGGAGTCGCAAATAGACGCAAGTTGAAAACTTAGGTCTACTTGCGACTCCGATTGGCCAGGGCTTTAAGGAGGAGGTGCACCAATAAGGAATGGCGTAACTAACTGCTACGGTAAACAAATTTTAAAGGCAAATACAAAAAAGGAGGCTTTCTCTCCGGGGGAGGGGGAGTGGGGAGTGCACATCCCCTTCACTCCACAGCTAGATCCACCCCAGCATAGGCTAAGTTTACATTATATTGTTTTCTGCCAGTTATAGCAGGTGAATGATATTAAGTCCAAGCTTGCCAGTTTCATTAGTTTAGTCCTTGTTGATTGATTCATTATAAATACTTGAACCAAACATTACAAAACGTCAAATCTATTCGCAATTACACAGTAAAGGAAGGCTGTTCTTTCTGAAATATTGGAAAATGTATTCCTATACTGTGTAATTAACCTTGCTAATTTTTGTCTATAGCTAACTTATAACTTATAGCTAATTAGATCTTCTACAGTGAGAGGATTTGTTACTTCTGTTTTGTCACAGTGGTCCTTGCAAAAATTAACGTCTTATCTCTCTTACAGACAAAAACAAATTGAACTATATTCAAGCCAATTACCCCCCAAAATGGATTTGAACAAAATAAACCCATTGAGAGTGAGGTGTTGTGACTTTGATTGACAGCCCTCTTTCTCTTTTCTATACTTTCTTCATCTAAGCCAGTGAGGAGTGTGCAATACATTTAAAATAATTTATTTGTTAAATAATTATTTAGCAGGTAAAATGAACGAAGGAAAATATTTAAAAGAATTAAATAAATAAATTGTGATATATACTTTGAAATTACAAAATGTAAGCAGCCCAGTGTCAGCTCCACAGGTAACATGGGAGCCCAGGAGATTAGTAATCTATGATTTTCTGAATAAGTGAATTGTCACCTCGAACTTTCACAATGTTTCCTGTTGTATTTGGATTGATAACAATGTTGTTTTGGACCAGGGGGGGGGGGACTGGCAGTATACATGATGGGGGTGGTGAACTGAAAGAGCTTCGTATTGCGAACCCCCCAAAATAACAAAAAAACAATGTTAGCTATGATTTTTGAAATCTAAGGTTTTGAGGAAATGGACAAAACTGATAAATTCAAGAACACTCAAGTTCTCCTAGAATGAACGATGTTAAAAGGTTTTTAGTGCAGCCAAAAAAAATTAACCTACAGAGCTTTAAAAGCACTTGAGATGGCCTAAGACAGCATTTAAAGGAATTTGAGAGAAATTGTCATAATGGCTGACCCTGAGATACAGTGTAAGATAGGTTGAACATATAAAAGCCACCTCTCCCAGGGAAAAAAATCTGTGGTTATTGTTTAAATTTAATCCTAGAGTAAATAGATATATTTTAGTGATACATTTCTCCTTATATTAAAATAGTTTTTATCTGATTTAATTATTTCCTTGATAGCTTTGTAGATATTTTTAGGGGGTCATCTTACATGAGGATCAGTTCCTCCCTGATAGCAGCCTTTTTGTATTTATTATTACAAATAAAGTTGTTATAAAGTAAAGTAGAGTAAACAAACTTTGCTGGTGAAAAATGATGTATTAGAAATACTCGTTTGGATTTTGTATCAGATCATGAACACGTAATGGTGCATGAACTTGTAAACTATAAATTGACTAAATATCAATATTACTGTTACCAATGAATAACAATGATACCGGTGCATTGATCAATTGCTGATATTTTTGCAAAAAAGAACTTTCACTTCATCTGATGTCTTTGCAAAAAGAGACAAGATAACTTAACAAGTGCATGAATGTGCAGTAAGTGTGAGTTGAACCTATATCTGTAATCTATAAATTGATGATTAAATATCAATATTATTATTATCTATATATGATAATAAATTGATCAGTTGTTGATTTTTTGAAAAAGAGCTTGCACTTCATCTGATGTCTTTGCAAATATGGACAAGTAAGACTCGCATCCCTTGACTGCGTCAGCAGCAGATAGCACAATGATTGTTCCATCAGCATTGGCGTTGCTGTCATTGGCCTTCTTAACTAATTCTTTGGCCGTCATGTTGTAATGCTTATTTTTGCAAAAAATTGCTGAGTGCTTCAAGCCAATATCTAAAGCCATGTGACGTGCTAGAAATAAATGTGTGGTGTCGCCACCAATTCTCGGGTTGACGTCAACCAAGTACATTCTGTCATCTGTGATAAGCACCTCAAAAGTGACCAAGCCAAAGTAACCTCGCTTTTGAAGATATTTCTTAATTGGTATAGTGAAATCTTCGTACACTAGTTTTTCATACTCCTCTTGTCTGTCCCAGTCCACTGCTCCAGAAGTCCAGGCAAAGATTCCATTGAAACCTCCCGATGTTGTTCCAACCCAAAATAGTTCTCCCGATTTGTGCAAATAAAATTGAAAGCTGGGCACTTCTCTGGCCCCAGGGATGAATTCTTGAAATACAATTCGCCCTTTCCAATGACACACGTTTTTGATTTCCCGCAGAGTGTCGGACAATTCGCTTTCGTTCTTTACAAGCCAACTTCCACGACCTCCCGTACTCATGTCAGCCTTAACCGCGCAAGGGTAAGAAAGAGCGTTTTTGTCGAGATGTCTTGGAAACGGCACGCCGACATCGAGAATAGAACTCTTTAGTTGTACCTCGTACAAGACATCCGGATGTACACTGTGTTTGTGCTTCGGTATACCTTGAAGCGCCGCTGTTGTGACAACTGGAACATCATCTCGCAGTCCTTCGTCCAGTGACTTGATAACTACGGAAGGAAAAGCGGGAAGCCATTGTTTCCAATGCTCTTGCAAGTAGGATTCCGGCTTACACTCCATAATAATTGGAATTTCATTCCCAGCTGCGGGAAGATGACGAAATGGCGACAAAAGACGATCGAAATATAGAGGAGACGGTGGGCAATCATAGACCAAGTAATTCCTATCGTTCAAGAATCTGTAACCCTTAGAATACGAGGACGGTTTCTGTGGAAGAAAATATGCCTCTTTCAGGCACTTCTTAACCAGTCTTCCAATAGTGACAACGTTTTTCGAAGACATCATGACATAACGAGTTCCATCCTATTTTCCATAAACACGTGTACGCACAACTTGCGTAGTCAGCGGATTGGATTGCGTGACGGTAATTACTGCCGTTACTTTTGGCTGATGTAATGGTACCCTTCTACCCTAGTTGAAGGCCGAAGCTCCGTAAGACGAAATTTGCTTGAAGCCCTGTTGCGATTGAGGTTTAAGCAGAGAGCGTCACGCTGGCTTGACTTTAAGACGATGGCCGCTTGGTTTTGGAGCGGTGAAGCGAAGCGATTCCAGAGTAAACTAGTTTATCGTGCTTCTGTCCCGCCGTTCCATGATCCAGGAATACTATAAATAACGCAATATTGTTGTTTTATTTGTGATACGCAAAACTGACATCATTCGGCGTCCCATGCCCAACATTAAAACAGATTGAATTTCGTTACAAAATCCATTGTGCGTGACTAGTATGCTTGACTCCTTGGAAGATTTTTTTAGTACCTGTTGTAGTCGATTGTTTGTACCTAACGTAATTGCGTCTGTAATGTAATGTAAAAACCTCATTTGAACACGGAAAATAATCAGTTAGAAAACTAAAACTAAGTATAACTGTTTTACATGATTGCCGTGTGGGAATCCGATATATCAGCCAAAGCTACCTTTTTAATAAGTTGTTTAAAATGATTAACAGATACAGAGTTTTTTAAGCTTTTGGGCATGTTATTCCATAACATAGCTCCGCTGTAAGAGAAGCTGCGTTCAACTTGTTGGTACTTGGTTTGGGTAAGGTCAGTTTTCCCTCAGAGTCCCTCAAGTTTTAAACTGAGCGACGCTGAGAGAAAAGACTCTGAAGATATTCATACTTTTAAACATCATTAAGGCTTGCTGTTTCTTCCACCGAAGAAATAGCCTCTTCCAGTCAAGAGTGGACAGGAGGTGGTCCGAGCTCGTATCAAAGGGTGATTTAGTAATAATCCTGGCTGCCCGATTCTGCAACTTTTGGAGTTTATCGCTCAAGTAACCACTCAAACAGTCCTAAACGGGGCTGCAGTAATCAAAATGTGGCATAATGAAAGCGTTATAAATTTGAATTGCAGTTTCTTTCGATATACACTTGTTTGAGGACGCCTATAGGCGAAGAGACTCTTTTACAAATCTCTTCAACGTGTTTACACCAAGAGAGATGATCATCAATGGTAAGACCCAAAGATTTGGTATGATTAACTCTCTTGATAATTTGGTCATCAATTCTAATTTCTAAGTCGTCACATTGGACAGATAATCTTTGCCTTGATCCAAGTATCTTGAGCTCAGTTTTAGCAACGTTTAAACTGAGCCTGTTAGCTTTCAGCCAACAGCTAAGGTTATTTCAATCAGGGGTTAAAGCTAGCTTAAGCTCAGTTAACGTCTTAGCAGATAACGTAAGATTGGTGTCATCGGAAAACATTCTTGGTACAGCGTCCCGCAGGGAGTTGGGGAGATCGTTAATGTAAATTAAAAACAGTAAAGGACCCAATATACTGCCTTGGGGCACACGCAACTAAGGGTACGAGCAGTTGATAGTTTGCCATTGACACTACATCTTTGGGTTCGGCCGCTTAAGTACGACGAGAACCACTTAATAGCTGCCTGATCGACACCCAAGTATGATATCTTACGCAAGATAATTTTGTGATCGATGGTGTCGAATGCCTTAGTTAGAAACAGAAACAGCCAAAAGGGAGGAGAGGCTCACCGGCCACCCACCCAAAAGGCCTATCTAGACACAAAAAGGGAAGGGGGGACGTCTGGGAGCACTTCCACAGGATGGTCAGCGTCAGGTAGAGTAAACTGAGCACGACGCTCCGGATGTGAAAGGTAGTGGTTCATCCGGAAGATGTCGACACAGAGGTCAGATCTAAGAACAGCCCCCGTAAGCGGACCGAAATCGATACGGGCCTCGTACTCGCCAGAGTCATCTTCCTCTGCAACGAGCACAGCATGGCGAGACACATCACGCAAGCAGGGCGGAGTGGGGGTCCGCACTGAATCGACAACGGAACCACCAGAAGAGAAAGTAGACGGGACAGGGGTTGCCTGAGCTACAGGCGTAGAGAGAGAAGAAGAAGATGTAGAGGGAAAAAGAACAGGAGAGGAAGGTGGATCCGACGAGGCAATAGAAACCCTAAGACGAAGCTTCCTGGCACGGATCTCCTCCCAGGAGAGCTTGTCATCCCATACCTCGCGATAGGTCTTAAAGAGCCTGTGAGACGGGCCCTCCTCAGCAGAGAGGTCCATATCAACAGGCTTGGGGAGGAAGTGGGGGGAAACAGTACGGCGCTTACGTTTGCATCGACGACGAGGGAGCGAGGAGGAGAGAGCTGCGAAGCAGCCCGAACAACCTCCTCATCTCCAGAGGCCACCTCACCCATGCTAGAAGCATCGGAGTCAGCATCAGACTGACCCGGGACGTACTCTGCATCCGGCATCTCCAAATCTGCCGGAGCCACCGCTGCAGCAGGAGCGACGGCCGCGCCAGGTGGATCGGAAACAGGAGCCACAGGACGAGCTGGAGCAGCCGGGGCCGCAGGACGAGGAGCAACCCACGCGTTCCGGCAGGAACGGGCATGGTGACGAGGCTGATGATAGCGCCGACAAAGACCGTCCACGGGGCAGGCACGGCTACGGTGGCCCAGCTTGTTGCAAATCTCGCAAAAAGCAGGCTGGCGGCGGTACCAGACCCGGCACTCAAATCCAGCGATGGTGACGATACCAGGGATATCCTTGGACAACGAGATGCAGACGGAACGGTTGCCATCACGCAACTCAGGAAAGCCCTGGTGAGTACTATGAGTAACAGAGTGGACTTCGCCAAAGGATGTGAAGAATTGGCGAACTACCACGTCCGGGATCTCGGAAGGACAGTCACGGAGATAGACAATCCGTGACTGGGTTCCAGCAGGCGCAAGGTGAAGCGGAACATCATTGTACCGAATCCCGGAGGCCAAAACACGTTCACGATCGGCGGAGGTCTTAAACGTCAAACGTACAGCACCGTAGGTCAGGAGATCCTTACTGACAGACTGCAGCAGATCAGGAAAGACCGAAGAGCAACCCACGGAACGATAGACAGCGGCAGGAAAAAAGGCCACCAAACTGTTCGGGCACTCCAAAAGCTGAGCCGGCATTGTGCAAAGGTCGCAAGACCGATCCAGCAAAACCTGACAGCAGTGGAGAAAAAAGGGGATGGGTGACCCAAAAATGGATGGGTGACCAACCCGAACAAAAAACAAAAAAGGCCTTTGGCGTTCCCTCCCGGCAGGTACTTAGCACTCGGCCGAAAAAAACAAAAGAAGAACCCTCGATCTAAAGTCACAATCGAGATTGCCCTCACAAGGCAAAGACACTTACCATATGCGAGAGCCCGCGTCAGGTATTTTTTTTTCGTGAGAAATTACAAGATCGTGGGCTCAAAAAACCGTCTATAAACAGCCAATCCGGCCTGATAATGTTGGTACGCGCATCTTGAAGCTATAAGAGTTGAGAAAGTTTATTTTTCATTTCTTAAAGAAAACGAGGAGGTTAATAACCACTGATTGTACTATACAGTTTAGGGACAAATAAACGGAAGAGATATCTTATTAATCTATTTTCAACGAGTGTGTGCACATGACGTCATCAAAATCTCAAATCCAAAAATAAAGAGCCCCTAAAGGTTTTATCCTCATCAGACATGGGAGGTACTAAATTTACATCAGTTGACAGCTTTCCAGCTCCATAGCGTCCTTCGTTCGGAAGCTAACGCAATTTGAATTTCGAAATTATGACCATATCAATGATGCGTATCATAAAGCTAAGATTGCGTTTGTCGAAAAATATACACTTATCTCGTGGTTTTTAGCCATTTTAGGAGTTTAAGTATTAGGAAAAGTGCTTGTGTAAATGTTTTGTGGTACGGTTCAGATAATCAGTCTACTAGATGGCCAAAGTAAGTTCCAGATATTTACACTATTTTCAGGCCGCCATATTGCAAGACTAAGGAGGTCTGTACACACCTTAAACGTGAAGAACAGTCTTCTTTAATTGCGGTCTATAATACCACAATTTCTTGACTTTATCCACTGCATGGTTTTTCAAATTTTATTTATATTGCGTGACGATGAACATACCATACAAATATCACATTTAACTTCCGGGTTTCCAAGAACTGATTTTCACCTGAACAAACCATAGCCTTTTAAGGCATTTGCATAAGTGAGTCACGCGAACCTGAGTTTCTCAGTGTTATCTTTCTCTTGTAGCTGGACACTACAACCTTGGTCATCAGTAATCTGAGACTTGGAGAACATTCGAAGAAAACTACAGCTTAGAGGTAAATATAGTAACGATTGTCGCTGTATATCTTGCTGAATACGAAGATTTGAAGTTCTTAACGAACGATCAAAATTCAATTGTCAATGTAGTCAGAATTTAGCTTAGCAGAACTTTTCCAAGAAACATTCGTCTTTCGAATCACAGTTGTAAACACACAGAACGGTTTCACCAGGAACATCATCGTTTCCCCGGAAATCGGCAACCAATAAGATAGTATTGATCCCCGAAATGAATTTTTGCTACCGACGTTTTAGACTGTGAAGAATTCTGAGTAACAGGTAAAGATCTTAAACGAGATCATAACTTAAATGAGATGGCTTATCTCGACGGCATGGTCATGCATGCATTTTGCACTCGTTGCGCGAAAAGTATTCCAAGGGTAAGTATTCCTTCGAAGTACATATACAGCAGATTCAAACGAACATGGCGGTTTCACTGAAAATCGTCTGAGGTATTAAATAAGACTTGTGCTTAATCAAAGTTTCCCAAGCAGAATCAAAGCACTTCAACTACCCCGACTGATTTGTAGTTATACTTTACCCAGCAAAATTATCATTCAGGCGAAAGAGGAAAGGTGTGAGAGTATGGCGCGCCGTTTGTTTCAAAATTATTTTTTAGCTGTCGATTGCCATACGTGTCGTTTACTCCCATAATGACTGCATTAGAGTCCTGTTACTTGCATTAAGTGTCCTCTAATTCCATTTTTTTTTGTTATTCGATGAGTTATATGCGTGACGTTTTCGATCAGTTGTGCGTGATATTCGATCAGAGTTGTACGAAATGCAAAACACTTGAATTCTGTTTTGTTAAACAGAAAATGGTAGAAGGCTCGCTGCGAAGCGTGGACCCCCTGGCGTATTATGTCAATACGTTGTCTGATTTTGATGCCGGTGTGGTTACAGCTTACAAAAAGAATGACAAAGAAAAGATCAAACAACTAGCGTCCACTGGTGACATGATGGACATTGATTTGTTCATTTGTGTGAACAAGGCTTGGCACGGATTTGTATTATGTGTTCCAGCGGGTGAAGATCCCAACCAGTTGGCCGATTTTTCGGATGTCATACAATCTCCCTTTGACGTTCCCGCGCTTAGTCTGTGCTGGCAATTCGAGCTGTGCATTGAAAACTTAAAGCTGCGTACGTACAAGATACGCAAGGACTTTCAGCTGTTTAATGATGTCAAGGGAAGAATTCAGCGCAGCTTTTTCATCGGCAGATTCAAGGAAATCAGCCTGAATGCGCTGCAGTTTGTTGCCATGAGAGCAGCTCCTCATCGGTACAGCGTTCTCTTGGAGGACTGCGTCGAGTTTGCCAAGGAATTTTGCATCCAGGCCCTCGCGTATTGTTCCAACTGGCGCGATCTGGAGGAACAGGTTCACAATAACATAAACAAGGCAAGCGCTACTGGTTTTAGCGCCGAAAAGCTGTCGCGAAACATCCGCAGCTCGGGCTGGTTGGGAAATACCTTCCTTGGAGGTGTGGACGTCAGTGGTTTGATGTCGAGTCGTTATCGAGTTGCTGGAATTGTTGCTTTAGCTGTCTTTCTACTCTCTTATCCTTTTGTTGTTGCTGTCATTGTCGTTAAACTGCTAAAGTAACTTCGCAGAATTGCAAAGTTGAATCCTGAATGAACGTCATCAAATAATAAGACTACAAACAGCTGCAGTTGGGGAAGGTTTGCTAATAATTAAGGACAGGCTCCTTGCCCTGGCGTTTCTAGAATATAGAGCTGCTAATGTACGGCCTTACGCGAGATATGCCCGCCACAGAAGTACTTAAGACCACCAAATGGGAGTCCTTACACTTTATGTACAAAGTTAAGTTGGCAACTTTAGCATATAAGATTTTCCATGATTGTACCCCTCCCTCTATGGGTCATATTGTAACCAAGAAGACTTCGCCTATCCATCATGTAAACAAATCTAAAATGTAAATCTTTATTTAAACACGGGGAATCATTAGTTAAGCTAAGTTTAGCTAATAGTTAAAAAAAATAAAACGCATTGCAACTGTTTTACATGATTGTCGTGTGGGAATCCGATATCTCAGATCCATTCTTAATGCCACGTTTAAACTGCCCAATAGAACCAACGCTTTTTAAATCTTGGGGCAAGTTGTTCCACAAACAGGCCCCGCTATAACAAAAGCTTCGTTTCAAGTAATTATTATTTGGCTTAGGCAGCGAAAGCTTTCCTTCAAGATTTCTTAAGTTATAATCATTAACATGGCGTTGAGTGACTGAAAGATAGTCTGGGGCAAGTTCATTCAATGTTTTATACATAATTAAAGCTTTCTGTTTTTTACGACCAAGAGACAGCTTCTCCCACTTATAAGCATCGCTAGAAGGAGGTTGGAGTTCGTACCAAAAGGTGATTTAGTAATTACTCTGGCAGCGCGATTTTGTAATTTTTGTAATTTATCACTCAAATAGCCACTCATTTAATCCCAAACCGGGCTGCAGCAGGGCTTTCAATAACATTTGAAGTAGGCAGCTGGTTTGAGTAGAGTAACCGACTGTATCAACCAGTTTTAAATGCATTTCTCTTCTATTACTTTAATTTTTGGGTGAAAAGAGCCGACTTTTGTCAAACAGAAGTGAGCCCAAACAATGCATTTACAGATAGAAAATTACAGAGGTGTCAAACTCGACGAAGTGACATGCAGATAACAGCGGAAATCATGCAGACCTACGACGACCTCTAAAAATTTGCCATACCACGATCTCATCACAGCTCAACTCTACTTAAAATTCCTTCTTAGAACACAACATGAGGTTCCCTTCATAAACACGAGTAAAGTGGAAAAAGTCGAGTGACCGAACAGAAAACGGCAAATGTATAAATGTCACCAACCGTAGAAGTCATGTAGGCTAGTCAACCCATTTTACACGATATTATCGTCCGCCTTGACAAGCAAGAAATCCGGTAGAAGCTGAAACAGCAGAGATTTGCCAAAGCCAGTCAGTAGAAAGGCAATAATTTATTTGCCTTTCAGTAAATATTCAAAACATTTCACTTGAAGTCCCGGCTTGAAGTTGCTTTAAAACAGAAACGACGGAAAGTTTCAACGATTAAAAGCAGATCCAAGTAGACTTAGCACAGACAGTTTCTATATCTTTATTTTGGCACTTTTGATGGTCTTCGATTATGCAAACCTCGCTAATTTATTACAATCAGGATTTCAGGATGCAAGATGGGCACGTGACCAGCTGATGCCAGGGCCTTTTTCCGCCCCGCCCGCATGCCAGGGAAAGGGCGCTGGGAAGGAGGTTGTAGCTAAGAGTGATGTAACAGCAAGGAGATTTTTATTCAGTGACCGTGAATTTTCAACAGTTCGATGAAAACCTTGAACTATAACATAAAAATCTCAGTGCAAAAACACTTTAAATGTTGATTTCTCAGAATTAGATTGCTTATCCCTACTGCAGACACGGTAGACCCATAGTTCGTGCGCTCGACTCCGGAGCGAGCGGTCCGGGTTCGAGCCCTGACCAGGGACAGAATGCACAGGACTTTTAGTCCTATTTTCTTCGCGACGGCTATGCTATGCTAATGAGGCCTAACAAGGCCGAAACAGCTGTCCATTGCTGCCACTGCTCGGGTGATATGGCTGTGCGCATGCGTAAGGTACTGTGTGTCATTGTTGTTTTATACTTAGAGGTGTTTTTCGAAACAGTGCTTAGTAGGGAACATTTAAGGAAAATTTTAAAAGCACAACTTTTATTTCTGAAGAATCACCCAATTAGTTTTCATTTAAGTTATATTTTAGAAGAAAAAAGTATTTATTGCATTAATGCCCTGAAATAAAGAATTACAGCCTGCGATTGCAAAGAGTATTATGTTTCGGCGGAACTATTCACTCGGCTAGGAAAGATTCAGTTAACCAGTCAGAATTGTACTGTGGAGCGAGCTTCCTATGCACTTCAGTGTTGAATAAGGCGGATAAGGCCAGTTCATCCAGTACCGTAATACCACTTGCACCCAATGACGCGCTGGCCATTGTCTCCCACAAGTGTCAGAAATCTTGGTTAAATGAGTTCGTCTGGTTAACTTTGTTGCATCAAGACCGTACTTACTAGGATCATTTCTATAGTACGCGTCCCGTCTTTGTACCCTAACAAAGACAACATCATCAACCGTGATGACGATGCGAAGCGTTCATCTCTGAGCGCGAAGCACGTCGCCGACTTTGTCTTCATGGCAAATAGTCGGCGGCGATTGATGACCGTTCCTATTCCTCCATTAGTGGGGAATTGGAGGAGGTGATCGCATTCTGAGCGGTTGATTTTCAGTACTTAATGGAGTAAAAGGAACACTGGCCAAGATTTGTATTCACGATACTGGACAAGAATTAGCTCGCAACTGAGGCTAACGCACGGATTATTTGGGCTCTTACTTGGTGCAGAAGGCACAGCTGACGCGCATGAAACAACAGAGAACAGAATTACAAAAGAACGAGGAAAACAATGAATTAAAATAACAGGTTTGTGGGGCGGTTTTCTTTTGTGATGTGACTGTGTCTTCTACACCAAGAAGGAGCCGATTATTTTAAATAAAAATCGCATTTATTCTCCTCCTATCCAAGTTCGTTTCTCCAATACCTAGAATAGGATCATGGTCTGAAGTCCAGTTTAAAGTTAACATAATCGATCAACGGTTTGGAAATTGACTAATTAGTGTAAGTAAAGAAAGTTGACAGATACTTCAGTATTTTCGTTTGGCAGAATAACAGCAATGTCCTCACTCTCAATACAAGTTTAGAACAAAGAAATCAAGACCGCGATGTTTAGATATCTGATCTTAATTAGCATAGCTTTTTATGATTTTATTTCTGCATTTTCTCCTTAGTTTAAGTTTCGACTGAGAAGATATATCAAACATTAAAGACAGCGTTTGACCAAATTACCAAACACATCGAACTTCGTCAAAAATACTTCGCTACGAGACTGCTCTCTTCAGTTAGCCGCGCGCGTGAGGGAGCGTCGAGCGGCGAAGCCGCGAGACGCGAGAAACGAGGGGGGCGGCCTGAGAAGCCTTTCCCGTCTCGCGCCTTCAGTCACGCGCGTGTGCATTCTCGCGCGTTTTGTTCGACGGACTAAGAAAAAAGAGAGACTTCTCGTAGTCTACTTCGCTACGCGTCGTATTTAAAAATCTCTTTTCGCCTTCGTGTTAAACAAATTATTTACGTCCCGTCCAAACTATGCGGGAGAAATTTGAAAACGAAGGTTTATTTCTACGGTTAGGCCTACCATCCGAGCTAATCCGTCATTGGCTTTTTACGTAGCTTTTCGGAAACGATCTAATCACGGTAATCATGTGACTTCCCTGGCCGAGTTTTCCTCGATTAAGCAATACAGGTCTTTCTCTGTGTTTACATAACCTCATCTAAACACGGGGAAGGTTGGGAGAATTCGAGACAGTTATGCAAACCCGAGACGTAGTCTCGGGTTTGCATAACTTTCGAGAATTCTCCTAACCTCCTGAGTGTTAAGATGAGGCTCTGTAAACACGGAAAAAGTGCTCTATTGCTTTTATAAAATAATTCTTCAAAATACGCGTAAATCTGAAACGTCACAACCGTGTTTACATACTCTCATCTAAACACATCTATTGACCAATGAGAGCACGCGTAGTGGCTCAGTTATTTTATAAGCACAAATCGATCCAAAATGGCCGATGATTATTTAAATTCCTCCAGCGAAGAGTGGACGAAAAACACTTGATGTGTAAAACTGAATGAGTAAAACTCCTCCAGTGTAGTATGGACGGGGTTTTAATATTACAAAATGTCGAGAGAATAACGTCACTTGCATGTGGACCCCAAAGGCAAAGGTTTCCAACACTTAGATTTTAATGGGTCGTTGTAACCACTCTCGATGCTACAATCATGGTATCAAAATCCTGCCCAACTATTGGTGAACGCGTTCTTATCATTTTCGGAATACAATAGGTTACCATAGCAAACGTACCACCTGCTAAAAACACCCTTAATTACAGCTTTTTACGGCAAGGTGATTTTTTTATGTTATCAACTTTTAATAAGCATGATAAGAAGTAATTTTTGGAAAAGTTTAAAATAGCTTTGTAGGTAGGGTTTAGAGCCACCTTAAATTTTCAGAAATTTAAGCGAACAATAAAGTTGCTTTAGCCTCTTGTAATTGCTATCTTGAGAATTCCGGGTTAAATTTGACGAGGACCAGCATGTGTTGTTCAAAATAACACAAAATGTTTCATATTTTTCACTTTTTACAATCTGATATTGTTTTGGGAATTGTAAATCCCTTTTAGTGAATATTTAACGGCTTCTACTGTGAGAAAAGTTGCTTGATTTAAATGGTATTTCTGTTAACTTACATTGACGCCAGCATAGTTGTTCCCGCCTGATAAATCCTGATTGGTCAATTCAAATATCAAGGGCGTTAACCTTATGCAAGGCGAGTCCTACTGTATTTGCATTACATTTTGCAGTCTGGGCTGCCAACCTAATTACTCTGGATGTGAAGTTTCTTGTGCGTCAGCTTTTTTACAAATGCGCGCTGCATCATTCATGAAATAGACAGTAAAGAATGGTAGGTGATTTTTATTCAGTGGCCGGTGAATTGTCAACATTCCGATTCCATCTTACGACTCCGATTTGGCGATTTTCACTAGGTTGTGAGCGCTCTTATCACTCCGACTCCGACTGCATCGCCAGTGAAAACCAGCTATTCCATTTCTTCTGATTCCGTTTACAACTCCGTCGTTTAGGATCAACTGAAAACTGGGTTGTCGGAGTCAGAAGCAAAAGCGGAAGAACCAACCAATCCCAAAGCCCGGAATCGAGCATTGTGATTGTTTTTTTTTTTTCCGTTTTTCCTTGCGACTCCGACAATGCAGTTTTCACTTGATCGTAAGCGAAGGATTCGTAAGTGAAATCAGTGTTCTTCCGGCTCCGTCGGTTTGATTTTCACTAGATCGTATCGCTTTACGCCTGTGATTACGATCAGTGTAAAAACCAACCTTAAGTACGCGTATATGCGTAACCAGGATGAAAAGGGTCATCCGGCCGCAGAAGTTTAAGTTGTTATTACTATTTTTTTCATTTAGGCTATATTTTAGTACAAAAGAGTCTTTATCGTTAATGCCCTACAATAAAGAACTGTAGCTTGCGATTGCAAGGAGTATTATATTTCAGCAGAACTATTTACTCGGGTAGTAGAGAAAGATTCATTTAGCCAGTCAATTGCGCTGTGGAGCGAGCTTCCTTTGCATTTCAGTCTTCAGTGTTGAATAAGGCGGATAAGGCCAGTTCGTCTAGTACCGTAATACCACTCCCACCTAATAACGCAATGGCTATTGTGTCCCACATGTGTCAGAAATTTTGGTTTAATGAGTTCGGCTGGTTACCATTCCAGCGCCAAGACCGTACTTACTAGGATCATTTCTATAGTACGCGTCCCGTCTTTGTACCCTAACAAAGACAACATCATCAACTGTGATGACGATGCGAAGCGTTCATCTCTGAGCGTGAAGCACGTCGCAGACCTTGTCTCTCATGGCAATCAGTCGGCGACGATTGATGACCGTTCCTTTTCCTCCTTTAGCGGGGATTTGGAGGAGGTGATCGCATTCTGAGCGGTTGAATTTTTCCATACCTTATTGAGAGAAAGGAACGCAACCATTATTATGCTATTTTGGTATCCACGATATTGGACCGGAATCATCTCGCAACTCAGGCTAATGCAAGGAGTATTTTTTAATTACAAATGGCATTTATCCCTTTTCAATGACATTCCCCTGCATGAGCCTCCATTCCAAGCTAGTTTCACTCAATGCCGAGAATACGATTACGGTCTGAAGCCCGGTTGAAAGTTAACATAATCGATCAAAGGTTTGGAAATTATGTTTTTAGTATAAATAAAAAAGTTAGGAATACTGCAATATTCTCATTCGGCAGGATTACAACACCATTCATCACAACTCCATTAAAAACTCAGAGTTTAAACAAGGGAAGATCCTTGGATATCTGATCTTAATTAGCATAGACTTTCACGATTTTAATTTCCATTTTCTCCTTAGTGTTTGTTTCCTTTGAGAAGATATAACAAGCACTCTAAACTGTGATTGACACCTGAAAGATCGTCCAAAATATTATATATTATAGATGCTATAACCGCAGTTCAAATATGAATTATTTCATATATATATCACATAACTTC
>CM042752.1:7869901-7912401 GCA_022496165.2 Catalaphyllia jardinei
GGCTTCTTCTTTCCAGTTGCTTAAATTGGAAAATTTACTGCGAGGATCATACTTCACTTGCAAAACAGAGAATCCTAACAATAGCAACAAAACAAAGAAAAAACTTCACGGGGTTTTACACCGAGGTAAACCTGCAGTAAAGACTGCCATCATGCACATATATACTTTGCTTATGGAGTTTTGCCGCTTTTGCCGTTTGGAGAAAGGAGGAATTTTCTACAGTTTAGTTAACAACACTTAATTGAGTTGTATTTGCAAATTTTCAACAAACAAAATAGAATTCTTTTTAAAATCTTAGCCTCGGGTTAATTTTTGAAATATTCTTAAAATTTCGCTTCATTAAGCCTCGAAATTCTTAAACAACAAATTCTCATTTAAAAAAAAAGTGCACCCTAGTGTTTCGGGGCCCGTTTCTCGAAACAACCGGTAACTCAACAAATCTGCAAATCATATTTTGAAATCAGTCTCAAGAAAATTAGGATGTGTTCTGACCTCTAATGACGTCCATTTTGTTTCTGTAGCTAATAACTTTACTATACAGTTTTAAAAACTTTTGAAACCCTCATCTGGAATGGAAAACAAAACAGTTTCACGGGCCCGTTAATTACCGGGAGCTTCGAGAAAAAAGCCTCAGGTCTCCATATGAAAGTTTTAATTAATACGGCCCTAGGGAATTTATTCCAGACATAACTTTTCCTTAAAGGGGGTATGTTTCTAAAGAAACTGTGGTGCTGCGTCGGTGGGAGTATTACAATATAATTTGGTTTTATCAACTGAGTTGATAATGTGAATTAGCCACCGTAAAGAGATTCAGAAGCTGACGTTTCGAGTGCTAGCCCTTCGTCGGAGCGAGGTTGTGTGTGGTTTATATACAGAAGTATGGAGCTACGCTATTGGTTGGTGCCTGGCAACGTGAAAAACAGAATAAATTAGTTAAATGAAAAACGTTCGTTGATACCGTGAGGATAAGGAGTGCCGATTTGAAAAATAAATTTTTGTTCTAGAGTTTTGCGGCTTTCTGTGCTTCCTTGATGTAGGGAGAGGCCGCAGACTGTCATATGTTGCGTAGAATGATTCGGCAGATTAAAGTGTCTAGCGACCGGTTTAGATACGTTTTTGTCGTCTTTCTCTACGTCACGAAGATGTTCTCGAAATCGGTCGCCTAGTCGTCGTAGTCCTAGTCGCCTAATTCGCTCCGACGAAGGGCTAGCGCTCGAAACGATAACTTTTCCTTAGTTCACTCGTGTTCGGTCTACGTTCCTACCAGAGTGAATTCGAGGGTAGAGGCTCCATTCTCGAACAGCGGCTCGTCTGCGCATTTGTCGGTTAGTACTTGGTGTATCCCTTTGCATAGTGTATTTAGAACGTAGCATAGTATATTTATCCTTATTATAGAGTATTAGATACACTATAATATCTGGAAGGGATACATGAAGTACTTAGGCATTTGTCAGCCCAGTCCCTGATTCCCTTTACTAGGGCTAACGCCCAGTGGGTCTTTCATGGGTTTCACATAGCACTTAAATTTACACTTAGGAGTTAATTCTCTGTTCCACCATTTGAGTCCAGTCTATCTTGGTGACGCCACCGCTGACAGTTCGGTTTAACCGAGCCGGGAACGCATGGGGACTAGGCCGCGCATTCGTTATTTTGGGTTGCCGCGCAACGCTCCTTCCCTCGTGGAGTGGGAGTGAGTGGAAGTGGAGTATTTGAGTAGCTCACCGGTCGGCAGTTATGGTGTTATGTTATAGCGGTTCTCCCCTCAGTTTAAATACTCATTCGATTCGGAAAGACGACCCACCCGAAAAAAACAGAAAGATGAGATACGACAACAGTCATCACAGCTGTAACTGAATTCGTTGTTTCCATTTTTTTTTATTTCTTTACTTTGATTCAACTACACAAACCTCTTATTAAAACTTAAAAAAAACAATCTACAAATCAATTAGACCAATGCATGCACGTTAAACCCAGGCGACTTAAGTTCCTTGATTTGATTCTGTGGAGTGAAACTACTGTCACTAATTCAATAGTGAATTTATTTGAACTCATACAACTTAAAACTTAACAAAAACAAAACACGACCGCGAGTGCCTTGCTTCTGTTATGAACCGTTTTGCTTTCTTCCAAGTTTCAGGACGCTTTTCTTTTTTCAGGAAAACACTGAAATGAGGCGAAGCTATGATCGCCGCAGGGCCAATTCGTTACTAAAAGTTCCCTGATAGCGAAGAAAAGCAAGTCAGATTCGAGGTCTTCCAGTAACATTTTGAATTTAAAAGAAATACTTTTCAAGAATACTATATTTTTACGACATTTCTGGATTAAAGCTTTAGACTGGACATAACACCTGACTAGCAGGAGCTAATGCATTGACCAATCAAAGAGCACTATCGGTAGACGCCACGCTTTCGTGATTGGCTCTCTGATTGGATTCACCTATTAATACGTGAGTGGAAAACCACCCTTAGATGATTTTCAGTCCGCACTGCGCACTCTTGAAAGTTTATGTTCCATGCATTACGTCACAAAATGTGAATATTTTGCAACTACTTACATGAAGTAAATTCAAAGTTTCATGTCAACCGCCATTATGGACGTAAAGCCACACGAAGCTTTATGCTTAGCTCTTTCTCATATCACTTGATGACACAACTTCGCAGCTGTAACAATCAGTGAAGCTGTTGGGAAAAGAATTTGAAAAGCCTCGAAGATAAGGTATGTGGTTCGTAACAAAATACAACGATTCGTATTCCATCGAGTGGGATTTTTATATTTATAAACATAAGGATACTGAGACTGCGCAATACCGACTGCAAACCTTAGCTTAGTGGTGCGTCACAATCTTAAACATCGTAAATCGCGAGTGATTTTTAAAGTGATGTTTCACTGGCACCGATCATCGAATCAAGGAAATATTTCTCTCGTTTAGCGATCAAAGAATCATTTTCCACCCGTAGCACAAGCATTTGAGACGTTTACATCAAAACACAGTGTATCTCGACTAAAGAGTTATTTTACCGGTTAAAAAAAATTGGCGGCGACGCCACCCCTAAGAAACAATATTTAACCTAAACCTGCGCTATCTATAATTCACCCACACAATTCAAATCCCGAATCATGTTAAACTACGACAGTCCTTCCCCGAATGCAACCATGCGAGACTTACGTCTCTGTACCAAGTGACAGCTACATAGCAGCCAAGTTTGTTGTAAAAAATCCACATTATTTAAAAAACTTAAGTTCAGTTAAAGCTAAGCTAAGAACGAAAAACAAAACACGTTACCGAAAGCTTTCCGAATCCCGAATATCTAAAACGAACATTTCGCGAATGTGCTACGCAACCCGTCGATCTAAATTTCGATCTTTAAGTTAGAACACGATCCTTCCGATTCAAATTTACAAATCGACGAGCTCTCTTTCGCTCAAGGGCTAAAAAATTTGGTCCAATCTAAGGCAATACGCCATCGAAATTGGAATAAACACGAATGCAGTTGCAGTCTTTAAAACACCTGCTTTGTTTTAGTTAAATATAAATAAAGTTAATCTCCATGCCAGTTGGTTAGAAATAGCCAGTTGTAAAGTTTCTATACAGTATATAAACAATTTATTAGGGCAGGATTCGTATTTCTTAGAGAAAAAGAACTTTGCAACATGGACTATCATCGCAGGGAAAAAAGAAATTCATTTCGGCGCGAAAGAAACATTTTTTAGAATTGAACACGAAGGAAGTGAAACGATCTGGAAATTGAAACTTGTCAAATCACAAATGCGTGAGCAAGGCTTGTTATTGTAGAGGAGACCGTACGGTGAATTTAAATGAAATTCAATCAGCTGTTCTCTCGACTGTTTCAAAAAAACTCTCGGCTGACGAAGTATAAGGACTTAAGTCAGAGATAACCGGAAGGAAAATGACACGGCTCGCAATCGAGGCACACAATGAGACTTGTACAAGCAAAACCTACATCCAAAACTAATCAATGCGAAAATTTGTACGGCTTCCTATTTCCTTAATATGTACAATGAAATTTGACAAATGTGTTCTCTCCTTTTCTTTCGTGAAAATAAAACACGCAGTTGGACTCGTTTAAGAGAGAATGAACTTGAGGAAGGAATGACTTTAACTTCGAATCGACGCACGCTATTTTCAAACTGCGTCAAGGTTACCCAAAATGCCACGAGCGATGTGATGTCACGTGACCTAGAATTGCCGAGTCATTGGTTGTTCAAACGAACTGTTGCTTGCTAAGGAATCTCTGTAAATAAGGATTCCTTATGGAAGTATTAGAAACATTCCCTCTCTAAGGTTCACTCTCGTGTTTTTGATTCTATCAACTACCGAGTCCTGCTGCATTCTCTAAGCTACGAAGCATTACATTTTGCAGTCTGGGCTACCATCCTAACTACTCTGAACGTGAAGTCTCTTGTGCGTCAGCCTTTGTACAAATGCGCGTTGCATCTTTCATAAAATAGACAATTAAGAATAGCCCAGAAAACAATTGAGTTTGCATTCAAATTACAGTACTGTGTGCAAAACGACCTGCAAACGAGGCTGTCGGAGTGACTCGTTTGCACGTTATGCTACACTACAAGAGTTTGCAACTGCAACTGCCAAAGGCGCTATTATTTAAGAATTAAATAACAATCACAATAGATTCTTTCATTTCTTCTTGGTTTTGAAAACATTTTAAAATAATCTTTTTCTTTTCTTTTCTTTCTTTTCTTTTCTTTTCGAAACAAAAATCAGTCACACAAGCGCTCCATATGGACACACCGACATATTCACTCGAGAAAGAGTTCAAAACAAATCCGTTCCGTAGTTCAGTAGAGAATGAAACCTACCAGCTTAAGGTGGTCGCTACCGAAGAGAAATTTGAAAACGCAGTTTCAATTCAAAATGAGCGGTGTTGCGTTTTCAAATTCCTCCGTCGTAGTGCGCCCAGAAAACCGATTTAATGCATTTCAAAGAGAAACCTTCGTTTTCAAACTCGTCCGGAGTACGAGTACGAATGCGGACGAGTCGTAGTCACAACCATGCTGGAAAAACTGCCATTGATGGAAAAAAAATATTTCGGGCCAAATTTCATTTCCAGGATATTCAAGCCTTTAAGGTGTTTTATAGCGCGAAGATTTCATTCACTAACCAGCCAATCAGCACCTCAAAGAAGCGTCTGGGTAACATGCTCAGAGAAATCACACCAGGACGAGCAAATGGACACGAAAAAAATCAACACCTGATTGGAAATGGAAACAGAAACTGACAAAAACAATCCTGAAACAAACAAACAAACGCAAGAAAAACAGCACAAAAAAAACAAACAGAAAAAGCAGACAACCTAAATATAATGTGCTCCATTAAGTGAGACTAGGCGAAAAAATATTACCCAGCGTCACACTGTAAAATAAAACAAGACTTTAAGTTATCTTTACCTTAGAATTAAGCACCAAGGAGGCCCTATTAGGGGTTTACAGGATATGGGAAATTTAGGTCTCCCCTCCCGCCTCACCCTAATGGGGCCTCCAAAGTCAACAAGCATTCTCTATACGTATCTATCTAATTAAGTTGGTTTCCACCAGCGCATAATAATCATCGGTATCACACACAGATGCAGAAACGTTCGGTGAAGCTGGCGCCTTTTTTAATGGATTTTCCCAATAAAACGCGCCAGATATCAACATCTTACTGCCTCTGCGTATCTTATGCTCACGCGCAAGTGAAAAGCACTCTCAAACTTTATTAAATACACCATTTTACTAATGATCAGTTCCTTTTGAATTGTGGGTAGATCCAGTCCTTTGTGGGGGCAAACGGCCAGTTTAGGACATAATTTGAAATTGTAATTTTGCCCGTTTGCCCCCACAAAGGACTGGATCTACCCACAATTCACCAGGAACTGATCATTAGCAAAATGGTGTATTATAGTAAAATCATTCCATACTAAATCAATGCTTTTCCCATCTAAAGAAACATTTCTAAGGCTCAAAAATGAAAGTCAACACCCAGACTTCTTTTCGGACTTTGAATGGATGATCTTGGCTAAAAAAAAGTCTTCTCCCCGATCATCAATTGGTGTTTTCGTAAGGTTTGAAGTCGGTAATTTCCAGGTTCAAAGAGGGCATTTTGTATCTGATTAAATTAAGCTTTCAAATATTCTGCGCGCTGCCATATTTGGTTTTGCAAAGCTTGATGGGAGATTGCAGCCACAGAGCGTGGTCGTGCTTTCTCAAAAGGCAGCCTTTCGTGATTTTACGGAATATCCTAGATATATACGTGCTTGCAATCGTTTTTAATGCCTGTTACAGCTAAAAAGTGGGTGCTACTGTCGCGAAATCCTATTCCGGTAGACTACACAGTTAGTTCTTCGACAACTCAGCAACGTAAGTTCACACGGCGGCGACTGAGAAGGTTTTATTGAAAAAAACCCTGCATTCAAACCAGATACGGAGTTATCGACTCCAAACCCCCGAGCCAGTTTTAAAAAACCATTAAGTAGACTTTTGGCGTGATTCAGAATTTGAGTTAGTTTGATCAATCGTCATTGCAAGGTTCGGTCTGTCGTCCAAAGCCTTGTGTAGTATTTGTATCTTTTGTGTTCCTCAAGAGAGACTTCAGAAAGGTATTGAGAGAGGGAAAGACTCGCGCTTTGTTCCGTAACGCTTCCTTTAGCTTTCAGACATAAAACAGAAAACTTTCAAGGTCACCAAAAATCAAACGGATCCATAAAAATAGACATCTTCATTTCATTTCAGTTAAACACCTCAGGTGTGAATTCGGTTTAAATTAGTACCCAGTCCTGACCCGCCAGGCTTCGCCGCGGCCAGCCTGTAAAATCTTATTCCATTCATCTGCCAAGGTTTTTTTTTTCATTTCCTCAAGTGGGCTCTGAACCCAGTTTCCATGATCACGTCAAACTGAAACAAAAGCAAAATGGCTCATTACTCATGAGCAACGAAAACATTAGATGGTTAAAATTAAGGATATAGGTTAGCGGTGACGTGTTCAAGGAAACCTGGAGGTGACTCCTTTACGGATTTCTCTCAGGCCCTCGCGTTTAATTGATTTCGTTGACATATCCGAGACGAACGGCCGGGAGGGATAGCCTCAGCACGAAAACTATTAGCGGAGGCGAAAAATCGAGGCCCAGAAACTAAGAGATAAACTGACCCGTGCTTACCCCGTGCAACTCCATTCATTGACTCCGTGCCGATCCTTTTCGTGCACTGTTACAAAGATCAATGCTAGTAATCCCATATTGTGCTGTACTGACTAGGAAGTCGCAGACAGCTAACGAAGTTGAATAGTTGTTCTAGAGGTGGTATTGCGATATTTACCTTCTAGTTATGTACACAAAGGAAGCGAGGAAGAAAAGGAGTGAGGGTAAGAGGGAGAAAGTAGAGAAGGAGGAGAAAATCAGTTTTCTAAAAGCTAACAGCTCCAAGCTCCCATGTCCTAAATCACCTCGCCTGGAATGAATTTCGTGGAAAAACGCTGAACATCTATTTAACAAATAGATTCCATGTTGCCGTGCGTCTGTTCAGTAATAGATCACAGATGACGTCAAAATGTGGTAAGTACAAAAAAGTGGCACACGAGGCGTAGCCGAGTGTGTCACTGATGTTCTTACCACATTTTGACGTCTTCTGTGATCTATTACTGAATCAGACGTACGGCAACATGGAATCTATTTGTTTTATATAATAACGAAAAGCCTTTTTTGTTTCAAAACATTTTAACATAACGCGAAAGCCGGCCTTTTGCCCCGCCTTTGCACGAAAAAAGCCATTTGACGTGATCTATACATTCAAAATGAAGCAGTTTCATTGGTTGCTATGCGTAGCAAAGAATTGTGATTGGTCAAGAAAAATCACGCCACTGTCAAACCTGACTCGAGCGTCGCTTCTCGTGGAATGAAAACTTACAGCGAAAGCAGAATTGAACTGCAAAATCTACAAATCTTGAAGAAAATGCTGGAATAATCAAGTCAGTTTTTGTCATTGGAGCAGCCCTGCGAGCCGAAAAGCTTGGACGTTGCCTTGATAATTGCAAGAGTTGAAAAAATAGTCTCGGAAAAGTTGTGGTTGCGGTCAACCCAGAGGCCATTTGATTCGAGTTTTGAACGAAAGGAGCGTAAATGACGGTGGAGATTTTTGTCTTCTGTGGTTGGTGATTCTCAAATCAGCTTGATATAGTGTCGGAGACACATTTTAGCTGCGATACTGTTGACCGTGAGCTGTGGTTAGCTATACTTAGCTCGCTGCTGTGGCCTGAAACGGACAGGAACATTCGCATCGGAAAGGTTATGTATTTTATTTTACCAATTTTAAGAAGTGATGTTTTGATGTTTCATTCCTGACATCAATCAGTGAATCAACAGTTGTTTAGACACTGGGAAAAGTTAAATTTTTGAAATAAATTAATCTCAGAAACATTTTGTTTATTGGGATTGTTAAATTCGAGATAACGGAGTGGTTCTTGTGCGTGGTTTAGTCGCGCTCAACTGCCGACTGAGGCTGCTAGAAAAATTATTTCTGTATCTTTTTTTTTTTAAGAAACGGCTTTATATTTCGTTTTCTGGCTTCTCAAACCTGTTTAATTCCCCAGCAAGACTTTTTTGTACCTTATCTTTTGCCCAGTCACGTAAAATATCATTTTAATTCTCAAAACTTTCCGCCATGTTAAAACGGCAGAGGGAAAAACTTTGTAATGATGACGTCAATCGTGCATCTGTCCTCTGATAAATCATAGGCGAGAACCAATCAAAATGCGAGAATAACTTGGGTTGTTATATAATTTTCATTGCTTCATATTACTTTCTACGGGATTACGGGATCGACGCTATCGAAATATACCGAAGGCTCACCGACAACACGACACTCGAACGAACATACCCGAAGACTACAGAGTCAAATAATGACTCCCCATGATGCTTTGCGCGAAGAGGTTCAAAATGGCGGAAGAGGATCGTGTTGAAAGCGTCGCTGAAAGGTAAATATTAAAATTTTATCGCTAATAACATTTTTTTGACCATTGGCCAAACCATATTTTAACTAGATAATGCATAGAATCAAGCGAACTCCTAAAAATGCACACTACATGTATTTTTGAGTATTTTTTTCCGTGGGACAATGTGACAAACTTGTTTAGCGTTTCCTGGCGTTTCTCAACTAAAAATTGCGTTCTTTATGTTATTAATATGTTAAAGCCTGTGTTTATATTAGTTGGCACGGGTTAACTAGCCATCAATTAACCTTATTAGGTGAAAATCATTAGTAAACTTACTTTAAATAATTCGTAGTTCCCCAGTTTTTTTGCCATCTTCATTTTCTTTAATAAAGAAGAAAAGAGGTTTCACTCCACTAACTAATAATAATTCCTCGACGCTCACATGTATGTGTTAGTGAAAGAGAATTCTTTGCAAAATGAAAAATGCCCTCAGGTACAGCTTGCGTGTATGACACTAAATACTCTGCACAATAATTTGTCTACCTCATTCCCAGGGTTGCTCACCTTCCTGCTCCCTGGAGCAAGAGAGGGGCTGGGACGATGAGAGACCCTGGGAACGAGGTTAACAATTTATTTGTCAGTACATGTGTACATGACTTATCCTGTATGAAGTGAACACCAAATGCACTGCTCACCTTTGTTGATAAGGCGATGCATAGCTTGCCATTCTGTGTTCCTCCAAAGACTGAGCATGGTCAGCAAGATGCTGTGGTAGGCCAGTCGCTTGTGGTGACATGGGTGGCCCAAGGGGATCCCCTTCGCCGACAATTGAATGGTCCTGAAATGTAGAATGAACCAGACCCTGTGATCAACAGTGCAAGGTGAAAGTGCTACTCAATAGCTTTCATTTAAATGGTCACACACTAGGGTTTCACCCACAGACTATAAAGTTAGATCCACCTTTAACAGCATAATAAACAGTACCACATGGAAGTACTGCTCAATAGCTTTTATTTGAATGGTCACATGCTAGAGTTTCATCAACAGACTTGAAAATAAGATTAAAATCACTCTGTGCAACACAGTTGACAGTGCCAAATGGAAGTGAATAGTCACATGCAAGGGCTTATAGTGTGTGTACCACCGATGTATTTAAAAGTGGGATTAGAACCAACTTGTACTGTAAAAGAAACAGTACCACATGAAAGTGGTACTCCATAACATTTGATTGGATGGTCAGCAACTAAGGTTATATCAACTGGCTTACAAGTTCAAACCCATGAAGGTTTCATTCACAAAGATATAAAGTTCCAGTAGCTAGAACCAGCACAGTGAAAAGTACCAAGCAAATGTAATATCATGGTAGTTTTCAATGTATTTAGTCCATGATGTTCAGTTAATTTGTAACATGCAGGTTTCCTTTAATTTCAAGACAAAAGTTACAAGTGTGTTATTAAAGTGTGTTATTAGGGTAAAGTTCTATTCCATAGTGATGTAGTAGTGGCAAAATTTATGGGAGTGACAACCTCTCGATCAGGTCCTTGCTATTGACAGTTTACTCTTGCAAAAACTACAGGACTGTATAAATTGGAAATTTGATAAGTTTATGGAGAACAGATAGAAGCATCATATAGACTTTTGCTGACATAATTTTTCTCACTTACAAAGCAACCTTTTACTGTTACTGTGCTTTCAATAACATGCAAACTCTAAAATTCAGAGCTTAACAGACAAATGTGTTTTTCATTACCGTCAATCAAATGTTCAGCAGCTCCTCCCAGCTTCCGACTTCTGCCGAATGCGCAGTAATCAAATCGTTGTGCACAGTTCAGACCATGAAACAGTGCTCAGCAGTAGTTGTAAGCTGGGAGGACCCACCAAACATTTGATTGACAGCAGCAAAAAATGCATGTTATTGATTACAGTCTGCCTGTTATTGATTTCTCACCTCAAGTGACATGTAATGTGTGTGAGGGTGTTGCGGTTGTCCATGCTGATGCATCATTTGCCAAGAGGCTTGCGAGAAAGAGCCATGAACTGGACTAGTTATGTACTGTGAGCCTGACATTTGTAATTGGTTCATCTGACTCGCTAGGTGTTGCACAGAACTCTGCTGCATTGGACCAACATTGTGCTCCATCGATGATGGTGTTACTGCTGTTGCTGCTGCTGCTGCCAGCTGGCTCTGAATCAGGAATGATAATGCAGGTTAGCAATGAAAGCAGTTTGTAAATTAATCTCATTTTATACCGACCTACTTGGTTTAAATACAGTAACTACATGTAAAATTAAAAGAGGCACAGTGGTATGGTGGTTAGCATATTAGACAAGAGGGCTGAGTTCAAAATGGATACATGTATGGAAAGCTCTGTCTCTCCTAAGTTAGTTGTTTTTCATAACAATCTGCTGATGTAGGAATTGATGACATCTCAATTACATGTGTAGTTCTTTGTCTACAAAATGGACTCCTGTATGGAAAGTTCAGTCTCTCCTGAGTTAGTTGTTTATCATAACAATCTGCTTGCATAGGAATTGATGACATCACAATTCTTTGTCTACAGCTGCACCCCTCCAAATGCACTCTGGGGACAACAATGGGCATGAAAGGGTTCATTAGTGCCATATCTGGTCTTAGGCACATTTTGGACTGAATTAATTAATATGAATGTTTTAGAGTAATATTATTGTTCCTGGAAACGTTGTGCCTTGCAATTTGGGAAGAAAATGGATATAATTGTTCACTTTAATGTAATATATCAAACATGAAAGACCACATTTCCAAGCACCAAAGTACATGTACGGTGTAACTCACTGGTGGAAGTTGATGCTGCATCTGAATGTAGGGTTGATGTGTAAGCCAGCTTCCACCTCCTGCTGCTGCAAGCTGGTACGCTAAAGGTATGTTTGTTTGGACAAATGCAGTACCCTGCTTCAAGGCAAACAAAGCAATTCTGTATTTCAGTGAATCTTCATGTAATTGCCCTTGCAGGGTTTTGCCTCGAGACCTGATTACAAGTAGTACTTTAATTGGAGCTCCACGTTTAGGCTTGGCAAAATCAAAGTGTTTTAAAGTATCTCAAAGGTGTCCAGTTAGTGCATTTAGGGTATGTTTAAATGATTAAAACCTTGATTGAAATTTTGACGACAGGAAATGGACAGTAGAGAAATTGAAGGGGAATTGAATGCAGCTATTATTACACAAATTTGTCTATGGTATTTAACAGCATGGGTCAGCTGTAGGCTATTGTCAATTAATCCTAGTATTGTGCTATAAAATTGATTTTTTTAAAAATAGTTGTCAAAAAATTATCCTATTTTAAACACACAAACTATTCAGTCAGTCTATCAACCATTCAACCAATCATTCAACCTATAAACCAATCAACTATCAATCAACTGATCAATCAATCAATCATTAAGCTAACTAATGGCTACCAGAGGCAGAAAAGTATCGAGCGACATTATTGAGAGAGCAAAGCTTCTGCATTGAGCCTTAAAAAACATCTGATATTCTATGGTGGCAACCAATAGTGCTGTAACTGTTTTCTAGCATGTGATAGACAGGTTGTCAATATCTGGCTTTAATGTCCTGTAGTAGGCAGATCAAGTGTTAATGAGAGCATGTCTTACCTGTCCAGGGAGCACTGTGGCATGTGTAGTCATAACCCTTGCTGAGCTTGTAGACCTACACATTGGTAATATATACAATTTGTACCAATCAGACACTGATATGAACTGCCAAGCTATCTTAAATAATCATCATAATGATTGTTTTCTGTAGCTTATCATGACTTTTTGCTTTTAATTTGTTACAATAGTTCTTATGTTTAATTAGTTTTACTATTTATTCATTAATTTAACTTAATGTAAAGCACTTTTGAATATTCTACTACAGTTTTAGTGCTAAACAAATTCAATATTATTATTATTATTATTATTATTATTATAATTATTATTATATGGCTTGCTCTTGAAGCTGATATAACATACTCTCTGATTGGCTAATTGTGGGGCACTGTAATGCCCACAGGTCGATTACAGGCTTGTGAAAACAAAGCAAAAACCATATAATAAACAACTTATTTCCTCAAACAGTCAGTCTTTATGGGAAAATTTCAAACCTCGCCCTTACGGTGTTGACCTTGCTATCGCTTAGGGCACTACAGCAAGGTCTTGGTCAGATATCTTCCCATAAAGACCTTACTCTCAGTTAATAAGTAGTTAATATAATAACTTTACAAACATAATCAACAGATGAAAAGAATGTCTGGCAGTATAGAATACTCACCCATTTTGCATGACTAGAGGTTCACCGTATCCTAGAAGGGGTACACCCTATGCAAACAGTGAAAAGAAATGATAACTACATGTGCATGTGTATGTACAGTATATTTATAAACTGACAATGATTAGTCAAAACCAGTTGCAAAAATGCACCAATTCTTCATGTATTTTGAATTACAAGCTCACTTCACTTTTGTCATGACCCCATGGGGGTAATGGGCCAGACAAGCCAAAGGTAATGGGAATTTATTTTTCAGCACTTAACCTTAGCCATGCTCACAGGGCTGAGTCGTCACAGACAAGTAGATTTTCCTGCCGGGCAAGTAACTGGACAAAAAAAGTAAACTAAAACTTGCCCAAGTAAAGTAAAACTTGAGGGCTGCTTGTCCAAAAAGGAAAGCTAAAATTCTTTGATTCTCTTTGATCCTTGACTCAATAAAAATATGTCAAGACAGTAAATGACTGCTCATAGTGTGATGACTGTGCACTGTTTTTTTTTGTGGCTCAAAGAAAGTTTCAGCTCCTTGAACAATTTGACACCTCACAAATTTAATTTCACAAAGTCTAGCACCTGTTCAGGCCATTTTTAACCACTTCCTTTGTTATGGTATTGGCATGTCTATAGACAAAAGCTCCTTGTGATACATGACAATTTGAATAATATATAATTTGGGTGTGTTTTGGAATTATAACTGAGTTCACAACACAAATTTTGGAAATTAAAAACACTTACTTCCTGTCTATTAATTGACCATGAATTTTCTGTAACAAAGACACAAACAAAGATCTAATTAGATATGACACAGTGCTTCTTATCAATAATAATAGTCAATGTAATCAGGGCATTTGTGAGCCTCGCAAGATGCAAGGATTTCTTGTTAGGCTTAGTCTCAGCAGGAGTGGGAGTATATCGCCAAGATCTTGTCAGTCTCTCCAAGATCACCAAGGTCCCTGCAAGATCTCGGACAAGATATAGGCTGTGGTTTAATTGTGGGTTTAAAATTATTTGACGCCAGTTTGATTCTTAGTTCTCAGTGCGCCATAGTTATTATCATGATTCAAAATAAGGAATAAAATAAACTGCTCTGACAAAAATTTCAATCAAAAATAAAATTAACCACAAATAATAGTCATCTTACTGGAAGCAAATCAACTGAACATTACCATGATTTTGCTGTGTTTGTTGCCTTTTCTTTGGACCTCCATCAGCAAATTTCACAACTAGTGCTTCAATGCTACCTATAGTGAAGGTGAAAATAACAAAAAACGTAAAACATTTTATCTAAGATCAACGTGACACCAGAAGTACTTTTGTTATTAGAACAAACCGGTCAGATAAAACTTTCTGATTGAGGCAAATGAGCAAACAGAATGTCTTGTACCATTTTGCATTCTCCCAATATCTTGCACCTGTACAAGATGGGCATGGAAGGAAACATTAATTAACTTCCCAAACATCTTCCAGTCTGTCATAAGCATTGCCATTTGAATTGTTGTTTGACAGAAAACACCTTATGCTTGGAAAACTTTTTACATTGTAGCAAGCAAAATACCATATACAAGTGGACATAGTACCTTGAATCTTTTTTCCATTAAAGTCTTGAATTATTTGTTCACAAATCTGTGTATTTTCCATTCTGTAGGTAGAAATTTCAAGATTTACAGTGGATATAAATAAACTAACCACAGCAAAACAACAAGAAAGGAAATCAGGGATCGGTAATGTCAAAGAGGGGTTTGATAAGGGGCTTGGCACTTAACAAACTGACTGGATGTGAGGACAATTTTTTTGTCTGCCTGGTTTAACTATAGAGAGGAATGTTTTTCTTATAAAGTAGTTCAGTTCAAAACGTTTTGCCTGCTTGTGGGAAACAGCTTTGTTCCTGCTAAATACATCAATGAAATCCTTGATCAAAATTTTAAAGTAGATGTGAGTGAAAATGTGAGGCCACCATAAAATTACACTTCTAACAAAATATAACCAATGACGTTCTTGTAAACTGAATGTCATCGTCAGCTGTCGTTATTAGCTGCCTTTTTTATTTAAAGCCATCCTGCTTTCTACTGCAGTTTGCTTTACTTCTATTTCCTTAGATTAGAAATGAAATCTTCAGGCATTAAGTTCCTTTTTCAACTTATAATTGATTACACAACCGGCATCTTGTGTCTCATTAGTTATGTGTACAACTAGTTTTAATAATTAACCCTATTCAGACTGGGGGGAGGGCTTTTCAAACCCCCCCTTGGGCAAAATCGTGATAACTCTTACACCGAAAGAGGTATGACATTCAAATTTTCTGACTTTTCCTAAAATTTATCTAGGAACATTTTGGTATAATTACCATGTCCGTGTAATTAATCATGTTGCCGTGGCAACCAGTTTCTGACACATTGGTTTTGGAAAATTTAAAAATGGTGGTTTTTTTGCTTTAAGATCGCATTTTTACGCTTATAGTGCTTTTTGTTGTTAAAATGGTCTTTGCTTGGGACTAGTTTTTTACCGTAATTACATCAAAATGTTTCACTATCGAATATTTGGGGGGGGAGGTGGGGTAAAATTTGTCACTTTTTTGCTTTGATAAATATTCTGCTCTATCTTCCAAATAACATTTCTAAAGTCATTTGTTTGGGTAATAAACATTGGTTTGATACTTCTTTTATACATTCTGAGCTTTTTCCCCTTTGAAAGTTGCTTTAAATTATAATTTTAACAAACAACGGAAATCCAAGATGCCAGATTGACCATGGCAGATCCAAGATGGCGGACAACCATTTCAAATTTTAAATTTTATTGCTTCCTATTGCTTTTTCTCACTGTACAAGTGTTTCCTTGTTACTAGTTCATAAGAAAGAATAACAAAAAAGATGACTTTACCAATATTATTGATATTTTACATTTCTAAGTGGAAAAATAATAAGAAACATTGAAAAATCGGAATATGACGTCACTGTGATGTCGTCATTAGGCGTGGCAAGTCAAAACTGGGTGTGGGGCTTCTTTGTACGGAGATGATCATTGTGTGTAAATTTCATGACCCTAGCAGTATTGGTTCCAGAGATACAGAGGGGGCTCCGAGGAGCCTCTCCCCCTCCCCAGTCACAGATTGACCAAAAAGCCCAGTCTTAACAGGGTTAAGTCACAGGGTCATTCCATGATCATGGATGTTACATTTGTGAAAATATGGTGAGAGAAAATATCAGTTTAAAAAAAGATACAAAAAATATAATAAAATATCACTTTTACTTTGTCTATGAAAGACAGGGAAGAGTTGCATGTAAAGTTGAAAACTTGTCAAATGAACTGTCATGGATGTTACAGCTGAATCAACCATGCCCAGAGGTGTAAATCTAAAACCATAAATTCCTTGATAGTGAAATTCTAGTAGTTTGGTTCCCAACAAAGTCCGCATCCAATAATAAAAATGTAAAGTATCCGAAACACAAATTAATTCATGATGTGAGAGTACTTAAAAATCTTAAAAACTTACAATTTAACATGTAGAAAGCATGTATGCCACTTATCTGTTAAATTACCTCGCAAATCCTACACCTCTACTCTCATGTTCTGTATCTCTTAATATTCTTGTTGATATTACTTTGCCGTATCTTCTCAGCAATGCTTCTAATTTCTAGGGATGCAAAATCAGCACTGAAGTTTAAAGCCTGTTTTACACCTACCATAGACTTACAGTTCCTTTGGACATACATGCACTGTTATTGTGCAGTTCCACAAAATATCTATACCCACACCGAGGTACCCACACCAAAGTAGGTTAACAGAAAGTCCCAGCAGGAGGGAGAGGGGGGGGGGGGGGGTGTCAAAATCCACAATTTGTAAAGGAAAGTATTAAGCTAAAACAGAATTTCCAGAGGGATGGGTGGTTCAATCTAAAGACCCTTCCATGGAAGGGGTATGGATGTTTTCTGGAAAACCAGATTGCTGTAAATGACAGTGTTAAGCCCCAGGTACACTTGCAATTACTTTAAATGAACTTGTGAGTGTGCAAATGTTGAATACTGTACCTCAGCTTGGAAGGGGATAAACTCAGAGATACAGACTCATATTACTGCTTGTACATAGCCAAATACATTTTCACCCTTTGAAGTTGAGGATGAGGCAACTTTGCAGGTACATTGGGGTAAAGACCCAGCATACATGTATCTTGTAACATTGGCAGATGTTGTTCTCATGTATTGGAAATGTACAATGTGTAACCAGGTACATCTACATACAGTAGTAAACACTATGTGGCAAGAAGATCCACACCATAATAAAAATCACACTAAAAACAATTTATATACAAATTATGACGATCTCATGACACAAATAAACAGACTTACTGCTTCATCAAAATTCTTTGGAAGATAAAGAAAATATAAATTTGTGGGGTCTTGCTCTTGTTGCTGTTAGAGAAAAAGATAACATGGACATTAAATAACCCTCCCTAGAGAGATGATTTTATAACTACAGATATTTTCATGTATATTCAGGTTGTTTAATTCTAGCTAGAATCAAACACTAAATAAATCACATTGGTTTAATCCAGACCAGTAAAAAAGTATAATTGCTAGAAAGTTCAGGTATAGTCTTCCCATTGCATACACCATTTAATACGTTAATTCTCATACTCTTTGAATGCCAGATTAACAAATAGCATAACTTTACTTGCTATAAGTCTTAAGGCATTCTGTTCATAGTCTATCAATTAAGTTTTCCACAAAACTGTTGAATGTCACAGAAATGTAATTAAATGTACATTGTTGAAGATTGAAATGATTTCTGCTGGTAAAAAGGTGCAGAATGAAAAGTTGATTCACTACTTGCACTGTACGTAACAACGGAAAGAATTCACTTAATTCATTGTTGTTGATGCACACCTGGTACAAATGCAGATTAAAATTTCCATGCAGCTTAAAACTGTGAAAATGTTGGAAGATAATAATGGAGACTTGTTATTGATAACAATATGGTTTCATAACCAACACTTTTATCACATTTTGGCACATGTTTGATCCTTTGGTACAGTAGGTAAAGGTTTCTTTTATCTGTATTGTATTTAGTACATAATATTTGAATTAATTATAGTGCAAATAAGCTTAAAGGAACACCGTCACAGTTGAACGGTTTGAAAAGTTTGGCCTAAATTTTTCAATTTCGTTTTTTGTAGTACATGTCAATCTTCACCATCCTTTGGTGTTTTTCTATTTTTGTAAAGAATTATTTTCAACTTCCTTCAATTTAATGGTAATTTTGTCAATGGTCAAAATACCACAACTGTGCTTCTTTAAATAAGGTAGCACTAGCTAAGTAAAGGTCGTAATACTGGATGTCATGGTTGAACTTTACATCAATCACTTTTGACATATGGCATCCTAATGCCATATGGTTCATTAATGAATAAATGTATTTTAAAGAAAGGAAATTCATTGGATCAATTCCAAAGGAGCTTGCAGTTTTAATAAATTAAGCTCACAACATGAATCACTACATGATTCCTTACACCACAAAAATGGCTATAATTTGGCAAAGGAAATGACAGGAAGCACACATAACAAGGACAACACAACACCACATTTGTGCACCTTTGCCATTTGGGCTTGAATTCCTTTATTCTTCAAGGCCGTCACTGCCTTTTGTGCCACAGTAGGGGACTCGAAATCCACAAATCCATATCCTGTTTGAATAAAATGAATTATACTACAGCTGCCAGTAAATTAACATTTACTTCTCATGATAGATGTGGCTATCAAGCATAAAATGAAGAAATTAGTCAACTAATGTTAGATTATTTCCTTTGCTAAAATTGTGTTAAGTTTTGCTGCCTTGTTTGCTTTTGTATGTCAGTTACTTCATATACACGGATTATTGGCATTATACATATTATCACGATTTTTATTATACATCATTGTGTACAAATGTACATCAAATTTGCAGATAGTCAATTACTTTTCCAGAGCCTCAAAAATTCAAAAAACATAAGCTAAAACTTGCTACGAAACAACAGTTTTATGCACTAACCTTTACATTTATTAGTGTTCTTATCTAGAATAGCTTTTGTTGAAATAATATTTCCATATCTGTGGATGAGATAATACCATATTGTGCAATTGAGTAAAAATAAGAATATAATATAATGTAGTAATTGATCACTCCTTGAAGAGGCTTTGCAGGCCAAATAATAAATTTTTATATTGCAGAAATTTCATGAAAAGGAACAAATATTCATAGGAACAATTGGATATGACAAAAGAGGATAAAAAACCATAAATACAAATTTTTAATCAAGAAAACTACCTAATGATAAAAATGCTAAATAACAGAAACGAAAACGCCAACAGTTTTGGCAGTTCCTACATAAAAGATAAATGAAGGTAAAGATCCTAAACAATTTTCTGATATGAAGCTATAATAAAATAATGTTAAATTGAAAGGTGTGATTTTTTAATCTAGTTTTAAAAATGCATTATAACATCAGTTTTGGCACTTCTGATTTAGAATGACCTACGATTTCAGTATCTTCCAAGCTATTGCAGAAATAGATGGAACTGGCTAACCCAATTCAGGTCATGATTGTGATTTGAGAGGTTGCATGTGACAAATTGCACAATTGTAACTTCTCAAATGAATCATCACGTGGTCTGAATTGGGCCGCAACAAGGAAGCAAACTTGTCAGCTAAATTTATCTATTGGGCTTGGTATTGTCAGCAAGGCCCTGATTTTCAGTGGAATCCTGATTTTTTGAACCTCCAGGGAAAACTAAACTTAGTTTAAAAAATTGGAGAGTTTGAGAAATCAGGGATAAAATTACAGTTATCATCTGAGCAGGGCAATGACTTTTCATTCAAATTATTGGGAGGTTCAGAAAAAGAGGACTTGAGAAATTGGGATTCCAGTGAACATTCCCGCACCTAGCTATCTGCAGACATTATCAAGCCTTGCCCATGTCACTAACCTGCTACATAAATTATTTAAATCTTCATCAGTGGTCCCTGGTGATAGGCCTCTAATGTAAAGGTTAGTTTTGCTAAGTTTCTCTTCAGATTCATCTTGACTATCACTAGCTGATAAACTTCTCTGGCTGGAATTAGGAGGTGGACTACTTGGTATGCTGTATGCCTGTAGATGGTTAAAACACATTGCATTATTATGTGGAAGGTAGTCTTGAGGTAAATCGAAGTGTTCTGATTAGTTCTTTCTTTGCCAGCATTTTGTCATGACAAGCAGTGCATTTTTTTAAAGCCAGCAAACTCAATATCAAGCATGACCTGAGTGAGATAAACTTGCTTGAGCCCCACGTGGGCAAATATTGGCCTTCAGTCATTTTTGTATTGACCTTGCTTTCTTGGTCCATACTGCCACAACGTAAGGCCAACATTCCTTATTGCAAGGTTAATGAGAAACTTATTTGCACTGGTGTGCAGGTTGTTTGTCACCTTTTTGAATGTAATCATACTGTACATGCACATGAAGTGTCCCACAAGTTTCTTGACGCTCAATAGTGGAGTACATGTACCCTGTCTATATTGCTAAACATCATGGGTTTTACTCCTGTTTCTGAGGAGTTGGTCAAAGTTCAAGGAAGCTTGACAAAACCTACCATTAAATGGAATACATTTTATTCGTTTGTGTACTATCAAGAACATTCATTTGGTTCCCTTCACAGCAGGTTAACATGCCATAAGATGACGGCACTAACTTAAAATTTGGGATATGACCAAGTCTAGTTAATACAACATTATATCATGAGAATTAATACCTATTGTCCATAAATTAATATACATACTGTAGTTAGTCTAAAAGCTAACCTTGACTCAGATTTAAATGAATCAATCACTTTGAGTAATGTTTTCTTTTCTGGACTCTGACTGATGTTGGGTACTGAAGTTGTTTGCAGGTCAATCAGTGTTACAATGTATAAACATTATTAAACCAAAATTAAAGACTTTTTTTAAATTTATATTACAGTTTTAATGTATGTATCAGTTCAATTAACCTTAACCTTATATCTATTTCAATTAGTTTCAAATCTTTCTGAACAAGTATTGAATATTTTAGGCTTCAGTGTAACATGCTTAGGGCAACATTATGTATAAGCACTAAAATGAGAGTTTATTATTACACAAGTATAATAAAAATAGACCATTTTTGATACTGCATTCTAAAATTCAGCTTGGAAGCAACACCTAGATGACAAAAAGGAAGGAAATTGAATGAACAAGTTTATTCATTTCTCTTGTTTATGCCTCCAGCTTTGTTATCAAGCAGAAATTTAATATATCAATAGTAATCTATATTTTGCAGCTCTTTCCAATGTGAATGTAAATTAAAGCCTTAATTGCTATTATAGTAAATTAGGCAATACAGTGAACTATTATTAATCATTCTAGTGAAGACAGATATACTCTTGATTTCATTAAGATATATTCCTCAAACTCAAAATTAAAATTCATTAGAATTAAGTTCAGCATTGATACAAGATGTAGACCATTCTTGGAGAATACCAGACAGTCTGGAAAGGGCATAACTGATGTGTTTTAGTAAGTATTCCAAGTTTGAGTTAAATGGCAATAACGTCTCAAATCTTGTATTCACAGGTAGTTTAATGAATACCTGAGAAATTAAGAGAATTTGCAAGGATCATTAACCAACATTTCTATGATTTTCTGAAGAACTATTATATTTTAGACTTTCAAACACCTGGAAAACACAGTTTTCCTTAATATCAAATTAGTGCATAAGTTAAGGCAAATGTACAGCTCATGAGAAAACTCCTGAAGCCTAGACTTCTGGGTTTTTTTTGCACGTGAAATATGTACGTGAAGCACATATTCTACTCTTAACTGTGTTGTACATATACATGCTTTGGAAAATATGTTCCAGCCTCCTATTCTGGGAGAAGTAGAAGCTCGATTTTCATAACATCTCTAAATAATAATATTGTTGTTTATTTTTTTGAAACGGGTATCTGAGGACTGTTGTTGAATTGGACAATGTAGCTCGCATAACCGATTGGAGCTGTAAAAGTCTGCTCAGCAATCATATCACATTTCATATTCGTCAAAATAATCACTTCCCAATGTTTGCTACCATTGGGGGCTAGACTGTCGAGTATCTAATCACTTGTCATTGTATTCTTAAGGAAAAAAAACGCACTGAAGTTTCAACAGCCATTTAAATACTACTCTAATTTGCAGAAACAGGAAGATTTTATCTCAAGACTGCCTGTGTGTAGGACTTCGCCCTTTATAACCAAAGGAACAGATCAGACATTGTTTTCACCCAGACAGGAAATGGTAGATAACTGTACACATGAGATTACATGACCTAACCAAATCTCTAACCTCAATTTCCTGTTTGTTGTTTAACTTGCAGACCTTTGGCATTTGAAAAATGTAAACAACACAGTCCTTTGACTGTGTCTCAACATGCTGGGACATCTCCAGTTCCTAACATAAATAACAGTTATGTGCCAGATGGGCCAACAACTACATGTACATGAGACAGCATGCAAAATTACATTATCAAACGGCCGGTTATTGGAATTTAGGTGAGGGTCACAGTTTGTCAGTCCAAGAGTGTTAAGTATTTTCCCTCATAAATAAATAAAGTTGGTATGCCCCATAAACCAAAGCCAGCCATCGCTAATCTGTTACATAAGCAGTATTTAATGACTTTTCTCACGTTCTATGCAAGCAAAGATGACCTCTGAACCATTGAATTATCAGCTTGCCCAAAAGGCCACGGTCTAAATCAATTTTCTTTGTACCCCTGCCAATGCATGGCTGGCTACTGAATGTTGACATCTGTCTTCACTCACCTAAATACAATGTCATTACTGCCTCAATATAAAAGTTGCCATTTCTTAATTAAAAGGACTACCCCATATCAATTTGTCTGGGGCATCAAAATTTAAGTTACTGTGGATGCCACAGTCAGTTTCTGTTTATCATCCAAGAGGTACATTGTATGCAGAGACTGCATCCAACAATCTTCAGTGCAGCCCTTGCTTTGAGCATGCATGGCTAATGCATGCCAATTTTAATTGCCATCAGCAGGCTTTCATCTCCTATTTTACAATATTTTCTTTTTTCTACAGACTCGCCAATTCTTGTCCAGCACAACCTCCTTCTCACCTGGTTCCCATCCCCATCCCATCCCCCAGCTGTCTATATTGTTACCAATTATATCCTACTAGCATTTTTCTACCAGCAATCAATTTGCTTGACTTCTGAAAATTATTCTTTACTGCCCCTGAGCCATTATGATTGCCCCAGGGCCAAATGTACTGCATGAATAGTTTTTCTCCCTTACCCCTGGATGTGGATAGCCATACACTGGGGCGGCTGGTGGGAAGCGTGGTGATGTAAATCCTACGTGAGGCCATGAAGGGTATGCTTGCCATGTTCCTGCTGCACTTGTACGAATGCTTCGTCCGCCATGATATGTCTTTTGTTGTTGCTGCTGCTGCTGCAATCGAGTTAAGAGAAATTTATGCATATTACAAGATTTATTCCATAGACAAACATGTAACTGTTAAACAGTCAGGCTTTTAGCCAGAATTTGAAAAGTGGCTGTCCAAAAATGTGCTTTAGGACCTGCTCTAATGAACAATTTCTAAGGCAACATGAAAAATGAAACAGTTTTCTTGAACACATGTACGTGGCCATCCAGAGGACGGTTGGATGTCCATCTGGCTAAAAGCCTGTACACAACATGCAAGAGTCTATCGGTATTTTGAACTATGTTTGTCAGAGAATTCCCTAATATCCATTTATACACCCAGGCAGAGACACTGACAGTTTGTGGAAGTTAAGTGTGCTTAGTTTAGTAAAGAAGGGCAATACAAGAAGTTAAAACCACCCTTTTGACCACTATATTTCCTGAGTCCAGTGCGCAAACCATTAGACCACCATGCCTCAAAATAACACAAGATTGACCCTTTGATACCCAGCAGATTTAAATGCAGATTTCATTAGCCTGGGCGGTCATGAAATAAGGAATTATCATCTCAATGGAGACACTCTGACAATGATTTAAAATCAAATTATCCCAAAGAGAATTATAAAAAAAAAACGTGTTTATTTTATAGACGTAGAAATAAAGAATTCTGGTAGTGAGCTCTGCATAATATAGAGGTGTCTACATTATGCAAGCGTCTGTAAGGAGTGGTCCAGTTGCGGATAACATAATTGAGAAAATTGAATGTAGACTGAGGAACTCAAAGAGTCAAGGTGTCCTTAGCTGGCATAATGTGATAACAGACCCTTTTCCAAAATGGTGGCTGAAATTTCAAATAAGTCAAAGTTAAAAACATATACCAGCACTAGAAAGAACACCTTTAGTTTAGTAACCCTGCAACGTTTCAGCATTTCAGGTGTAATATCAGCTGAGAAAATGTAAGTTGAAAATTGAAAAATTTAGAGACGTTTGTATGACTGGGGGTATAATGCATACCCCCAGTCAAACAAACGTCTGTAAATTTTCCAATTTTCAACTTACATTTTCTCAGCTGACATGACACCTGAAATGCTGAAACTTTGCAGTTTAACTTAAGTAAACATGTTCTTTCTAGTGCTGGTACGTTTTATATTTTAGCTAATTTTAACTCATTTGAATTTTTGGCCACCATTTTGGAGAAGGGTCTATTCTTGTCATAATGTTCACAGCATGAGCAAGTAAAGTTAATCACTCCAACCACAAATGCTATTTTTACCCGAAAAGCGTGTCTATACTTTTTATCAGCAGGTATTGACATTACCACATTTTACAAGCATTTCAGTTTCTAGTTGACACTGTATTCAAATCAAATTAACCATATCCAAGAAAAGTTAATAGATAGTAACAGCATATTCACATTGCAAGCCAGGACTCTGCTTCAGTCTGATTATATTGGATAACTGGAGAAGGGTCAGACATTTCAGGTTATGTTCAGTTCTGGTTCTACACCAATGTGTCAGAAGGCATGTTATAGCTTCCACTATTTTGTTATTGCATGGTTCCAGAAATTAATCCATACGCAACCAGAAATTCCAAGGGGAGGTCTCAAAAGACAGGATTTTGTAAGGAAAGTATATACCTGCCAACTCTCACGCCTTAGGCATGAGTCTCACGCCTGTGGGTTGAAAAGTTCGATCTCACGCCGGCTCACGCTTGCGGGCCAATTTCTCACGCCTGACTGAAAAACGGGAGTTGTTGCATGACACAATTTCCAAAAATATGTTAACTCAGACCCATGTAAGGAACGAAAACCATGTGTAAAATGATTAAATGACAATACCTTCCTCGTAATCACTGATTTTTGAAGTGAAAAGCACTGGGAGCGAACTATATCGCTGATGTTATCAACTAACGTCGGTCCTTGTGGATAAGCGTTTTCTCGATAACTTCACCTTCAGCAGACTTCCGACGTCTTTGGAAGACTTCGGAGTTCTTCGGAAGACTTCGAACTTCTTCGGGTATCTTCGGAAATGATTGTGTCCTCTTCAAAAACCCCAGCACTTCCAGGATAAAAATCTCACAGTTATATCTCAGAAAAAGTTGGCAGGTATAAAAGTAAGAACCAAACTGGAAAATTTCCTGAGTAGAGGGGGGATTATTTTGTCAGCTTAACCCAGGAACAGGCCAAAGAGGAGGGTGCAGGGGGTGTCCCCACCCCCCCAAGATAAAGCCTTCTTATTATTTGCTTTCCAAATTTGTGTACATCACCAGTCAGTTATGCCACTCCTTAGTGTTGCACCCCCTCCTAAGAAAAATTCTAGACCTACCCGTGACATCATTACCATTACTTATACATCTAGGAAGAGAGAGGCAATATGAGAGAGTGTTTGTCCTACGTGAAACACCAACCATAAACCTAGACCTCTCGAGTTAAGTCTTTGTGTCTCCTAGAAGGGGTACTTTCATGATTACCACTGATACTTCTTGTAAAGAGGAAGCTGAACCTAACCCTACTTACTGTTTTTGGAAGGTTGGCTGGTTGCTTCTTCCTGTTCTGATTCTGCTGCTGTTGTCTCACTGAAACCTTAACAAAACAGGGATTTTCAACATCTGAGAATGCAGAGATTATCAACATTTGAAAACCCATTAGAGGTATCTCTAGATCTGACAGCCCTGACAGTTCTGAAATGTTAACTCCTCGAGTCCTCATGAAATGACCCCAGCATTTTGATCCAATGGCATCCACCTGCATTGATTGACAATGTTGGAAGCACAAGTCCAATATGTAGGGAAAAGCTTAACATTGATTCTGCTCAAAGTTTGAGCAAAAACATTTTATTAAAAATTTGCTTATAGCATAGAAACTTTTTGAATACTATGTGAAACATCTCACTTTAATTTTTTCTCAAGTGACCCCTCAATCAAGCATTCTCAAGAAAGTTAATGTGAAACATTGCAAAAATCCTGAAAGCTTGTTTCAGCAAGTTAAATCGCTTCAATGTTCAGAGAAAAATTCATCTTTAATAAAAAACGTGTTGGTGCCTAACTTGCTTTGGTTTCCCAAGAAAAATCTGCAGCAAGACCAGACAAGGTTGGGCAATGGATCATAATGTTGCCTTTTGATCAAGGATTCACTCTACTGATCTGACCAACGAAATCTTTCAATGACCACGCAGTAAGTGTGGATTTAGCTTCATCACCCTAGTTGTTCAAAGCATGGATAATGTCATCCACCAAATATTCAAATCATTTTCCAGTGGATAGTGTACTGAAGTTTGTTTTGCCAGCACTTTATACCTACTGGATAACAATTTATCCAGTGGATCATATCACCCAGCCTTTGAACAACCAGCCCCTGATGTTTTAATAAATTTGATAAAGGTATGGTTGTCATAACACACACCTTGATTAAATGACTAGGCTTGGTTATACATACTACATATCCTTTTAAAGTTATTGCCTTTCAGTTTTAGTTCATTGATGGTGTTCTACTATGTGTTGCATTATATGACCCAATGCACATTTACATTATTGTATGCGCTACACACTGGGTAGAGTCCATGGTTTATGAATCAATATGTATGCATATGAATAGCAACTAATCAACAAATTTGTTTCTTATATTCAATGTAAACTCGATCACTGCTTGTTTGCAACAAATTCACCTTTTACAATGTACAACTATATAAGCAAACTTCTACTTCTGGTCCAAAGGTTTAGCCAGTAGGAAAATCATTTTTTCAAGTTAGTTGTGACACACATTGTCTTTCTAAATTGGGGCAGTTGCAGATGAGTTAAAGAGCAAAAGCAAAACATAATTGATGATAGTGAATGCCAACTGCTAAGCAATATATATGATATATATTGAAGTTAAAAATTAAGATATCACACACATTTATATGTTGTTATGTACACGAATTATGGAAAATATTAGAAAGTCAATATCAGAGGTTAAAAAATAGATCATGTTTACATTCTCAAGTTAACTAAAAAATTGTAATTGCAAATTCAATATTTTCATGTTACACAAAAAATATACATAAAACCCAAAAATGAACTAAGCTATTTTACAGAACTCTATTCCTTTTTTTTTCTAAACTGTTCAAAAAAACAGGCTCAAACAATAATTATTCATACCATCACACATTAGTCCCAGAAGTGAACTTCGATGAGACTTGCAAACTCGAATGCATAGAAATATTGAAACCCTACTCTTTAAATTTGAGGATGTTTACTTTGTGTCTTTATGCCTTTGTCCAAATTCACTTAACGAAATTGCTTTGATGCCGTGGCTTTCTTGAATTTCGGTTAAGACCTTAGGAAATAGTCATGATTTAGAGGAATATTGGCAGTCAATAAAATGCCGCTGAAAGTAAGCCAGCTACGAGATTTCTTCAAAAGCCAAACGTTTCACAGACTCGTGCAAGTTTCTCTCGCACAGTTAATTTATATTTAGCTAAAAAACGTTCAAAAGACGCAAAATTGAAGCAGTTTGCGTTAAGCGGTCTTCTAGTTAATTGTGTATTAATTCCTACAGGAGTATCCCACTTGTAGCGTTTTAAAAGCGCGAAGTTAATTTTAAACTTTCGATGGCTCCCTCTCGATAACGAACATAAGTTTGAGTTAGCAAAATTTCCTCCATGAAAGCAAAGCGCAAAACAAATTACAGGATCTACTGATACAATAGGGGTGACTTTTTTACTTGACAAAACCTTTAAATTCGTAAAATATTAGCTGCTCACAGCAATACACAGTCAAAATACAGTTTAAAATAACGATATTCCGTGCATGAGAAACGCTATTCACATACGCGGTTTTGTGGCTTTAAATGTGTAAAGGACATGCTTAAATCAAAGCAAAAATTTATTTGTATAAAGATATAAAAGAAACCACCTTAGAACCGAGCCAAAAGCTAACTTAATTTCGCGCCAAAACTTGTAACGAGCGCTGTGAATGTTAGAAAATGAATGTTGGATTCTGTGTCCTGGTCTTGAGATCTATTTTACACTGCGCTAACAAACTGTGGAGATTCTTTAGGGTAAATATGTTTTTTTTAACATTTTTTTTTTTTTAAATTTCTGGCCATTCCTACCGAAAAGCGTAAGAAGTTGTGATAAAGCAACTTATGACAAAAAAAAATACACATAAAGATAATTTTGCCGAAGATAAATTAAAAGAAAACAACTCTTCCCTCAGAGAAAAAGAACAAAGCTACAGCGGATGTCATTTTAACACACAAAAACATTCGTAATGTTAACATCTAACGGGGAATTGCCGGTAGAAAATACAGTCAAGTCTTCTGTTCTTAAAGAATAGCCTGCTACGACGAGAATCAAAATAAAATTGCACCACTTTGAAATCACTTGTCGGTCCATCTGTACTAAAACAATCCGCCGCTTCATTGATTTACGCTGCGATAGAAAAAAAATATTTAAAATTTTAGGTAAAAATTTCCGTGCGATTTTCGTTTCACAGTTCTAACATTCCGGAAACAGGATTTTTTTTTTCGCTGGATTCGCGGGCAAACAAGAAGTTGCCGTGACTAAAGAACTTCCGATGTCTTATTGACAAAACAAGATGAACGGCGTCGAAGGTTTGAGCGTAATTTGCAGTCAATTAAACCTCTGGTATCTTCCAAACATCCCGCTTCAGCAAACATCTGAAAATCTTATCGATCACCGTATTCTCAAATTGCTCAAAAACAAAGCAGTAAATTCGCTGCTGGATTCGTAACAAAGGGACGTTTTTGTCATCGGCGGAGATGAAAAGCGTCATCAATACTACACTGAATATAAAACCTTGGACTATAGAATGTAAATTAGCTGTTTGCGGGCTTTCCGACAATTTCGTTGACGGCTTTGGAAAGTCACGCATAACTCTTCGCCGTGGAAGTTACACTTCCGTCGATCAAACCAGTTTAACGCCGGCGAATGGTTTATTTGACACTCACTCCATGTTATCTAAGAGAGCACACGGCAGCGACGGAGTTTTTAAGCCGCGCTCCGAAATTTCTACCTGAAAACAGAGCGGCTTAAATTTCGATAAAGCACTAATCGTTTGCTCCTACTCAAAATCAGTCGATTCCACAAAGAGCCGCACGGACACTGTCCCTCCCGCTGCAGTAAAATGGCTTTCCTTCCAAAAGAGGAATGAAATAATAAACATGAGAAATAATGGGAGTTGTGTTCAACACCCATCGACACGCAAACAGTACGGCTAGCGTTTTTATTTTTATCAGGCTAAATATTTACATCATTTACAAAGATCATTCGATGCGGAGAGCCGCTGTAATATCAAAATCACGCGAATTAAAAGACTTTGACAAAACCAACCGCCAGAAACAGGGGTTCTTTCGCAAAGAATACCTTAGAAGAACAAGTGAGGTTCGCCGCTTAGTTTCTTGTGCACGCTAAGCGCGAGAACTACTACTACTAGACGGAGAGATATGCGGATACGAGCATTGACTTTGTGAACATCACATTCGTAACTGCATTTATAAATGAAGGAAATGTCCTTAGATGATATTATGTCGGCTAAATAGACAGGCCACTCGCTATCGTATAAATGGCGCAGTGCTCGCCCAGAGCGATATCGATCCATGAAACAATGGTTCAAGAAGTGAGCTTTTAGTGAAGTGTTTGCCACGCACAAAAGATCGTCACCAACAATGCCATGGAAAATAATAATCTGGCCACAGATACGCACTCGCACAAATCCACGGCTCGAAAATGTGCCCGGCGGAGCATGCAGGAGCATACGTATCGAATACTCCATTACGATTTGTGTACAATTTGACACCGAAAACGCGGGAATGTAGGGAATTCGCGGCAAGTCAGTGGCCGTAACACGCGAACAAAACCAACAAACATGACCAAGATTTCATTATTCATGAACATGCAATAAACGCAAGTTTAAAAAAACGAAACCAAAACACACCAGCCGCCGCGCTCTGGCTTTTTACAGCGCTTTTATGAAAGAGGCGAAACTCAACGGCCTGTCACATGACAAACGGATGTGGTCTGTTATGTTACACTAGAATATCTGTGATGAAGATACCTTCTTGTCATCTCTTTCCTGTCCGTTTTTGTTGCGATTTTCCGCCTCAACGGCTGGCGTTTCGCTGTCTTCCAGCGCTTCTCCTTCTTGTACCTCTCTGCTCGCGTGATCTTGTGTCGCCGCTGGGTCGTGCGTAGCGTGTGAGGCGTGCGATTCACCGTCCTTGCCGTGCGTGCGTTCCTTGTTGCCTGTACGATCAGTCGTCATTGTTGATGTCTCCAGAACTTGAACCAATGAATCGCTCATTATACGCCTACAATCCTACAACTGATCGAGGGCCTCTTCATTCCAGTCGCCCTGAATCTGAAAGGAAACCGAAAAGAGAGTTGCGTTAGAACAACTCAAAATTCAACTTCGGCGGTTCAGAACCTACTTCAGAGCAGGACAAGGTACTAGATTTGTTGCCGTACAAGAGGACTTGTGTGATCCGAGCGTGTTTTCAAAATGCGTCTTGTTACTGATTCAAGCTTTACTTCTTGTTGCGATATCTAGCACAAATCGCGTTCCTCCGCGGAGAGCAGTGTGCATCAATTTGCATTGTTCTCGAATGAGGGATTTCTGCCTCTAAATCTTCACTTTCTGTGGCTTGGCGAGGCAGGAGCAACTTCGAACGGACGTAAACAAACCAAACACACGTGGCCACGGATGGCTTTCACTGGGTGAACTCTATGTTCCGATCACAAAATGGCTTATCTCCTTTCACAAAATAAACTACAACGAACCCGGTGCTTTTACCCGTATTTTGAGTATAAACTGCCTACTGCAATGACATCGATCGGTGCCCAAACGCCTCTACGATCTACAATGCCGTGACGCCATGCGATTTAGTTTCCCGCCACATGCGCGCTTCATGTAAACTCACTCGCTAACCTCTGAACGTCAACTACGTACATGAAACACGCAAACTCCTCGTTCGTGAACTCGACCGCCAACAAATCACAAATTGCTACCTTTTCTACAGCTCGTGAGCACGTGACACCTCTCAGCCAATGAGAGACCCGGCGGGAAAGCTTTACAGCGGGGGCCATAATCGGTAAATGATTTATCGTAAAGAGAGCTAGCGCCATCAAGACGGAAGCCCCGCTGTCGACGAGCGTGGGTATTTATAAACTATCGCCGTAGAGGCCTCTGCCATTGTGCATCGGAGAAACGAGAGGGACGAAGAAACGAATCTTTTGTGCGATTTTCTGCATGGCGTCACTAAGCACAAAAGTAGAAGCGAACAATGGAACCCTGTCAACTGTCAGTAAGACTTTGTGTTTGACAAGCGCACAGCCAATGGCATGGTCGCATTCGGTTTGTTTACTTGTCGCTTTCTTCACTCGCAATGTAACAATGGATAAGCTATTGAATGAACCTCACGCTTCGAAATGGCTCTGAACACGCGGCTTGGTTTGCTGCGAGGTGTTCGCTGCGTGAAAAGTTCGAAAGTGAATTACAACCGAGCACGCCTTAGGTGCAACTGGCCAAGCGTCTAGTGACCAAGGCATAAAAGCACTTGTGCTAATCTCATCACAGTGCATAGGATTTGACCGTGACAATTGGAGTCCACCTTTTCTTCAGTTCATAGCGACCCGCAAAACTCTTGTTTTCTTGTAAGAAATTCGCGTCAAATCGTTTAGACTCTTCTTTGAAGTATTTCACTTGAGATATTGGTGTACAAATGTCAGAACCATATCCAAAGATCTGTGCCTTCTTTATCCCCTTCATTTCTGACGGTAGGAACAACTGAACAGATTCGAGATGTGTAGCGGACGGTGAAATTTCCCACCTCGTTCGTTCTTCATATTTGACAGGGAGAGGATACAGGGGCTTTCGCGGGTTAAATGGGACATTTGGCACAAAGCCGGCATTGAGAGGTTAAAAATCTCTGGGTGGCCTTCTAGAAGATCTGGTAAACAAATTCAAAATAGCTACAGAGTACTTACTATAAGCCAGAGAGATCTATGACAAATGAATGAGGGCGCATTCAGTATTCAAAATATTTTAGCACCACATCGCTCCACGTACAAGATGTAACGAGTTTCGCGCTGCGCAAGTGACAGTCAATTTTACCTTGATGTCGCAGCGGTGGGGCCGGCAATCCCTTTGGAAATATCCTTGAGAAACCAGCAGGAAAATATCGAGAACACGTCCAGTGATAAACCGTTAGATTGCAAACGAGAACAAAGAGCGACCCTTTGGAATCTCTCGCTACGCCACAGTGATTTCGTGAATAATTGATGAAAGACTCTCTTAGAAATCGTTTGATTTCCATTTACCACCGTATAAACACACATTAAATATTTCTGAGGTTGTTCTTAGAAGCCTTAGTGCGGATTCAACGGACAGGCTGTGATGAGATGACGATAGTTTTAAAAGCAAACATACGAATTGTTGCGCTACCCTTTGTGCGAAAAAGTGGAAAAGTACGCGAAGTACAAGACGAAACAAGAGAACTCGAAGAAATCATTTAAAAATGTCGTGATTTTGACACAAAAAGAATGGCTTTTCATGAAACCTGTAATAATTTTCACGCTGGTTTTAATTAGCACGCCACTGTCCCTAGAATAGTACAAAATCGTAAGACTGTATTACAAAAAACGAAAGTATTTCTAAAGCCGGTTGTCAGTTGACTGAAGGTTTCAGGCGAAGATCCTTCTTCATAAGGGTTTATCAGCAAACTCTGTAACGAACTGGTTTTGCTAATGAAAGGTCGATTTTAGACCAGTCTCGAGTTTGACACCTTAAGTTGATGTGTTTATCCTTGTTTCGCACAAACAAATAAAGTTGTTAGAGCTCACTCGGTCGTTAATTTTTATAAACCTGTTAACAGTGGTTATATTTGTCATGCGAATTGACCTTCTCTGTCAAAATTGCTAGAGAATTACTAGCAAAATCATCAACTGGAAGCAACCGAAAAAAAACCATTGTAAGCTAAATGTAACAATAGTTGTTCTAGCGAAGGCCTTCTCCAGATTTTCGTCCTTTCCATTACGTTATTCAGTAAAAAGCTGTAAAGTCGTTTCAACCAATCCTTCTTGACTATTTCGTTCACAAAATACCAAAAAGAACCATATTCGAAATTAAAGACAATCTAAGAGCAAAACAAAGGAACTGTTCCTTATTTAACTTGGTGAAGTATCAAAGCACACAATTAAAACATCGTAAAAGTGTTCGTCAGTGTATTGACGGTATTGAGTTGGTGTAACTCCTTCCATTAATGCTTCTTATTCCTTATATATGTAGACAATTTGGAACATAAATACCTGTAGAATTAATTCTCGATTATTAAATTCGGTAATTTGGAACGAACCTTTTTTCTAATAACAGCGTTATTCACGAATGATGAATAATTATTATTATTCATTATTCGAGCGTTTCGTTCTGAAGAAATCGAATGTCCAATTGCAGGCCCTGTAATTTATAATACTTCATTGCAAGAATAAGGGAAAATGACAGATTTAACTTCTCCCGTTTGGAAAGCGATTGCCGATCAACCATCGAACATTTATGTTGGGTGAATTAATATAATTGTTTCAGGGATCACAAACTGTTTTGAGGTGTATCAAGTTGGCTCGAAAGAGCGATAAAAAAGCCATCAGATTCACCTTGTACACCATGTAGTCAGTCCTGTGACGGATTTGACATGTGAAGATTCCTTGAGCGTCAAGATTTCCGAGTTTTATACACCAGTTGCGTCATAAACTAAAACCCTGTTAATTTATCGATAGGATAGGATGTAAAAAAAGAAACGTATCAAAACTCAAACCAAGATATAATCGATGAACTGACGATCTCACAACGAAAACAATCTTAAAAAAAACTTGAGCAAAATTGCAAAGCTGTACTTTTATTCATCATCGTGCCATTCGTCTCATCCTCAAAACAGAGCAGACAAGTAAAAGAAATTTGAAATGCATTTTCGTGATCAGTTTTGAGCGTCACTGAAGAATGTCTTTGAGAGTTAACCTTTTTCTAGTTATATTTGTTATTAGCTTCATAAAGGTTTTCGAGTTTTATACACCAGTTGCGTCTAAAACTCTGTTAATGTATCGGTACACAGGATAGGATGTAGAAAAGCAACTTGTCAAAACTCAAAGGAAGATATGATCGATGGAACGATTTCACGATGAAAAAAATCTTTAAAAAAGCTCAGTGAGTAAAATTGCAAAGCTGTACTTTTATTGATCACGCCTTTCGCCTCATCCTCAAAACAGAGCAGGCAAGTAAAAGAAATTTGCAATGCATTTTCATGATCAGTTTTGAGTGTCACCGCTGAAGAATGTCTTTGAGGCCTTTTCTAGATATACTTGTTATTAGCTTCATAAAATAGCTCATTACGGTAGGACGTCAAAAGGCGAGTTGTCAAAGCGCAAATGAAGAATTAAAACGATTTCACAACGAAAGCATCTTTAAAAGCGCTTCTGTGAAACTGTAAAGTTGTGTGTTTATCGTTTAGTGCTCTCTGTACAAGTAAATTCACAATTTAAATTCCTTATCTCACACAAAAAAATATGTATCTGGAATCAAAGAGGGTAAGTATGTAAGTAAGAGGTTTAAAATGCATTGAGACAAAAAGAACTTGTCCACTTTGTCCCGTACATTGCAGTCTTCACAATGCTTCACAATGCTTAAAACCTGTCAACTGAAAGCCCCAAAAGATGTACATATTTTATATTTCATGATATAGCTAGGTCGAAACTCTTCTTTTTTGTATGTTTCGAGATACCTATCAAGCTATCTTGACTTTATACAACATAAAAACTCATTCAAATGTACAACCCTGCAACCTAAAACTGAAAAATTCAATCTACACTTCGTGCCTGTGTTTGACAATAGAAATAACACATTGCAGGCTGTTACAGCTCGTCGCATTGGTGTTTTGTAGATTTCTACAGCAAAAGCTTCGTCGATTTTCAAGTGCAATGCCGACGGTGCCAAAACCCGGAAAGACCCCACATTGAGCTCGACTAGACAATTCAGTCACGACTCCATCATCGACTGAAACTACAGAGTACATTCATGCGAAAAGACACTACACTGACTTTTTGTCACCGAAGCACTCCTGGACTAACGCAAACCTGAGCTCTTGACTTGCAGCGATTCTGCATTTTGCGATTAAGATCACACAGTGCTAATGTACTTCTTTTAGTTTGGGCCAACTACGTAGGCCTAGAAAAATAATGATTAATAGCTCGCGTGTCGAAATCTGACGAAATTCGCAACGAAGGAAACTTTTCAGCAGTGTATTTCACCCGGGTAAAGTGCAGAAGCATTATGTCTGGTTTTCGGCTGAGCAAAAGCGACCTTTTGTCATTTTGATGGCGGAGGAGTTTTCACGGTGTACTAAAAAAAACCCATTTTATTGAAAAGCGATAATCTTTTCATAGTATCCAAGTACTAAAGTAGATGACACTATTTGTGCAAGTGTAATCAAACAAGCATGGTCTGTTAGAAATAATTTTAACGGTGTTATAAATAATATCGTTAATAACCTAGGAATTTTAAAATAACTTGGCTACGATTAGATTTTGTCGGTTGCCGAGGACTTGCACTATGAAAAAATTAGGAACACATGAATGTAATGGTAGAAATATTAAGTGAATAATGTTTGATGCTTCATACATAACTAAATATCTCTACCAGATTATAACGTATTAATCTTTTATCAGTGTAAAATTCAAAAGTCTAGCTTCGGATAAAATTATATATTTCGTAAAGGGAGGTGTTTCAAATAGTCCGATGCCTTACTAAAATAGATTGCCTACTTCCCGTTGGCTTACAATTTTTTCCGGGGTGTTACATACTGGCGTATGGCTTCTGCTACATATTGCAGGAAAACCTGTCGTGAACTAAGCCCACGATAGACTTCTCTTTTCAGATGGGCCCTAGCGTATATACGAGAGATGCTTTATCGTTTTTTGATCGTGTTTGTTTTAAACCAAGTATATTTTGCATAAAATAGACAAAGTGAACTTAAAATGAATACATAACAACTAAAACAGGACATGGACGAAGTCAAAGAAACATCACCCAGACGAAATGGTCACGAGATTTTCAAGCCAAAATCCCGTACGAATGCAACTTCGAAAGTAAATTCACCGACTGGGCTTTTAGCACCTGATCAATTCGTCAATATAGATCGGTTGCTTGTATGATTCTTGGCAACAACGTAAGGTTTGAAAATACACTGAGTTGTGAAAACACTGACCTCGGTCACCTCAAGAAAGGATGGTAGATCGATAATTGAGCTGCAAACTTAGAACAACGAGGTTTGTTGTAGAACGAGGCTCCTTTTTTTTCACAAACGCGACCAACAAAGTGGCTCTTGAGTTTGGTTCAAGCACGATGCGAGCTGGTATCTCCTGCGAGCGACAGACGAGTCTGATCTATCCACGTGTTTGAAGCCATGGTATCAACAATTTACTCAGCTTCTCCACACAACATAACTAACTACAATTTTCAAAGACGTCGGTTTATCACGAAAGCACCGTGCACTTAATCTTAGAAAAAGTCAACGAAAACATTTATCTGAACTTTAAATGTTCCCCATTTAAAGAGTGAACGCAATAGTAGTCTTAACTCTTTCTAGAGTTTCAATGCGCTTCTGGCACGAGAGACAAAGACCAAAAGCAAACGGTACACAAGAGCCATTTTGAAAACTCACTCATGCAATCAGTGAAGGCAAACTTGATCCAAATTTAGTCGCTTTGAAGTTTTCCTGTGCGTTTGTTTGAGGAAAATACAAAAGCTATGAATTTTCGTGAGATGAAGGACTTTATTTCCTCCGTCTTTGTTCCACGCGGAATCAAACCACGAAACTGAAGCACACTCGTTTTGATTCAATTATGTAATGTTAATTCGAGTATATGTAATGTCCTGACTGCGACAAGTGCTCTAGCTCCGTCAAAGTAACTTACTTAGTTCGCTTACTGGTTAGCTAAAGATATTTTCTCTCGAGTTCTCTCGCACAACTTCATCTGGAAATGATCTACGTGTCGCGTGGTCTCAGTGAACTGTAAATGAGTCGGACAAAAGAGTGAAGCCAGATAACCGTGACAGAGAAGTAACCTTACCGTTTGCACGAAATTTACCTAAACAAAGTCAAAATCAGCTCTTCACAGACAGAGAGCCTTGCACAAACAAAGCACAGGGTCGTAAAAGCGGCCCGCAAATCAGCTTTTTAATACACGATCAAAACTTGAAGGACCCTCTCGGGTTAACACACACGTATTTGTTTTTTCATGTGAAGCTGCATTCTAATCATATTTGGCCAGAGCACAAGTAGTGTTTTCTGTCGGACATAAACATTGTGTTCAATCCGGAAAACTTCACAAAGTGATTACAAGAGCACACACTGTTAACAAGGGCTAAAGGAAGCCCCTCGCTCGTAAACAGAATCACCGCAATTTTCGCGCGTAAAAGAATGAAATTGACCGAAGGCTATAAACAATGCACGTCACGCTATGAGGAGTAACAAAGTTTGCGTCCAAGTGAATAAATTGATTGTGTTCCTCGGCGAGATCGCCGTTGCTTGATCAATTCAATCAATGGAGTTAGATGTACGCGCCACTCAAGCGTCAATACGACACGGCCAGCTTCGCAAAACAGCACTGTGAGCGTGGGATTAAAAAAGCACTTGCTTTACAACGCCATTCGTTAACATGAGTACTATACAAGATGTATGTAAGAACTCTCTCTCTCTCGTGTACTAATAGGCTTCCTTTCTCAAACAATGGTTGAGATCTTTGAGAACCCGCACGCGATCAAAACTCATTAGTCTGTGGTCGCACCGTTTATCACGCTCGTACGAGCCCGAGAAAGGTTCTTTACGACCGCATCAAAGCGAACTGAATTTTATGAATCAGAAACCTGAGGAAACGAGAAGTGTATCTAATCGGAGGTGCACTTTTTGGCTCCACTTCTATTTGAGATCGGCCTCACGATTTTGCGCGCTACTGACTGCACTTGACAAACTCGAACTCAAACGCAAACTCTTCCCTAAAAAAAGACTTCAAATCGAGAATCAAAACGAACATTGGTTATTTAACGTGCTTTAAAGCGAACCGAAAAAAATACCCACTGCAAGACCTCACGCAAGATGTTATTGGCACGATTACCCTAGATTCCACAAGAGATATTTGTTTACCTGTGCGAGCTCTCTACCTAGAGTAGAATCACAGCAAAAGCTGGTGGCGGTGGTTCTCCGGCTCAGCGCTAAGAGTACAAGTTGAGGTGCTTGGCTAACGCGGGTTCACGTTCCTCGCAACACACAACTGGTCGAAGGAATGAAGCAGGTAGGCATGCGCAGGGAGCCACCGCAAAAACACGTGCTCTTGAAACATGTTGCTGTGATCGATTTCATTGAAATGGACATAAATTTAAAGGCCGCTCAAATATCAATATCATTAACTTGAATGAATGAAAGACCTTCTACCCGGCCGTATTAAAATCAGGTTTTTCCAAGAGAAAACTGAGGCACTCATTTCTTACTTGCAATCGTTAACGTTTGTTCTTGCTAGTTCAAACCGATACGGGTATTAGCTCGTGATCACTGTTCCGTAAGCGAAAACGAAGTATAAATAATCGGTGAATACAATAAATAACCTCGATATAATTACCAACAGATCTCGTCTCATTTTGCAGCGAGGTGCAATTGCACAAAATAGCCCCTCTCAGACTAACGACCATTAATGAGTTATTAAATGAAATATAAACATATTTTTTTTTAAATTGAAAAAAAAAAATAAAAGTGATTCATAGAAAACTAAATTTGGATCATTATTTTAGTTGTAAGGGGGTTGTGACGTGTCCAGACCTGAAAAATTCTTGTGTTAGAAAATCTTGTGACTTCAACGATGAAACATTCCAGTTAGGGTAAAATGCGGAATTATTTGAGTAGAGTACTCAATAATAGAGCTGACCACTGGACATTTGTCAAGGGCTTCTTTGAATAAAAAAAGGAAAGGAAAAAAAAGGTAATCAGTACTCTCCTGATAATAAGTTTTTTCTTCCTGTAGTCATTTGTAAAATTTAAATGTTTTAACATTAAGATTTTTAAAAAAAATTACGATACGTGGGTTGCGTCCTGCAATACGTGATTAATATTTTTTGCGGCGGGAATAATTTTTTCAGAGTAAATGACAGTGGCGAGCGAACACGATTAGAATCGAATTTTGCGGCAAATGAAACATTAGAAGGTCATGAATGAATGTTGAAGTTGAGTTGAACTTCATTTCATTGACCTTTGCGTGGAACAAACAACAACGGTAAAATATGCAGGGAATGTCGCAATACAATTAATGTGTAACCAGACCCTTTAAGGTGGAATGCGAATTATTCCAATCCTCCATCCTGATGGTAACTGTTACAATGCTGTTAGGAGAACTGCAGTGCAGGATCTTAAGGGGGAACGAAAATTTACAGTGATATATAAACCGTGGGAACGCTCCGGACTCAACTGTCTGCCTTTCGGAGCTAAGGATTCATCACTAATGTGGCTGTCTGTCTCAGGGACAAGATGGCCTCTGTTCAAATGCAGCGAGGCGTGTCTACTTCAAAGGATTTTTGAGCGGCTCCGACAGTTTAAAAATAACTTGTTTGAATAATTAGTGAAAGGTAAACAACTGCGAATAAGCTTCTTTAAATACTTTGGGCTTTTCCAGAGTTAATGGTTACCCCATTCGTGGTAACACGTGGACCATTCACACTCGCCACGGGTTCGTTCCCTCAGATTGGTTTTATTTGGGTTCAGTTTGTAGCGGATCGTGTGCCCGCTTGCACACTCAGTGAAGCTCAGTGACTCGGACCCAGTGAAGCTGAGCGAATCTCGCTAAATTTGCTTTGTGTTGTGGATCAGTCTCCAGGTAACAATATGTAAGTTTGAGGGAGTGGTTTTGGGGGGGGGGGGGGTACGTCTACTGAACAGTGAAGAGGAAGGGAATGGAAAAGGAAGCCTGGTGATGAGATGGACTGGAGAGCTTTGTCGCTCACAACCTCGTTCCCAGGGCCTTTTCCCTATCTTGTGTGCGGGGCGGGAAACGGAATGAGGTTGTGTCGCTCAGTTCTTTTGTTCATTTGACAAGTCAAACTGCAAACTAGTAAATTGAGCGGATAATGCCCAAAAAGCACAACGATTCGTTCGACATGTAAAAATCAAGAACATTTCTCAGATCTAAAGGATGGTCAAGCGGATCATGAGAAAAGTCCCTTTAGCTGATCAGCTGTTTTCTTCTCGTAAAATATATGCTCAAGTTCAATCAGGAGAAGCTAAATACCATCAGCCATGGCTTACCGCTCAGGGATGGAGGTATTTGAATTCCATTCAAAAAGTTACGAACTGAAGGGTTCTACAGTTTGGTAGGATTCCATCAGTGGACTCCTGAGTTTGGTACTTTTTTCAATGAAATTAAGTGCTTAGCTCGATGTAAAAACAGACCAGTTGCTATGAAATATAATAGAGGATTTCATCTTCATTAAGCAGAACTAAAACCGCTTTAGGTTGGATTAAGAGAACGATTTTGCAAGGTTAGGTTCAAAAAAGTGTTTTAAATGGGCATTTAAAATTCTGGCTTACAATTCGGTCATGAAAGTTTAGAAGAGGAAACTTGAAATTTACGAACCAACGGGAACACCTTAACAGAAAATTTCGATGAATACGCCCCCACCAGCCCCTCCCTACTGATTCATCTCCTGTCATCTCTTGTGAGAAGATAGCATGATGGGAAAGAATTAAGAAGCCACCTTCCCCAACTCCCGTCGTTCTACGGCCGCGTCTAACAACTTTTACGAGTGAAGACTGGAAACGAGTCAGCCTCTCCCCACAGCCTCACGCAGGAACATAAAGGGATAATTATAGACATCTAATTTCTCCCAACAACACCACTACATTGCCAAGCAGACAGCTACTACTGAGAATAAAGACAAAAATCAATCAGGGCTGGTTTTGTTGATTGTGAACGCTCCCGCTCAGCAACAAAAGAACATGGGGACAATGTACGATTTTGATTGGTTGTGAGGTCGTTATGGATGCGTAGGTCTCACTGAAATATTAATTACCAATGTCAAATTGAAACAAAAGCCATGCGTATGATCAAGCCATTTTGGCATACTAAATTTCAAAATTGATTTCCAAACTGACCGCAAAACTGCACTCTATTGATGTCACATTGACTAAGGCATTTTGGTTTTGCCAGCTTCCTTCGCCAAGGGGCAACTGCGATGGCAACGCGTGCAACGGCAACGAAAACGTCACCAGACAAAAGGGGGGCACGTGCGTTTTAATTCTAAATTTCGTAGGCGCACTCTGCAAAGCAGCAACGCCGGTGAAATGAACAAGTTCTGTGTACGTTACTTGGTTTGAAAAACGTGTTGGCGGGTTCCGACCAAGACTTAAGAAAATCTCGTTCATTTGAGAAGGCAACTTTAAGGCCCGTCTACCCAGGCGAGTTTTGTCGCGGCAATTCGATGCAATTTTTGTCGCAGCAAAATTGCATCAAGTTTCAAACATGTTGGAAACCCCTGTGATATCGCGGCGACAAATCGCACTGAAAATCGCTCCTGGTTTTATACACGTGCGATTTTGAAGTTGCAACTTTAGCCCGACAAAAATTGCATCGAGTTGCCGCGACAGAAATCGCCTGTGTAAACGGGCCTTTAAGTTATCATATCTTGCCTTGTTCTTTAAAATGTATGTATGTAATTTATGCCCCCATGGTTGATTTTTGAGAAGAGTGTCGTCAGCTTTGTATTTGATTTTTTTAAACCTCTTTTGCGGCCACCAGAAGAGAAAAACTCCT
>CM042752.1:7914901-7930932 GCA_022496165.2 Catalaphyllia jardinei
ATTTGCCACGCATCCACGTTGGATTACACTGTAATGCAAATGACAAACATTAACCGTGAAAAGGGCCATTATTATGTCAAGAACACTGAAGGTCACGGGTAATCATGTCATGTATTACCGCGGTGCAAGATTTCCAAGGGTAATCATGTCCAGTTCGCGCGCTTTCTGTTGTTTGCCGTCAGTGAATAAGCAACCGCAGGACTTCTATTTTCTTCCTTCAATGTATGATAAATCAATTATTGTATTCGGTTTGTGTGGTATACTACGCTTTATAACCTGCTTATATTCTGCATATAGCTTATATCTACATTCTGCCATCTTTTTATGCTTGTAATTTTTATTTTTTATTTTTTTCTGTTTTGACGGCGCTTATCAACACCTTTTTGTCAAAATCTCGTTCACGTTTCGAGCAACGCCAAGTCCCTCTATTTAGTATGTATAATTGCATGGGCCCGAGGGCACTTAAGGATTAATTTCACCCGCATTTTCAAAGTGCTACTGCTACCAAAACTCAATTCTACTTTTTCTTTGTATTTCAAAACTATTTAACTGAGCCACCATGTGACCTGTATATTTTGACTGAAATTTTCCTAATCAATGGTCCGCCATTACTAACTTTAAAATCTTAAAGAGAGCTGGTCGAGGATAAGATGATGTCAAAGACTCACTTGTTTAAAAAAGCGTTTTCACCCGCCTAGATTGACTAATATATGCAGCACGGGAGTTTCGAACTTTCAGATTTATAAACTCGTGTTTTGCATGCACAGTAAACTGCGTTTACACACTCCAATTTTAATTAATAAGTATCATTTTACATGATAAATTCGACTACGATTTATTGATATTTTTAAGGATGTATATTTTTGTAAATTTTATTTTTAGCAAACATTTATATATATATTAATTAGTAGTGCTGATGGTATCTTAATTTAGTGTCCCCTATCAGTAGGCCTTATACGGCCAGCTAGAAGACTTGACACTGAAATTAAGTTTATCATCATTATCATTATCGTCAGCTAATGAGTCTTTGACGTCATCTTATCCTCGATCCAAACTTCTGAAGTCGTATCGGTCAGTTTTGAACGTGAGCAATGGTGGACCGTGAAATCCTAAACTTGTACCTAAAGAAAACAGGCTTTGGATAAAATTCGAAGCTTGAAATTTTGCCAGTGGGGTGTCAACAAACACGCTTTCAAAATCTGAAGGAAAAAGAGAAGTGATTTTTTGATCATAGTACCACTTTCAAAGTTTTCACAACATTGCCAGAGTCGCGAAGAGACAAGGGCAATTTGGAAAACTTTGAAAATAAAAGTGAAATTAATCCTTAGTTGCCCGAGAGCACATGCGATTACTTGTTTATCACATAAAGGGCAAAAGTCTGTAAAAAAGGACAACTTTCAAGGTTTTGCTGTCGTGTAAACAGGTTTGCAGGGTGTCATTAAGGACAGGCTAGCAGTAGCACGGGGAAAGCCTACTATGATTCTTTGTTTTCCTGTTACGTCATCATTTTCCTAAATTTTAAAATCAGCAATCCTACTGAAGTTTTAGTGCCATCTGGTATAAGACCCTATCATAACTTGACGTTGTACGACGTTTAAGCTCGACAGGGTTCCTCGTTTTGTTATAGAAGACATTTTAATTTCTAAGTTTACGCGTTGCGTGACATTAAACGACGGCCCGAGAAGGATCTGGTGAAGGTCAAAAGAGCAGTTATCGCCTACGTTTTTGCGAACTGAACAGTTCTTGCACTAGAAGTATTACATTCAATGTGCCAGAGCTCTAGAGTAATAATGTTTCGTTTCAATGGCAAAACTCAATGACAGATGTTTCTAATGCACTATGGCCGCCATGTTGGTGCCCCTCGGAAGGGCACCAACATGGCTCCATACAAAGCTCTATAAATTTAGGTGAAACTCTTTTCCGAATAACGCGGGAATGAAAAATCGCACAGACCTAAATCTTGGCGAGGTTCTTTGTCTATCAATCATCTATCATATACCTGATTGTCGACTTAATTTATTGAATGGTGACGATTGTTATTTTCGATGCAAACCACCAATAGTGAGCAAAACACAGCAAGTTCAAAGCAAGTTCAGAGCAATTCCTTTACAAACAAAACTTTAAGCAATCTAATTTTATTCATCCGTTTTGTGATCAGCTGGCAACGGCGTGAAAAAACTTCATCGATTGACGAAAGACAGTTATCTTCGGAAGTCTTCGGCAAACTTCGGAAAATATTCGGAAAGGATTTCTGACCTTCGGACAGCTTTTGGAAAATCTTCGTAAAGTGATAGGAAATCTTCGGAAAATCGTCAAAAAGTCGTAATTAGTATGTTTATTACAGAATACTGCGCTCACTCGTGAGGTATCAAGTTGCACTTTTTTCAGCCTAAAGTCGGTAGAATAATAAGAATCAGTTCAACCTCGGACGGAAAAACAATCATCTCATAGTACTTGTTTTACCCATTATTGCTGAAACTGGTCGCGCGCAGTCAGGGTGCGCTCATAGAGGTACTTGCATTGCATGGAACTGTATTGTAATGTACTCTGTCATTTCCCTTTAAGTGGCCACACGCTACAACATTTTGAGCAATTGAGTCATCACGCAGTAAGTAAGCTATGATTACCAGTCTTAGAATGCGTAGAATGCGTTTTTTAAGAACTTTAATTGTTATATTATTATTATTATTAATTAAAACAGGACCAGTAGCAAACCGCGTTTTCATGGAAGCGACACAATGGATGTCATTGCGCTTCTTTTGTGATGTGCATTTCTGGTGCCAAGTTTGAAAAACACCGTTATGATATTGCTTGAGATATTCTCGGTTTAGTGTTTTACTGTTTCAATGAAACTATATGGGGTCATCACTCTCCTCATTTGACAAATACAAAAACGTCGATATCTCTAAGACGAAAGAAGATATTTTAAAAAAAGGAAACCCCATTCTTTGTCTTGGAAAGTCTTTCAAATAAGCAACAGTGTGTTATTTTTCATTGGCACCTCAAGACCAAAAGACACCTTTCGCCATGTACGAGGCAAAGGTTGAATAGGTCTCGTTTACACTAGCGACACGACATAAATGACATACAGACATAAGGACATAATGGCTTATGTCGTCGGTAAACCAGGCCATAAGGAAGAGATCAGTCTTTTCGGTTCTGTCCTGGTGTACCGGAAAACAAGGGAAAAACCATTGTTCTTTCTTTGTTTAGGAGTCATTGGTTAGCTATTGTGTATTGTTTGGTCTTTTGTATCGGCTCTTGTGTACTGGTACACGAGGACAGAACCGTCTTTTCCCTATGTCGGCATGCTCATGTCGTTTTGTTGCTCATAAGTATTTTTATGCCAGGATGTTCACACTGCAAACAACGATATAACGTCCTTATTCCGTTATGTCAAAAGGCCTAGTTCAGATTAGCGACATAACGACATAAAAGGGACGTTATGTCGTTATTTTGGCAGAATAGCAAACATAACGACATAAACAAAACGACGCTGGGAAAAAAAACTGATCTTTTCCTAATGACGTTAAAAAAAGTGTGAAAATTGCGGCGACTGAGCAAGAATTGGGACAAGTGTCGCCTGCTCCATTTTCAGCGAAACTTATCTCGTTATGTCAATGTTCACATTACCGACTTCAGGCTGTCGATATTGTGAACCAGGCCTAGGCAGAAGGCATGAAATGACAGATAATTGTTATACTAGTAGTAATCAAAGATTATGAGTGCGTTCGACGCCGTATAAACTTTTATACAGATACCTTAAATGATTTCCCTAGCTGACTTTCAACCTCTAAAACCCAACCTTTTTCATCGACAACCGGGGTTTTACAGAAAGATATTTCAGTGACAAAGTCCATGCCATTCTGATTGAAGAGGTCCCGGTACAAACTACGTTGCGTGACGGCCCCAGTTTCCGTAGACTCACAAGTTTAATAGGACTCAGTTTAATAGGATTCAGACCTGAATAGGACTAAAATATTTACATCAGCCTTCAGAGTTGGTGGTAAATATTCTCACATTAACTTGTAATGTTTAAGTGCAATAGCTAATACGTAAAAGTATATTTTTTACGAACACTATTTTAGGCAGGAAGCTCAAATATAAGTAAATATTTGCAATCGAGTGCTCGTTCATCCTAAACAAACTCCGTGCCGACCGTGCGACTGATTCGAATACTTCCCCTAGCCTGATTAAAAAAGTACACAGTTTTTACATTTCTGTTCCCTGGTTCAGGTTCACTCTTATGGATCTTGCCCTCAGAGTACTCTTCCACCTATTCCAAATAATATTCCACCGGATACGACTGACCTTTTCTGTCGCAAATTGGAACTAAATCAACAAATACAATCAAATACAGCCGTAGTCTCCTTCGCAGGCCGTTTTTTGGGATATTACGCAACGCTCCCGGGAATTACAGCTGTTTCCACGGTTAACATCCCAAGGCCTAGGCGATCGTGTTCGTGTACATATAAAATAAACAAGCTCTTCGTGAGCCCGAACGAACGTTTAAATAACATCATACTATTGAATATAATACTACTCAGCCTCAAAATTCCACGGCAAACCTTTGGCTGCGATCGAGAGCACATGGAAAGAAAGTCCAAAGTCTACATGGCCTACTCACGTGCTCACATGTTCGTCACATGTATTATCGCGTGTTTCAGTTACGATGAATACACGTCCAAAAATTCCAAGAATGTCGGTTTCGACTACATTCTTTGACGAACGCAATTACAGTGTCAGTGAGGTAAACTATTATCAATGCCTGGCCTCGAGCAAAGACACGATTCCCATTCAGCATTTCAATCCTGCACAAAAACATCCAGGTAACGCCTACGGCCACATTACCTGTTGCAAGAACTACACTAGATTATCTTGAGAAAAAGGCCCATATACGAGGGGTTAACTATCTTAGGCCTGGTTCTCACCACAAACTGAGCACAGGCATAAGCATAATTAACGGTATTAGGGACGCCCACAAGACAAGAACAAGCTCATGTTAGAGAGAGAGAAGACCACAACACATGGATAAGGACAAGCTCAACAAACGTTTAGGCCGTGTTTGTGCTTCTGCGAAATGCGCAAGCGCAGTAACCATAAGCTTAAATATCTTCCGCCAAGTGACTCGAGAGTTTACGTTACAGTCTCGATTTTGATTGGGTTTAAAAGCAACGGAAATGAGCGGAAGTAAAACATCAGCGTCGCGATTGATTTGCGAATTTCAACCACAAGTCCAATATATTTGGACTTTAAATCAGATCTTTCCATCAACCGTCGTTCGTTTCTTGCAGGTCAACGGGAACAAAGACTCTGGGTAGGAGGTCACTACCCATTATACGCATGCCTGTGCTTGTGCTTTTTATGTTGTAGTGAAAACCGGGCTTTCTTCTTCATCCTCTCTTGATAAAGACTATTATAGAAGAATTTGGAAGTTGATGTGGAACTCACCGTTGCTTGAGGCTTGAGGTGCTTAACTGTGGCAGTGCACCCCATCTTCTTCGACGTGCACGCATGCAACAACCGCTGATGATTTCTTCTATGCATTTGCCACCTGCCCTATACAACGTTTCAATGAAGAGACGCCTTGAAAGTCAGAATATGAACTTAGGTTTCTAAGGAATAGCAGAATATCCCGAGGATCGGGCCGAGTGATGTAAAGACCTCGCCCAAAGGACCATACCCAGATATCAGTTGTTACAGCAGTGTCCTCCGCGCATGTAAAGCTGGCTCTCTTGGCCAGGCGTCAAAGCCCATGGTTACCAGAACTGGCTCGCTGGTGTCACAGGACTGGTCTGCGGAAGTACAGTATGCAGGGATGAAGCAGTAATTCGCAAACTTCATGACGAAAAGATCTTTCTCTGTCTGAAAAAGAAAACAAGATGTTTAGAACCTTTGAATATGTTTCATTTTGTTTCAGTGGCATGCCTGCAATGTAGCTAACGTTAGTGCTTGTATGGCAGGCGCGATGGCCTCGTGGTTAGTGCGCTCGACTCCGGAGCGAGCGGTCCGATTTCGAGTCCTGGCCGCCAAGCAAGGCACTTTACTCTCACTGTGCCTCTCTTTACCTAGGTCTATAAAATGGATACCGCCGAATTCAATGCTTGACCACTTAAGCACAATTTTGTTCTTGCCTTAGTAGTGTCAAATTCACAGGGTACCAGTGTATAAACTGTACATAACTTTACCTATTTTTACATTTAGTCTCGGGTTTGCAGGGTGCCAGTGTATGAAGGTATTTTCCAACTCAAATTATTAATAATAGGACTAGTTTCCCTCAGGGATGTTTTATATTTTATTCTGAATTTATCTTAGCCAATATAGTAGTAATTCTAAGTAGTAATGTTAATTGTAAATAGTGTTGTAAAGAGTCGTGCGTTTTCGTCATGAGCCCATTGGGCAACCACTCCCTGCGTTTACGACTCTAAGGGCCTGTTTACAAGGAGGGAGGGTTACCCTAGCACGCGGGTTAATCCCAGCTGGAAGGCAAAAGATATCCCGGGTTTACAAGCAAAATTTTACAGGTAGGGCAACCCTTCAACCCGGGACAACTTAATCCGCGGTTACACTCAAAGGGTCTGGAAACAATTAGAGAGTTAATCCGGGTAGGCGGGTTAACCCTACCTGGAGTGTTTACAAGGGAAAAAGTTAGCCCGCCTGCCAGGGTAACCCTAGCACGCAGATAGGGTAAACCGCCTACCTGGTCAACCCTGGTTGCCTTGTAAACACAAAAAAAGAAAATGTGTAACTCGCTCGCTAGGGTGACCCTCACTCCTTGTAAACAAGCCCTACATAAAGTTACCTATTACCTAATGCTGGGGGTAACCCTGCGATGGACTAGCATTCCATCCAGGGGGAGTAGAAATACTCCTAGTCGCTTTATGCTACTGAAACTGGGATAAGCTCCGGCCTGATGAGCCACTTGGCTCGTATGCAGACCTTACCTTAACCTTTTTTATTGCTTGTATAGCTATGTGCATAACCACTAGAAATATATTTACATTTATTTACATTTTACGTGTTGTTCGACGCTTTCATCTAGAGAGGGAGGGAGGTATTATGCACAATTATCACAGCCCTTGAGCTTTCAAACCTGTAACGATTTTAAGGTCATTAAACTTTCAGAAAATACTATACATTTTTAACGAAATGCAAGTTGAAGTGAGCTAGTTGTCAAAACTCGAGAATTTAACGCCTTTTTTGTGGGAGTTTGGAACTCCCACAAAACTGCTTTTAATTTTTTATCCCTGTTTTGAAAGACGTTAATTTCACAGCTCCACTTGGTAGTATACCATCTATTAGATGCTCGCTTGTGTGTTAACTTTGCGTTTCACGGAGCTCAAACTTTTGATCAACCAATCCGTTCACATGAAAGAACTACTCACCCACAGACCTGATGGAATCGTTAACGTCAAGAATGGAGAAGATTAACACAAATTACGAGCGACCTACTTGAAAAATTTAGGATAAGCAAACTGGAACGTGGCTCCTTTAACAAAGACAACAGACTGCAAGGCTGATTCTATGTGAAAAACGTTTCGAAACACCAAAATGACAAGAACCGATAAAGCAGGATCGCAACAGTGGACAGCTGTTTCGCCCTTCTTGGGGCTCGTCAGCACCATGTAGCGAAGATATGTAACGCCATAAATTGCAGCTGAAATGACCCGTTCACTATATCAAGTTCCGTACTTTGAACCTACTTGCGCCCCAGAACTAGAAACACGCGTTGTCACATCACGTGGCTCGGGGCTTAAGAAGACCAAAGTGTCACCATTGGTGTCTCGAAAAGCAAAAAAATAAATGCGGCTGGACAAGGCCAGCCTAAACATTCAAACATTGATCAACCTCGTAGTCTACTGTCTTTATACATTGTTTTTGGCTGATCAGATCTCTTGTAGATCCTACGTTGGTAGCGTTTATCATCTGCGGTCCCTTGCAGTTAGTCACTGGCTCCTTTAACCCATTGACTTCCACAGCTTTTCACCAAAAACGCATTTTTGGACATTTTGAGATTTCAGGATAAATATGGGCCAAATTAGCTCCAATCTACTCAAAAAGGCATGACAGCATGCCTTTCTCTCCACAAGCACCACGTTGTACGACATTTTTGCTCGGGCATACGCAGAAATCAAAATTTCGAAATTCGAGAAATTCTCGTGCCAAGGCCCCGCCGGCTAAGAGATGAGAATAGGGCTATGGGGACGAGAAAAGTGACCAACGGCTTTTCGTTCTTTTTACTTTTTTTTCGCCTTTTTTTTCCTTTTCTTATCTTTTTGCAGCAGTGATTGAGCGTCTACTGGACTTGCTTCCAGTTCAATAATGTCTGAGAAAGCATCATCGAAACGGGCACTAATTTTCACCGCCGAGTAGCTAAATGTAGTCGCAGGAAATTTTGCTGCTAATTGTTCTCCCAAATTTCTGAGCATTTTCGTACATATCTCGGGCTCCATTGAGCCCATCACCCTAGTAGTCTATGTTCAGCAGAATTATCCCCGTTACTGTCTTCCCCTGTCTTCCCTGTCTTCCTGCATACTAATAAAGTGTCTTCATCCATACCAATGAAGTGTCTTCCTCCATACTAATGAGCGTCGCTCTTTTACAATACAAACAATAGACCTGCCTGGGCTTGCCCGCTAATAGTGAACCCTGGTTGAAAAACTCTATTATCTGTTCAAAATAAAAGCGCAAATTTTAACGAAAGCCTCATTCCTTTATTCAACTTGAACTCGCTGGAAATTTGAAAACTTTGTTCGATTTTCGAAACGTTTATCGTGAAGATGGCTTTTTTCACCAACGTTATTGATCTGCAAGCTGCTTTGAACGCTCGGTTAACTGTCCGTGATTGGGAAACATTGACAAGCGCAAATCTTTGAACGCGTAATAATTTCAAAGGTTCTCTAGCTTTCTTTGAAGACGTTCTCCGATTTTCGAAGCCGGGTTCTTTTAATCCTGTTTGGCTCATGAAAATATCTATTATGTTTCAGCTTTGCTAAGAAGAGAGAGAATTAATTCTTAGCTGCTCTTGTTTTCCGCTCCGTTAGTCACTACTTTTAGCCCTAGATTTGCATACAAACTCCAACGGAAAACTGAGCCCATGGGACAGCTCTACGATTGAAATTACAACAATAGAAGTTCGGAGCGCTAATTAATTGTCAGCACGCGACAATAAATATTTTCGAACAACACGTTTGTTGAATATTACTTTTATTAGCGTGCCTAGGGAAAACACAGAGCCAAAAAGGTGCCCCTTCTGCCCTTTTGTCCTGAATGGCCTCATGGAATCTCGCGTGGAACACGCGCGCGTGGTTTGACAGAAAATAAGTCATGGACTTGCCTTGCTAGACAAGAAATCTAGCAATAGGCAACTTTAATATCAATGTTTTCCCTAGAATTAGGGATTCCGCCTTAAGATATTGAAAGTTTTGTAAATAGTTTTTAGTGTGATAGATTGTATATTTTCCTAAAGTCTTAATATTTCAAAAAAAATGTAATTATTTTTATTTGATAGATTGTATATTTTCCTTAAGTCTTAATATTTCAAAAAAATGTAATTATTTTTATTTGATAGATTGTATATTTTCCTAAAGTCTTAATATTTCAAAAAGAATGTAATTATAGTTCAGTTTCATATTTCAAGTCTATGATTTGTTTTCTGTCAAACCACGCGCACGTGTTCCACGCGAGATCACACGCGCGCCCAGTGAAAAACACAGAGCCGAAAAAGGTGCCCCTTCTGCCCTTTTGTCCTGAATGGCCTCGTTTTGTCCCTTTTGTCCCTCAAAAGTCCTTTTTGTCCCGTGTTATGTCCTTTTTGTCCTTCGCATAAAAGTTTAAAACTCGCTGAAACTGTTTTATTTTTGTTGAGATCTCGAACTGTTAACATGACCAAACGCGTGTGCCGTGATTGCCCAATTCCGAATTGTGGAGTAAAATATCTCGTTAGTCTAATCATCTCACAGATGTACATGGATTAGATTATATCAATCGAAGGAAGTGGTTACAAGAAGCGAAATTACAACCTAAGGTTAGAGTGATGATCTATCCAGTAAAGAGGAGCCAGGTAGTAAGACCTTCAACAAGTGAAACACCTCTATCAGTGCAGGAAGAAGAAAAGGATACAATAGTCCATCACTTATCAACACCAATGGGAGTAAAGAAATCCCTGAAATCTCTACCAAGAGGACTAAATAAATCACTGAAATCTCTACCAAAAGGCGTTAGAAAAGCAGCCAATAACATCAAACATCATAAAACAACAGCAGATTCAGTCCCTGAGTGGCTCACTTTGTATGGAGACGATGAAGGGCCGAACACAGAGAAGAGAGCTTAGTAACCCCGCCTGCAGTATAGTACCAGTAGCTTGTCACACTAAACCGCGTCCCATAAGCTTCACATTTTCGGTGCTTGTTTTATAGGCAGAGCTCCACTTGCCATTCAGTTTGCTGTCAAAGCTCGTGCTGTTTAAACCTAAAATGTCTTGGAGCGACGGTTATAATTACTGCCTTCTTCAACGAGTTAATGGATATTACGGAGACAGTGAAGACTCTCAATCTAGCCAAGAAACGGATTCTTCCCAAGAAGTGACAGAGCACTTAAACCCTTGGTCGCGCATATTAGATGAAGCTCAGGAACGCCATGAGGTTCAGCTCAATGCTTTGGTCGACGAGTACAAAAGAAACGGAGATTCGGAAAATGTAGCTCACCTTAAAGCGCAGAACGCTCTCCTTCCTCTCTACAGAAAAGAATTGAGAAAAGTACTGCTAGAGTATCTGCAGTGGATGCGAGCGATGAAGAAAGATTACACCTTTTAAAAAGTGATGGAAACTCAAAAAGATCTCAAAGATACAGATGAATTTGATTGGTTAGAATCGACAGAACTAGCCATCGATAAGCGGAAATTCTTGCTTAATCGATTGTTTGTTAAGCAACCCATTCCACAAGATGAAGACTAGACCTACTGTGTTTTGTTCTCAATACAAAAAAATGTATTTCAAACCGATATCCAGTGTGTTGTTCTATTAGAGTTTATTTCTTTGTTTAGGGGACTTCAGTTTTATTGTTCATTGCATTCTAATTTCCTGATTTACTTTGTGTTAAACACTTCGTTGTGGAGCTTTCGTTATCAATAAATGTATTTTTTTTTAATTCATTTCAAATCTCTGTGTATTTGAACCATTTCGCTAATAAAAGTAATATTCAACAAACGTGTTGTTCGAAAATATTTATTGTCGCGTGCTGACAATTAATTAGCGCTCCGAACTTCTATTGTTGTAATTTCAATCGTAGAGCTGTCCCATGGGCTCAGTTTTCCGTTGGAGTTTGTATGCAAATCTAGGGCTGAAAGTAGTGACTAACGGAGCGTTCTCTCTCTTCTTAGCAAAGCTGAGAGTGCAGATAAAAACATAATAGATATTTTCATGAGCCAAACAGGATTAAAAGAACCCGGCTTCGAAAATCGGAGAACGTTTTCAAAGAAAGCTAGAGAACCTTTGAAATTATTACGCGTTCAAAAATTTGCGCTTGTCAATGTTTCCCAATCACGGACAGTTAACCGAGCGTTCAAAGCAGCTTGCAGATCAATAACGTTGGTGAAAAAAAGCCATCTTCACGATAAACGTTTCGAAAATCGAACAAAGTTTTCAAATTTCCAGCGAGTTCAAGTTGAATAAAGGAATGAGGCTTTCGTTAAAATTTGCGCTTTTATTTTGAACAAATAATAGAGTTTTTCAACCAGGGTTCACTATTAGCGGGCAAGCCCAGGCAGGTCTATTGTTTGTATTGTAAAAGAGCGACGCTCATTAGTATGGAGGAAGACACTTCATTAGTATGGAGGAAGACACTTTATTAGTATGCAGGAAGACGGGGAAGACAGGGGAAGACAGTAACGGGGATAATTCTGCTGAACATAGACTACTCACCCTGATCTCTCTCTACCCTATATCAAGGGTATGGTACTTCAGCCGTTTTGGTCTCCAGTAGAGTCCTTTAAGATTTTTACCATTTTGGCCAGGAATAGGGTATTTGATTATCATTTTTCGCTAGCAACTGCTGCTGATTGTTATTCATCTCTCGTGATTTCAGTAACCGTCCATATAAGAATGCTTCCACTACGCGGCAAGGAGTGCAGTTCTAAAGGTGCTAACTTTTGCACACCGTTACTATTCTTGTATCATACTTCTGACTGGGTCAATCAGGAAAATCTAACAAAACTTCAGGTAGCTGTATATTCATTTATCCTCTTCTTAGTGTAAATACCACGGTAGTCCTATGTGCAAAATTGGAAGGTTTTACTGTCTTTGTTCACGGCTGTTGTGATTGGTTGAAATGTTTTAACAAAAAGGAAACTACCTTTTAAAAAAACGTTTGAAAACAATTTATTTCATTAACCTGCCTTCCATTGGTTGAAAAATTCTCCGAATGAAAACGTGAACCGTTTCAACGTGACGAAAGCGTATTGCCGCAGAACATTAGAAAATACAACAGTTCTTATCTGGATCATTACTTAATTAACGTTGAGAATTTGAAATCCAGCTCAGATGTTTACCTAAACTCAAGCAGTTCCTAGATAGGGTCTGGTCTGAAACAGAACATATATCGATCATTAGGCTGGAAAAGGGTTGGCAATTGCAGATTTGGGTCTGATGCAGGCCGGGTCAGGGTTTTAAGAAACGCCGCAGCTGACTTCAGTTTTATAAACGGTCGATTGGTAACCAAGCCTTTCAGAGTGGACGGCTTGGACAAGGTAGAAACTGGTTATAATTTGTTGATGGAGTTGAACTGCACTCACCAAACGCTTAATTGTTCATATTCACACTGGTTTGCTTGCGGTTAGCTTTTATTTGTATTTGGGGCAACTCTATCATTAAAATTTAAGAAAGTCACGTTTTATAATTTAATTTTGCGGAAATTTGGCGGATCATTCTGGTAGTGTATTGGTATAAGAAGGATGTTAGCAGACAGAAGTTTTGGGTTCGATACTGGGTGGTTGTTTACATAGCTTCCTTTTTCTTTAATTTAGTGGAGAAAAATTTGTTCATAGTTAAAAACTGCCGCGAAAATGGCTCGCAGCACAACCCCACTTAAATTTAGGAAACTGCCCCCCCCCCCCCCCAACCACCACGACCCCATTCATTCTCTTGGAGGCCCTCAGTGCACCGAGCAAGACAGGCCGTACAGTATAAGGACATTTTAGGGAGGTGTGTCACAGGATACTACCGAGTTTTTTTGCTTTGTTATTCGAAAGTGTTTTCTGGGTTTTCCATCGAAGAAAACCTTAAATTGGTCCTGCATTGACCGTCATCTCACAAGTAATATTTTCATCAGCTTAATTTGGTGATTGTCTTCATATTAATTGCAAACATTTAATACAAATCAAATCAAAGAAAAGCTTAGATCTAACTCCCGCATGTGAATATCAATTAATAATATTACAAAGCACATTGGGTTCAGTTACCAAGTCAACCTTTGCTTTGTTTTGGGGTCTCTGTAATATTCCATTAACTATTTCCTTGTTGACCCCACTATGACTTTCAATATTCAACTTGCCATGCAATTGTCTGCCACATGTTTGACTTCAGAAGTTTAATGATTTATGATGCACTTTTTCAAAGACTGAGAAAAATTGTCTGTCTAAAGTTCAGTTCTCGGTTGCATGAAATAATTCTAATAAAATATACTCCCGCGTGAGTAGGTGTAAAGTTCTTGAACTCTACGATGTAATATAGTTTGGAAATAAATTCATCATTCAAGGAAACATAAAAAAAAACATTTTCTAAGCTGAGCTCAACTTGAAAATGTCATCGTCTCCCCTTTTCAAATTTGTCAGAAGCGTCATTTGTTGCTTTTAAGATCAATGTTGATTTAATAGTTAGAGTTTTTAAGGGTGTTAATGACGCTTTTACACAACATAGATCCCTTCAGATCGACGGCTCTTATTTCACACTAAAAACACATAAAAGCGATAACAGAGCAAAGAGGCACTTGGACGATCTGAACACCACAAATTATTACCTTGGAAGATTATTCTTTTAACAATTGTGTCGAGAACTCAAAATAACTTGACGAAACGAGGAAGTAATTTATTGTTCCGGCGCAGATCAACTACTGCTCAAAATAGTTAGCAATGTTAAAGAAGAACTACTGTACCTTCAGTGTTTACAGACTACACGTTGGTTTTTCAAAAGAGTCAATCAACACATTGTAAGAACATGCAAGGGTTTACAAAGAACATTTCCAACTGAAAAACAATAGACTTGGTGATGGCGAATTTTTACATCACAATAACTAAAATTGCGTAGAATGTTGCTTAACAGGACGCCATGAATTGAGTGATTATCTAAATGCAGCGGTACGTCCTTGGACAATAAAACAATTTAAAATTACTAAATTCTCGGCCAGTTCTTAGGGTTTCCGTCTGTCCTGTTTGTCAATTAGGCGTGAATTCAAACTTTTATTCGCGGAAGAATGATCAGAGATGTAAATGATGCGACTGTAAGTGAGTCAAAAGTGCTTATAAAATACTGACGGTAACAGAGAAGAAAGTCAAAAACAACACAATGGGTTTGCCAAATGTAAGCGTAGAAATTGACAAACAATCAAACGCGCCACGCCAAGACCTCTTAAAGTGAAATTTTCATACCCAAGATTTTAATTTCTCAGTGTAAAACTGCGTAGCCGTGTATTAAATACCGAAATCGACAAGTTTGATGTTTCATAACATATTGCCGTGAACATCGTGAAATCAAAAGCAATTTTAACTAGCGCAAAACATTTAAAATAGCCTTCGATCTAACGCAACTGACTCAGCTTTGTCATTATAGTCGAAAGCACAATATAATCAATAACTTTACAGCCGAAAGAACGCGCGCTACAGTGGAGTTTTAAAACCTCAACAACCAAACAGAATAACGCCAAAGATTGCCGTTTTGTCCATGAAAGGCACAGAATTAAACCGGTTTAATTGAAAACATCGTTCGTTAGGGTTTTATCGGCGGTATAAACTTTTTTAAATGAGTCAGCGTTTCGCTTTGTATCTTGATCTGAAACTCTGGGAGAACATTTGAAACTGAAACTTACCCAGCCATAAGAACGAAAATTCAACATACTCAGTCTTTAACTGTGGAAAGCCAGCGAAAGCCATTCCGTGCTCATGGAAGAAGACATTTCAAGACATTTTGCATTCGGTATTAAATATACTCTGTCTGGATTTTTCAGACCAGACACAAAGGATGTCGCTTACGTAAAGCACCTATTCAATGGTACTTGCGTGACCACGTCCACGTGCTGTCACGCGTGGGCGTTTTTGATTTAAATATAACCGCGCTAGGCCAGAGGAATCTGAAAACGCAATTTTGGCCACACTAAGACGAAAAGGCAGTCGGTTTTCAGATTCCTCCGGTTCAAAAGAGCGTTTTGGGAAAGCTGCGTTTTCGTGACGGATTAGCGTGGACGGTAGACCTAACCGTAGAAACAAAGCTGCGTTTTAAAATTCCTGTAACGAAGTGTGTAAAAGTCTGGACGCTGCCAAAATCTTTGTTAGTTCGAGCTTTCATACAGTGACTCATCTGAGATACGACGGAAAAACTACAAACACACGTAACGCGCGTTAGTTTTAAACTAACGCGAGTTACGTTTAATACGATGCAGTGCAAACCAGAAAATTAGCGATAAATTGGGCTGCTCAAGGCCAGTCACAATGTCACAGCCAGTCCCAATGACGTAATTGTCACAGTCATCTAATAATAATTATAATAATAATAGATTTATAACACGCTTTTTCTCCACGATTCGAAGGCGCTAATTACATATTGTATATCCTAAAATGTAAAATGTTTTTATTTATGCGCCACTTTAAAACGAGCATGCAAAGTGGCCAGGTTGGGGGGAACTAGACTCCGAATTTGGAGGGCTTAAGAGGTACACAGCGGTAAAATCTTCAAAAAGTACCTATTTGGTCCTATAGATTCGTGCTGATTTCGATAGAGCTGTCGTCGGTCGTATGAAGCGTTAACGCGGTCCATTAGAGATTA
>CM042752.1:7931032-7951095 GCA_022496165.2 Catalaphyllia jardinei
ATAACACGCTTTTTCTCCACGATTCGTAGGCGCTAATTACATATTGTATATCCTAAAATGTAAAATATTTTTATTGATGCGCCACTTTAAAACGAGCATGCAAAGTGGCCAGGTTGGGGGGGAACTAGACTCCGAATTTGGAGGGCTTAAGAGGTACACAGCGGTAAAATCTTCAAAAATGACCTATTTGGTCCTATAGATTCGTGCTGATTTCGATACAGCTGTCGTCGGTCGTATGAAGCGTTAACGCGGTCCATTAGAGATTACATTCCTTTTTCCTCTTTGTTTATCTTACATTGTTAAATGCAATGTCCTTTCATTAGGCCCTAGCCATTTTTCTCTTTCAGTTTCCATATTTGTAATGTATAAGCCTGTAGTCACCCATTAAAACTGACGTACACACAAAATGTCGTTTTATTAACGTTTTTTTCTATTGTTTTAATGGCACTTCAGGCCACGCTTGAGCGACTATGACAGCAGGTAGCTAATTGTTCGTCTAATGGTGTCCTTTCATGGTCTTTTATACTTTTTTCAATAGAAGGCGGCTTGTAAACAAAGAGGTAAAAGTTTATTTAGGTAGCCCGAAGTACTTAGTGCTTCAATTTTTTGTGAAAATAGGAGTACTTCAATACGATTTCGCAGATAAGCAAGAGCAAACTAACACCGAGTTGTTCTCGCTGCGCACATTCCTTCACATTCAGCCGTTTCGAGTGTACCTCGCCGTTCCTGGGTTGTCAAACTTTCGCTTCCTTGATCTTTATTTAGAAGGGCGTCGTCAGTTGGCTCCTTGCTCAAGTTACTGGAGGTTGCATCCTGCTTGCTGCGCTCCAAGTGAGTGATAATAGCCGGCGAATCACTCATTCAGGAATCAATTCAAACGACCTTAAAAGTGGACGATATGAATTCCACGAGCGCGAACTACGAACGCAGCGGGACTGTCGACGCCATCGCCTTTGTTCAAGTCACCGTCTTGTTTCTGACACTGGTGGTGGGCTTCCTTGGCAATGCGCTGGTGGTTGGTGTTGTCATTTTCCATCGCCAAATGCGCACACGAACGAACATATTTCTGACCCAGCTGGCGATCACCGGGATCGGAGTCTGTATATTCTGCATACCGTTCATGATAACAGCTCTTATCAAACAAGCCTGGGTCTTTGGCGAAGCGCTGTGCGATTTTAACGGATTTATCGTCCCCTTCTGGTCCGCTTCGTCTATTTTCACGTTAACCGCTGTAAGTATACACAAGTACTTCTCGATTGTCAAGCCTTTGAGAAACATAATAACACAAAGCCGTACTTTAATTATCATCGTAGTGGTATGGGTCTCGGCGTTCACTTGCTCTATAGGTCCCATTCTGGGATGGACTGATATTGTGTACGAGTCATCGTCCTCTATGTGCGGGCCTCGATTTCCGCGCAATGCTTTGGACATATCGTATACCCTGTTTCTCGTGTCCATAGTCTACACTTTTCCCATCGTGGCCATGATTATCCTATACTGGCGGATCATAAAGGCGGTTCAGTCGCATTGTCAACGTATTCGTGATACAGCTATCATTGACGATCGAGGCATTCTAGCGCAGAAGAAGATAATAATCACCCTTTTGTTTGTTCTGGTGGCGTTCATCGCCTGTTGGACGCCATTTTTGATATACGGGATCTTGACGCTCTTGACCGACTCCAGCCGTCTTTCCCGCCATTTTTTGCGCTCCGCGTACATCTGCGGCTTCCTGTACAGTGTCTGTAATCCTATCATCTTAGGCGCGCGAAACCCGCGCTTTCGAAGAGGATTCAAAGAGCTTATCACATTCCAAAGGATGAGAAGGCCTTCACTAAGCCCCTCGGGCGCGGGTTCGAGCAAGCAAAGCGAAGGCGACAGGCCGCCCTCGGCCGACTATTTAGCCGAGAGAAGATGCTCGGTTTGGTTTCTCTCGTCGAGTCAAAACTCGCTGTTGCGCTTGGAGCCCGAAGTTCCACAGAGACGTCGAAAACTAAGGTGGATTGAGACAAATCTTTGACAGGTAGAGAACAACTGATTGAAAATCAAAATGATATTGATTTGACACCGGCTAATTAAAATAACAAACCTAATCTAGGGATTGACTGTTTGTAAACAACCTTTCAGAAGTGTAATGACATGTATGCCCTGGTCACGACTTGTACCCAGATGATGTTAACAGTCATCAGCGCCGTAGCTAGTAACAGGCAAACCGAGGCACTTGCCTCGGTAATTTGTTTTTCGTTTTTATTGTTTATAGTCGTCATAAACACCCTAAATACCTAGGAAGAGAATTTAACCACGGACACTGCCTCAGTCAAAATTCTTTCATGGATATTGCCTCAGTCTTCACTCTTTTCTGGCTACGGCCCTGGTCATACTAATTGGACTGAGGGAAAATACTTAATCAAAATTGCACCGAAAAAAACATTTCAAGGAGTTCAGTCGCGATAAGAAAGATAACACTAACGCTTATGTGGTAATGGCTATTGAACTATTTTGACCACGTACAAAATAACGTTTAAATTGAAGCAGACCTGAAAATAATTGTTTACTAAGATAGAAAAGCACCACAGAGATAATAGTAAATTAAAGGAACAAGAGTAGTTAAGGATGGAGAAGATTAACGGATTACAAACGACAGACTTGAACAATTTGGGATACACTTTTCAAGTCTTAATCCAGGATTACCTTACCTTAATCCTCCCCGATTCATCGAACTGTATTGACTTTTTATGAACCTCTTATTGTAAAATATTTCAGAGCAGTTTTGATGTTCGCACTTGTTTATGCGATATATTTTTTATGAGAGTCTAGAGATGCATACAACAAGACATTGCATTGCTGGTTGATAATTTTCAGAATTCTCCTTACATATCAGTTTTGCAGATATTGCAAGGAGAATTAGGATTACTATTAAAATAAGATTAACAGGATTATTGAGGTTTACACAGGTTGTTCAAGTTGCTTATCGAACGCACGAAGGAAAAAAAGCGCAAGGAATCGCGTGCTAAAAGCTGTACATACACTTCTATTAAAGGTAATTCCTGTGAAATAAATCGAGTGACAACAGATTTTCAATGAAACTTTTTAAGTTATCCAGATCTTCGGTGTAGATCACAAAAGTATCATCAATATATCGTAGCCAAGTGTGGGGTTGAAATGGAGCATTTTTCCAAAGCGTTGGCTTCGAAACAATTCCATTTTGGCAATATTTAATGCTTATTACAAGAACGCAATGCCAGTAATAATTGTAAAATCTTTGACACCGAGACTCATGAAATCAAGCATTAAACTACAGAAAATATATTGTGTAGGACAGAGGTAAACATTTTAAGTTTAATCCTTATTAAAATTTGAACCACGTTGCTTGATATGGTTACCAAACGGTAAAATAGAAAAGACCACAGTGTATCTGCTATTTTCCCTATTTATTAAACTTTAAACAAAAAAAATCAGATTAGTCTTTTTCTCACGCAAAGCTTGGAAAAAAAGAGGGGTGCTCGTTGGTGAACTATAGTCATAAACTATGAATATTAAAAGTGGGACAATGCTATCAATATAAAGATAGTAAAAGCATCAAAGTCAAGATGGGAAATGCACGGAACTGAGGAACTAACAGAAGTGAACGTTCCATTTGAAACCGAGAAAGAGAATCCGCCCGTATTATGTTTCCCAGGGACATGTACTGTTTAAAAGTAGAAATTGTGTCTAAGGGTACAGAAGGTAAGGTCCCGAACCAAGTCCATAACCCTGGGGATTTTATACTTCCGAGAGTTAATAACCCCTACCACGCCTAGATTGTCACAATAGGACTTGATGCGCCTGGATGTCCACTGGTATCCCTACAAGGGGCAACAACAATGGCAAATACTTCTTGCCAGAGAATGCTCATGCCGATAGATCCTAAATGTTGGTGGGGTAACCACTTGCTCGAAAACCAACGAGTTGGGAAAATCCCCCATAACCCCCAGTGGAGCCAGAGGCATCGGTATATATAGGGAAAGGATCTCGGAGGTGGCCCAAAAGGAAGATAAGAACAGCCCTACACCATCCACTACTGGATGAAAACGCCCCATATATCAGGGTCTCTATAAAAACGCTGTGAGCGTATTAAGACACCTCTGGTAAGGCCGATCTTTCGTTGCAAAAATGGACGTCCTGGAGAAATCACCTTACATGCAAAATTTAAAGGACCAATAAGAGATTGAAGCTCACTTTATGTGACTCTAGAGAGATTACCATGAACCGGGAAGAACTTTGCAGGGGCCCTCCTCTGTTTTGGCTGCTGAAATAGGGGTATTAAGGGTTTTGAAAGTCCACAAGGGGGTAGCCAGGGCGGATCCTGGGGTGCCCATGACCCCCCCCCCCCCCCCCCCTCCTTTGTAAGCCTTTTTGTAAGCAAACAACCTGTGGGAGCAGGATGTTCAATTATAAGAAAGTCGTCCAAAATGTGGCAGACAAAGGATATCGCACAGTTGTTTTGCAATATCCACTCGATGCATCACAGAGCCGGATTGAAAGTAAATGGTGTTGAATAGAGCCCGAAGGGGAGCACTTTGTCAAAGTGGTAAAACCCATTCCGAAACATGCCCAAAAGTTCCCAATCGTCGGGAGAAACACGAAAGAGCCGGAATGCCGATTCCATGTCAGTTTTGGTCATAAACCAGTCAAAACCAAACCCCTGGATAGCTAATATGGCATTATCAATTGTGAGTAGTTTATGCTGGATTTAACTGGTTTGGGGAAGGCCAGATGGAATATTCGAATTTGTCTGAATGTTTAGTAGGGACAAGGCCGACAGATGTGCACGTGAAACTTGGTCCCGCGGTACGCCTCTTGGCCACTTTCTCAGCTAAATTTGAAGCGACAACCTCAGGATTGAGGGAGGAAGTAGGCAAATTCTTAGAAAAATGAAATAGACTAGGACTGGAGTAGCCCGAGCCTCCTCCCTCAGTCCTAAAGACAGTTTTGTTTTAATAAATTCCCTGTTAGGGCGGTTACTAAGAGCCTACTGTAGATTTAAGACATTTACTGGAGTGACTATACCCCCAAAACTACATGCCGCGGTGGCGGGAGCTATGTTTCTCACTGTTGGATTTTCCAACGTTGGTGGTGGCTGCTTATCGGATTCGGAGGGGGTGGTGCACCTGATCCCGGGATGGTCTGTTCACGACCTGGCTTGTTGCACTTGTGTGCCGCATAGGGGCAGGGCATAACCTTGTTGAAGTTGTGACAAGTAGGATATTCGTTCCCTCTAACTGTACTTCACAGAAGCTGATGTCAAAATCATACGATCCACGATGTACAGAATTTACTGATACTGATTCTCTAAATGTCAAATTCATGTACGTAACTCTTATAGCATTATCTTAGAGCTATGCCAATGAATCGTAAAGCTTTATAACCTATGGGGTTCTTGGGTCAATTGCTGGGTATGTGCCGCTTGCCTCTCAGAACCCCGACCCCTTTATAGTCTATTTTGTGGCCAATTACAGACCCTTTGAGCAATTGTATAATTTTAGTGATCTCAACTTAGACACATATCTTCCTAACCTCGGAACCTCGAAAATGTGAGACCCTATTCTAGTAACTATTGAAACTTCAACCTCATTTAATTTAGTCAATCCATTCGTGAAAATGCCACTCTCCACCGCACCCCCTCCAAGGGCTTTATAGCACGCACAAAAACATTACCTCTGAGGTCTGTAACGTAAGATTATGACGTCCCGTGACATTAAAATTACACCATCTTTGATTTTATGCAGTTTCATGAAACATCCGGCAACTGCTAATAATGGATGGCTGTAAAAGAGGGTCGAAATCCGTCAAGAAAGATACGATAAGCTACGTAAGTAAACTTAACTGCAAAAAGGTTAAATTTATTTTCTTTTATTACGGATAATATTCAAGCTTTTAAAAGGTGTCTGTCAAAATGTGGTTGCAATGGGAACTTCAAGATTCTTGACTAAAAGCATATCATACCGAAATTTTCTCCCATAAGCTTGAGGAAAAGGCGCCAAATTTGGAGTTCAGTCATTCTTTTTGAACAGTAGTATTTAAAAGAGTTACGAGCCTTCATGTTTGGCGAGGGCCTCAAAATTTCGCCCTCCCCCAGCTCTGATTAGGGTTAATCGATCAACATGGCAACATGGCAGTTAATTCAGTACAGCTCATTACAATTCAGTATAATTTAGTATAATTCAATTGTGTCATAACACTTCCACAGTACGTTTCAACAATCTTTACAGTCGCAGCGCTCATTTTTGTCCTCCAGTTAGAAACGACCTTCTTTGAGTCACGGCTGGTACTGTAAGCACCTCCGTGACCATTTTGTGATTTCGTCTTCTCGTGCAGCCATTCCTTGATGGTATCTAACAATTCGAGTCCTGCAAACTTGTACAGTTCGCTCGCTACTGGCAATGGATTCTGAGCGAGATCTTCAAAACGGATTAATTTGTATCTATCGGGGAAAGATGTTCTTATCATATTTCCGATCCTGACATCATACTCCATTTGATGGCAAATTTTCTTCACAAACCATGATAATTCGCGTATTGGGTCATCTGATCTCCTAAAAAACTTCAACGACTTTAAAGACTCAACAACAGCTCTGGGATCTCGGACCAAATGAATTATTTTACATTCACTCGCAGTGCCGGACAAACAACGTTGTAAAAGCTTCTCATTCGTCCACTCGCCATGAGAATTCAGTATTCTGGGTGTAAGTATCTTAGCAGCAAACACACTGTGATTATTTTTGCAAACGTCCCCAAGTTGGTGCGATTCTAGTTGGTGGCAGACCACAGATGTTCCGTTTTTGAGGCAAAACGGAGGAGAGGTTAGTACTAGGCTGTGAAAACGATCTTGCGGGAGAAGGTAACGGATAAAGATCTCACTGGCAAACCTGCAGTTTGTAATATCCGCAAAAAATTCAGAAACTCTGTTCTGGTAAGATGAGAAAGAGAAATCAAACTCGAATAAAGAATTTCCAGTGAAACTCCTTTGCACAGTACGTACTGGCTCAAAAAGGTAGAAAACACCTGGGTGCTGATTGAAAATGTCACCCAGAAATGAAGATCCCGATCTTGGATAAGACATGATGATGACATTCACCCTCTTGGGTTGTTTTATCAATTTTGAATTCCTCTCCAAAGTGAATAGGAACTGTGATTCAGGATACATCGCTTTTATAATGGTTGCGTTGTCAAAGGTACGATAAATTCCTCTCTGCACTGGAGTCTTGAATGTGTACATGAAAGTTAGCGAGAAGAATGCTAGACCCACTGAACAAGATATGAAAAATTTCTTAGAAGCCAAATATATATACCATGGTTTTGTTCTTATTCTCTGAGCCGTATGATTCATTGTCTAGAGTGCTGGTATCAGTCCTGCAACATAAATAAAACAGATGCTAAACTCTCAATGCACTATAAAATGGCCATTTCATTTTTGACACGCGCCTGCAGGGAATCATGGTAGTTGAAATCATCGAAACAAATATCCAGTTCAAGATTCCATGATTCCCTGCAGGCACATCTCAATATAAGACATGCCTGCAGGAAATCATGGTAGTTGTCGTCATGAAAACAAATATCCAGTCCACGATGATGAGAACAACTACCATGATTCACTGCAGGCACATCTCATTATTAAGACACGCCTGCAGGGAATCATGGTAGTTGTCTTCATCAAAACAAATATCCAGTTCAAGATCACGAATGCAACTACCAAGATTCCCTGCAGGCACATCTCACTATGAAGACACGCCTGCAAGGAATCATGGTAGTTGTATTCTTCAAAACAAATATCCAGTCCATGATGATGAAAACAGCGACCATAATTCCCTGCAGGCACGTCTTGTAAAGAGAACAGGTCATTTCCGAGTTACCATGTGCCTCTGTTTCAAAACGAGTCCTCGGGCACAACCTTTCACATGACAATGAGTTTTATTAGCCACTCTATGAATAAACGTCTCAGCGGAACACATTTTCAGTTTGTGTCTGTCCGAAGTTACCTTATCGCGGCAACGACATGATATTCTGGATTTTTCCAATTGTCTCTTGTCACGCGTTTTGCATGTGACATTGGCCAATTGGCAAGGATTTGGATTTGAGTTTCATCTGAGGTCATTACCATCTCAGTGAGTGTATGAATATCAGTCGACCAGCTGATTACTTCATAGCTGGCTACACTGTGCTGATGAGACCCGACAAGGTCGAAACAGCTGTCCACGGTTGCAATTGTTGACTTTCAGTTTGGACTCTATGATGTCGTTGCATCGTTAATCTTTTTACGCAGTATCAGCCTTGCATCATTGTTTGTTTACAGACCAGTCTATTTTTAGATATTTTCCCGCGAAATAGGCCAGTTCCAGTCTACATGAGTGCGCTTCGGTGAGGATAAAACAATGCGGCCTCACGTGAACATGTCGACATTAGTCCGTGCTCGTGATTGCAATTGGGCACTGAGGTTCCAATGGGGATCTGAATACGAGATAAATTCAATTTAAAAATAGATCGGTCTGTAAAAAAGCCGTGACATGAATATGAGGTAGTTGCAGGCTCCTAGTGATGGGCGTCTGTCTCGTCTTAATTGGGTTTGTAAGATGAGACCCTGGGAGCGAGGTTACTTTTGCATAACGCGTCCATAATATCATTTAGGATTTGTGTTTAAGGACGTTCGCGTCCATTGCTACTGCGCATCTCTAGTGCGCACGCTATACATGACGTGGCGCCTGCCACGTAATGTATTTCAAGCGCGCGCACCGAGTCGAAACTCAGCAAAATATAGAGCTGATGACCTTTACTGTAACTTGATCTGCGAATAATTTTGTTGGATGCTCGGTGACCCCCACTTTTTTTCGGCTAATCACTTCTATTACTGATTCTCTCCATTATACTAAAAATCAAAAAAATTCTGTACGTGGGAAGTTTTAATTATTTCTCATATACTATTCAAATAGGGTCGAATTAGTACATGTATACAGGTGTGCCATTTTCAAGGCTAATTCTACCTGATTTAATGACATATGTAGCAAAGATCTATCAAATAGGCCTATATATGCTGTGTCAAACACACAACTTAGATATGTTTCTTCAATTTAAATATATGGCGATAGTAATGAATCCGGCTAGAATCGCCTCGAGTGACTGGAAATCCTAGAAGTGCTATGGTCAGTGCTACGCCTTATCTTCAAAACGAGTTCGGTGACCCCCGATTTTTTTTACGTTTTTGGTCTAATTTTATCATTTTCTATCTGCAGTCAAAGCTTTAAAAAATCTGTGCGTGGGAACTTTTGGGCGCGAACGTCCTTAAGGGAACCTCAGGCAGAGAAAACACACGCCGATTATCGTTGCGTCTACATCGTTGTCGAAAGGCTCAGTTTTCAAAGTGTTTTTAGTCCACACGAAAATTAAAACCTGGCGTTTTCAAACTCCTCCGGCTTGAAGAGCGTTTTTGAAATGTTCCGTTTTCGTGGTGGATTAGTGTGGACGGTAGGCCTAACCTCAAAAAATAAAGCTGCGTTTTCAAATTTCTCCGGCTCCGAGATACTTAATTTGGAACATAACAATCATTCCAATAGGCCACCCCACATGGCAATATTGTTTAATTTTCTTCATATTTTATATTGTTAGATCTGTTGAGTCAACCGTTGCTTCCAAAGAATGATACAAAATTATCGTGCACTATGCCTGCACCAGTATTACGCTACTTTCCAGGGGGTTTTTGGGAAGGTTTCTTAGTTTATATTTCTCTGACACTTGAGAGGCGTGCCGATCTCAGCGTGTCGCGCATAAGTTATTTTAAAATGCATAAAATTACTGTTCGTGGCTGTTGTTTGTTGTAGTTTGTTGGGCCTGTTGTTTAGTGTAGTTTTTTGGCGTTGGTGTAATGACTTAAATTAATCACCTTCATGAATAAACCTAGTCATTGGATTAGAGCCTTGATAGATGCTCATTCACTTCACAACTAAAGTAACTTTGCTCAACACTTATGTCCTGAGTGTAATTTAAATGACGTGCCTGATTATGCGTGGTACAAACAGAATGTGCTGTAGAAACAGTGAAGAATGTTCTTGCCCGGCCGCCCTATTGTGTAAGGTCATGATACTTAACTTTCCCCAGCAATAAAATACGACGGGCTGTTTTGTCGTAGGGAAATGGCGTGCAAAGAATTTTGGCTTCGACAATAGCTTGCTTACGACATACTAACTATGCTTACGACAAAGCGCAATCCGGCGATCGATGGAGTACTTTCTGTAAGTTTTAAGCCAAACGAGAAAAACTTTTGCAGTAAGTAAACTCACCTTATTTTACGATCGAACAAGATCATTCCATTCTGTTTTACAGTGATTTTGTGGTTGCCAGCCCTGGCAAGATTTCTCGTGTAACCTCATACATTTATTATGCATGTAGTAAGAACTTGATAATATCTTACGGTCCAGTGAGTTTTAACTCACGTTTCGTTGCATATTTTAAAAGCATCGTTGGAAAGTAGCTCTCTGCTGGGCGACAGATGTATGCGTTGTTCTTGCAGCTCATCTATGTAGTTAGTTATTAATCAATTATTATTTGATAACACTATAAAAAGAATAGCGACAAATTAGGGTTCTTACTAATTCAACCTTATTAGTCGGGTGACCCGACTATAAGTTTACCCTCGTATTTCCTGTGATAGCTCAGTCACGTGCAATGGGCAATACCGTAGACATTCATTCCACGATGCCAATAGGTAAAGACCTTTCGAATATGTTGACAAATGGTCTCATCTTTTCTATGTTCAAATATTCAGACCCACACACTGTTTGTGGTAGATCCACCCGAAAAGATGGCGTAGTCAATGAGTGTATATTCCGATACGGGTCTTTCCGCGAGAAGAATGGAATGATTTTGCGATGGTCTCGCTAGAACCAAACCAGAAATCAAATGGGTTATCAATGAATAGAAAATGTGGCCAGAAATTTACTACAGACAACAGAAGAACATTTACGAAAGTTTAAGGTGTTGATAAAGGTGCATGGTAACTGCAAACTCTGGGAAACAACAACAATGATTCCATATTTGACTGCAAAAGTGACTTTCGTCATATTTATTTGACCTCTATCATTTATTAGGTTTTTGCTTATGACAAACATATCTAGAGTACGTTGATTTTCTATTTTTGCTTTCGCGTATTTATTATTTTCGCGCGGTATTGAACTGATAACATGTCAAATGAATATATTTCATGTGACATAGTCATATATTTTTAAAAATACCTTTTCTTCGGAGGTTTTAGTTTTATTAGATATAAGACCCTTCAGGAACGTGATGTTTTGCAACGTGTTGACTCCACAAGGTTCTTCACGGTTTTGCAATAGTGCGCGTTTTAGTTTCCAAGCTTTTGCGTTGAGTGACATTAAATGCCGGCCCAAGAAGTTTGTCGCACAGGTCAAAAGATGAGTTATCGCTTTGTTTTTTGCTAACTGAACAATTCTTGCACTAGAAGAAATATTCATTTCAATATGTCGAAACTCTAGAGCAATAACTTTTCATTTCAATTGCAAAGCTCAATGGCAGATGTTTCTGTTACTTTTTGTCCGCCATATTTGTGCTCGTTGCAAAGCACGCTTCCCTGGATAACGCTCAAATGAAAAGCTGCAGAAACGTAATTCTTGGCAAGGCTGTTTAATACATATGAATCATCTTTCATATCCCAGATTCTTGACTTTATTTATTGATTGGTTATGATTTTTAGTTTTGATTGCATGAATTAGGAGCAACAATGACAGTATCGAGTTTCTACAAAAAAGAAAAGAAATGGCAGAAAGAAGAAATAGCATTCTATCGGTCAACACTGAATCTGAAACCGTCAAGTTGTAGATAGTCTTTGGGCAAATATCTACTTTTGTGTTTCTGTAAAGCATCATCAAGTGTGTGCAAGAATGAGAGATACAGAGGTCATTGTGCTTCCCTATGTAACGACATTGAAACAAATTCCGGGCCTCCTATACCAATTAAGCCTTCACTTTTAACAGAGTATTGTAGAGTATTTATCCTACGCCAACAATCAAGGCACCATGTGATCAAGTTGGCATTATGTACTTTCAATTGGTGAAGATGCTGGAAAACGATGTGTTGCCATGAGTTTGAGCACTTTGATTTACAATAAGAGAAAAGGCATATATAGCTGCTAGCTGCTCCGGCATAGCTGTAAAAAGACCTGGTACAAATTATGGAGATGGTAATCAATACTGCATTTAACACTGTCACACTGTATATACAGGGCTGGTGTATATAATGCAAACAGACTTACCATCAATAATTGGAGATCGCTTTATGTCTGAGAAAAGTTATTTATCAGCTGAATTATGGTGAAAGCTGCGCTGGTGGCAATCTAAATCAATGTGAGCCTCGCCTTAGTCCTCCCTCGTTTCTTTCTCTCGCTTGCCTCAGTCTTTTGTCGCTCGTCCCCAACCACCGAGAGCCTGGAACGCTGGGGCTAAGTCTCTAAGACTTGGACTTAAAGTCTCTAAGACTTGAGACTTAAATAAAGTTATTCATTCAGTCTTTCATTCATTCATCATTAAAGTCGCAATCGAGCTCACGAAAAAACAAGCAACTTTCATGTAACTTGGCACTATTCTCAAATACATTGCAAGTCATAAAAGCAATACGCCAATAAAATATATTATCACCTCTCGGAGTATTTCTTCCCGGAGTGGAGGACACTCCCATGCCTCAAGGCCGGAGATGTTTGTCGCCTCGGTTGTAAATCATGGTTTTTTGGTCTCACTTAGGATGTTGAGAACGCAATGATGTTATTTTTACCCATAATGGTATCTTTTACACCTAAGGAAATAATAAAAATCCACTGTATGGGGCTCCACTGGGGTTTTCTTTGCAAGTAAAGGTCCGCGACACTGACGCGCTACCGGAGTGGATAACTGCAGACAACCGGCGAGTATAGAAGTATATGGAACAAGTATAAAACGCATGTTGCAGGGATAGTACACAAACTGGTGCGCATGAAACGGATTGAGGCATGAAAATATGTTGCAGCGGGCCGGGAGACAGTTTTGAGAGCAATACGCAGTTAACATGCGATCTTGACTGATTGAGATCATTTTGTTCCTGTTTGAAGACGTACGAATTCAGCCCAGCTGAATTTCATGCAACATTTAGTCGCCATAGCAGACCTTTTTCGCAAAAACGGGCTAGTCACACGAGGAAAACTGTTCCCGCTCCATGTCCATACAGCATGATCTCCTCTGTGTGCCAAACCTTACTGCGCCTTTCAGTAACAAGCAGACGCCAAAAATTCGACGCTCAACCGACAAATGCGATTCTCGCTACTGTGAATCAAATGCTCGATCGGCGGCTCCACCACTGTTTCGTTGTCTGAACTGTTCTTAACGATTTGACTACCGCGCGCTCGACAGCAGTCGGGAGCTTTCAGGAGCTGCCGAACATTTGATTGACGGCAGCGAAAAACGCATTTGTCGGCTGAGCTTTGAATTTTAAAGTCCGCGTGTTATTCAAAGGCGCAGTAAATGAAAGGAGTAAACTATCATTTCATGATATTACAGGCATAACGAGGTCAATTTCAACCCCTTCTCACGCAGAATTTGAACGATATTTCTCCGGAAATGAATTTGGAATAACACAATGTTTGAAGTCTTTAAAGGTTTGCTCTCAAAAAGGATCATGTTTTTTTTTTTTACAAAACGCTTTAAATCAGCGGCAAGCAAACCAAAGGTCTACATCTATCTATATCAAGTTTACAGTTTGCTGTCTCAATGTTTTGTATGCGTTACGACAAGCCTACTATCAGTCGCTCGTTTCAGATCCCATTTTTATCATTTAAAATACTCTTCTCTTTGCGATTGACTGCGAGAACCAAGCTTCATTCAAGAAAATGTAAGACTCTGCTTTTTTTTTGCAACATTGTGCCATCGAAAGCTCAAAGTTTCTCATCGAGACACATATACACATATACTGACTGACGCATGTTAATCATATTGTTCATATATAGTCAGTTTAAAATGTCTTTGAAAATCAACGCAAGGAAAGTGCGCAACTTTTTCTTATGGAAACTGCCTTTTAGCAACTTTTGTTCACAAATCATTTTATTCGAATTGATGGAAATGCGCTTTCAGAAAACAGAGATAAGTATAATAGTATTTTCCTTCAGTATAAACATCACAAAATTAAGAATATGTAAATATCGGCCAATCCGTGATAATTTCTACTCGGTACATGAAATAAATTACCTGTAACTAAACATTTTTAGAGGAACTTACCCGCTAAAGTTGTTTGATATTTTCCTGGTGAGCTTCAAAATTATACCAACCTGAAGATGATTCTATGAAACTTACAAACGCAGTTCAAAACACGATTCCATATCAGTCCAATTGTGATATTAGAGGTGACGGTCCCCGCAAGGTTACGACAAAATATTATTATTATTGTGACTGGATAGAGTATCTGAAAAGAACTTTTCGAGGTAAACAACACAATATAAACGCCAATGAAGCTAGTATTTATTGTTTTAGTTTTCCCATGAGCCAAAATTTATTCTGAAATGAACGTGGAATCATCAATTACTCAACGATCTGACCAATGGGTCTCTAGTCCTCATCATCAAAAGTATAATCAAATATTAATCATCATCGCTCGACAACCAACTGTGTAAATAAAAGCCCTCTCATCTTACAACCAATTCTAAAATACCCGCATTTTTTGACTATTGTTTTATAGACTTTGCGTTTGCAAAGGTTTACAAAACAGGGGAGAAATTTTAACGATTTTCATACTAGAGGGTTAGTTCGAATCGAATAATTCTTCAGTCACACTGGTAACCAGTAACTAATTACATTTCACACATGCTAATTCAACTATCGTCTTATCTGCATGAACACGTCTAAATTCATAAATCGAATTTTGCTGGGTTTTTTTAGCAAGAAATATATGGATTTCAGAATGTTTCAAGTGTTATTTCGCTGCAATGATGACAAAGCACAGTTTAGGTAAAACTCTACCCTCATTACACCATTATCATGACTGACAAATTTCTCAGTAAAATTATACATTTTAATAACTTGTGTCCTATGAAACCGTCTTGTCAAATTTTAATCAGCTCTCCGACAGCCCTGAAACTATCATCTTTTAATTTCGTGGTTTGATATTCTAATGCTGGCTTAGTTAAACAGGTTTCTCGAAAGCGATTATTGCACTCGCACCTGCTGAATATGAGATCTACCATCTCATACAACAAACGCGAGTTGAATAATCTTTTTTATTTTTGAAAACGCTCCCAAACTATAGAAAACTACAACAAAAAAGAAAAGAGAGACGCGCTAAAACATTACTTTTACGGTAACTATGGTAAAATTGCTCATATACCATGCCTGGTTTTCATAAGCGACGGAGGCACAAGCCGGCACAAGCGAAAACTCAATAATTCTTATTTCACCGTGAAAACGGCCTTGATTCAGGCATAAGCACAAGTGCATGCTCAAGCACATGGATCAAAGTTTTCACTTTTTCTTGTGCTTGCGCGCTTATGCATGCGTTTGCGCTGCAACCAGTGACTCAGGCACAACACAATCACAAGGATATTTACCACACGTGATTATGTTTGGCCAGTGCCAAAAAGACTTGATCCAATAACCTCGCGCCTAAACAGATTTCCAAAATGACGGAAGGTTTGGATGTTTGCTTGTGCTTTGGTCTGCGTCGAATTTCGTTTTCACTTGGTTCATACCTATTGCTCAATTGCGCTTGTGCTTGCGTGGCTAATGAAAACCAGGCTTAAAGGTCACATACGACTTCAGACCTGCATCTACACAAAATCTATACATATCAAAAGTGCATATCACTTCTGGAAAACAAACATTGCCCTGCACAGCGGTAATTTTCTTGGACAATATGCCAACGCACCTTAACGTGGCTTAAAATGGTTTTCTGTTTCTTTTTGAGACTTTAAGAACTACCGGTGCGATTTTTCAGCCTTAAAACTGTACTGTTTTGAATGATCGTGCCTTTTTAAAGGTAACTTTCCACTGCACCTTTCTTTGTGTTTAAGTCATAAATTAAGGGCGTACTGTTCTGTTGCATAGCAACAAACTTGACCCATGTCGAGGAAAAGGTGGTTGTTGTTCATCATGGTGGATGCAATAGTAAAGTGCATTATCTTTTGTCTCACGATGTAGTCACTTGAGATGTAAACCGCGACGTTTCGACTGCTTACTGCACAAACAAGTACAGATAGCTACAGATGGCAAATGTTTCTTCTCTCCAGCGATTACTGCAACCTCGTTCCCAGGGTCTCTCATCTTACCGCCCCCTGGGGAGAGCGAAAGCAAGCCTGTAGCCCATTCTCGTCTCCATGGCCCTATTCTCATCTCTTAGCCGGCGGGGCCTTGGCACGAGAATCGAGGGCCCTTCGATTCTCGTGCCAAGGCTCCGCCAGCTAAGAGATGAGAATAGGGGTGCTTTCCATTATGCCAAACTGACCGGTCAGAGATCAGTGGGAATACCTGAGGAAAATGGCACGACATTTTCCGATTAAACCGGGCCAGCCAATAGAAATGGCTCTTGTAATTTTAAATTCTTTTACCGAATTCCCTAATAAGGGCAAAGAACCGGTTTGTCAGAAATGGAACGACCAATTTCGGTCGGAATATTCCGACCGAAATATGTGGACCACCTCCAGGTGATCCCGAAAATTCCGGTCAGAAGAAACCGAAATGGACCCTTCCATTTGAATTCCGACCGAAATTTCCGGAATCTTTGGCATAATGGAAAGCACCCTAGGGCTATGAAGACGAGAATGCCCTGTAGCTTTCCAGACGCGGTCTGTGATTGGAGAACGACGCAATTGATAATACAACAGAAACAATGCCCCTAGCCCTGATAACAAAAGAAGCTACAGGTCATACGGACGAATTAAAATAGAGGTCTGGAAGAGCTACAGGATTACTGGGCGAGCATAACCTGCGATCAGGTGCGTCTAAATAAAGGGATGGAGCTGGGGGATGATCGCTGGCCAGGGCGAGCGAGGAGAGTCACTGCTTGGGTCTAGTCACGTGCTACTTTGACAACTGAGACCATCAGGGAGGCGTCCTCCGTAATCAGGCAGTTTGTCGCGTTGAGCTTTGTCGCGCTGTGATGTTTAACAGTAGCCTTCGGGCTGAAATTTCGAATAGTATCTATGCCGACGTTTATCGAAAGGTTAGGCAAGTCTGTCTCGAGACAATTTACCGTGGTAATGATATGTTGCCGTCGTACGCATTGAATTTATAGAAAGTCGGTCATATTTCAACTGTGGACGTCGAGCAGCGCAATTTTAGTCCGAAGTGATAGTTATTAACTGTTTTTTCTCCCCAGTGTTTCTCCTTTGAATGCTCGAGACCAGATTGATCCAAAAAACATAAGAATGTCTCTAGACAAATGTACAGCTTTCTCGAAGTAAAGCTACGGCAGTCTGACTGGAAAAGCTGGACAAAGATAAACATGATATTGAATTCAAGATGCAACTTCGTTCCCAGGATCCTCTCCTACTCGGCCCCAGTGGCGAGAGGACCCTGGGAACGAGGTTACTTAAGACGCAACACACTGTTCTTGCAAACAGTTGTAGTCTGAATAGCCGGGTCCGGCGTCACAACATAGAATGCAACTAAGCAATAAATTGTTTGCACGGAATATATTAATCTTTGTCCTTGCAGAGCTACTTAGAACCTTAAATCATATCTGCGAAGCGACGTGCAGTTAACAGCCGAAACCATGCAGACCTATGATCTCTAAAAATATTATAACGCGATTAAAAGGCTCCACTCCACTTATAATTTCTATTTTTCCTAATAAAATGGCATAAAATACTCCTTAGAAACGCGCGTGAAGCAAAATACAACGGCAAATGCACAGTTACAGACAGTTGTCTAGAACCGTTGGGTCTTGTAGGCGCATCGCGTACATTGACTTATTATGCAGGACACAATAAAAACTGCATTTTTCTTTTTCTAGCCTTCTTTTGGCGGAATATAAATCCAGTTTATCAGTAACGACGGCGAAAAGCAGACCGCGACGAGTCGGCGTTCTATCATCCTTAAGCTTCGTCCTCTGCAAAGTTCAGCGCGCCGACTGTGCAGTGACGCTTCAGAAAATGGTGAACGTATCATCTACAAAGCGCTTCCAGATCTTAGGTTTGCAAGGTGCAGACTCTATTGCTTGTTCTTCACATATGTCCATGCAGAGATCAGCAATAATCTTGGATACCGGGCTCCCCCTTGTTTCTAATGGATATCCCCCTCTTTTGTACAGAAGATCACAAAGACAAGAAAAGCCCTGCACAAGGAGAGGGCCCGTGGTAGAGTTCAAATCCACCGCCATTTTAATTTTTGTTCAAGGAGTATTGCAGCCTCTCCGCCACTGCCTAGAACAACAACGTATTCGCACCGTCTTCCAAGTCTGACACGACACTTCGGTCATACTTAGTGCGAGCGAAGCACACTGCGAGTGCGGCAAAGTCTATATCGGGGAAACAGAGAGACCTATGCAGGAGAGGATCAAAGAACACGACAGGGATATACGAGGCTCCTGGACTCGTCCGTATCCAGACCTCCGCCGTTTCTGAACATGCTCACGAGACCGGCCACTTTCTGATTTGGAACGAGGTTACGTTTATTGATCGAGATGCTCACTAGTACACACATAGGGCCAAGGAAGCTATCCATACCCTATTAATATCAACAGGGAGAGTGGAATTGAAATTCCTGAAGCGTGGATGTCCACTATCAAAAAACAACAACAGGAAAACGACAACAACTTTAATATTATTGGTATAATTTTACGATTACACACAGAAGACAAAACAGGGAAAATTATCTAAAATTCTGTAGAATAGATTTTGCACTCCACAGTTTTTTTTACAATTTCGCACAAGCATTTCGCTCTTGCTGTTGAATAGTTTTTTTGCGTTAAAAAAAAACAGGGTCACCGGATCCGTTTTTGAGATAACGCTGGTTTTTTGTGTCACGCCATTCAAAATAGATCAAAATAAAAAAATCAAAAGCGTTGGATAGATTAAGTCCAGAATCTGAGAAAAGAAAGAATGCAAATATGCAAAACCCCTCGCCAAGATTCAGGTCACAGCAATTTTTCTTATGCAGAATATTTGGAGAAATATTTTACTAAAGTTTATAGAGATTTGTATGGAGACACCACGCTGGTGACCATCATTGATATTTTAATTCTGATGTTGATGTTGCGATCGATCGCAACATCAACATCAGAATTTTCGTTCACGTCCCAGCAGTTACAAAAAATGTTTTTTTAAATCACGAATCAACAAGGTTTCTTTAATTTTACTGTGTATATCAGACTATCCAGTGGCTAAAACGTTTTTTTACTTTAAAATTGCCAGAAGGATGGATGTTCTCGAAGGTAAGGATATCACATACAGCACAATGAACTTGGTGGAAACAAAGTTTTACGAAGTAGGCCTTGGGCCCATATGTTTCTTGTGAGTTTTGCAAACTTTAAATCTGGCGCGTCATCTCCCGACCCCTCAGGTGATCACATGATGCCTCGAGGTTAAGCGCGCGTTAGTGCCCAGGCTTCTCACTGAAATATTACTGTTTTGATGTCTTAAACGTCTCTAATAATTGAAATTTTACTGTCTGAAGAACATTATGATACTTGTTATATTTTATCCTTTCTATTATACTTTATGATCCATAAAATATTTTCTCCCGGGCGCGATTGGTCTAAACACGTGGGAAAAATCCGACAATATTCGCCCATTTTCAAAACTGCGCGCGTTGCGAAAAAGATTTGAAGGACAAAAAATACAATTGCCTTTATTTGGGGCGAAAATATGCTCGGATATCTGTTCCTCGTAGCCCACAGTTTTCCTCGAGTTACGCTCTCAGAAAACTGTCCGCGGACAAAAGCCCTAGCTTATTTTTTTCTCAAGCATCTGAGCGGGCCGGATGCCTAAATCTTCGAATTTGATTGGCGAATCTTGCACACGTGACCGGTCCAGCTTTTTACGATACGGCCCACGGGCCGGATTTTTTCCCG
>CM042752.1:7951105-7978380 GCA_022496165.2 Catalaphyllia jardinei
GGTCTGAATGGAAGAAGTTTGTCGGTGCCTTATGCTACCCCCAGCGGGGCTCCGGTCCAGCTTTTTACGATACGGCCCACGGGCCGGATTTTTTCCCGCTGCCTACATTTCGCTTCTAAAAGGTACCGGTAATCGTCAATCTTTTGCCTTTTTTACACATCCATCGACGATTAGTCACCGCAAGTTTATCTCTGTTCTCTTTAAAATGGCAAGGAGAGTCACTGTGAGTAAATTTAGTTGAGTGTTTTGAAGTTGTGAGAGTTTGCTTGGTTGTTTTTAGCTTGTCGCTGTAATGGCGCTTAATCCTGTGTTTCCCTCGCCGTAGAATTTGAGTCAATTTCAGCCAAATTTACGTTTCTGATCGTTGCTGTATTTAGGAGAATTTCTGTAGAATACACTTAACCAATTTCCTCGCTTTCTGCTATTTAATTTACGGTAGAAAAGTCTGATTTCAAGTGGTTTTAAAAGTGACGACTGACAGACATTGTTTTTGTAGTAAAACTTCAAACTTCGCACGAAATTTCACACCGGAAAAACTGTTTTGGAAAACTTAACTGGTTAAACAAATGCAACTAACATAAAGTAGTTCGAAAACTATATGTTCTTTAATACATCTTTCTTTGCCTACTATCTGAATTATTCGCTCGTTGCCACTATTTTTTTACAAATCGTTAGTAGACGGCGCGCAGGCCGATTCAATGACAAGAGTTGCAAACAAACCTATTAGTACTCTGTAAAACCAATTTACTGCAGGAGAAAAATAAACATGTTATTTACCGGGCTAGGTCGGTCCGTATGGGAAAAAACTGTGCCCTTGGTCTTGAGTACGGTCCGAGGCCTAGGGCCTCGGGCCGTACTCAAGACCTTGGGCACAGTTTTTTCGCATACAGACCTCCCGCCCGGTAAATAACATATATTTATTATTCAACAAATTGTAACACTATCCAAATATGGTCATGATGCTTTCGATATCTGTCATACGTAGATAACAGATATCCGGCGATATACGTAGCTTCGTACGTGGGAAGAAAAAGTGAAAATGTCGACAGAGAGATTTTAAAATGTTACGCTGTTTTGTTATCAGCTGTTGAATAATAAAACAATTATCCTGCTCAATCTCGCGGAATATCGTCTGATTTTAGCCGACTCGGCCTACGTCCTCGTCGGCTAAGTATCAGACGATATTCCGCGCGATTTCGCAGGATAATTGTTAAATATTTTCCCCCTTAATGGAGGCTATTGTGTCTTTATAACCCACCCATTAATTTTTGAGTGATTTTATTGGCTACTTTACGTCACGTGGTATAAATCTCCGTGGTATAAATCTCCGTAATCTCAGTTATCACGCAATAACCCCCGCCCGATTCGATATTTGTCCTCCGATTGTTTCCGTCGAGGAGAAACATAAGGGAGCTTAAGCATGCACGTTTTTGAGACGCGGACGGCAACCGGAAGAGAGCATTTCGCATGCTAGGAAAGTCTTGTCTCCTAGATTTTTGTTCTTCTCATTTCTAATGGAGAAAAGATACGTAGCAATGTGAATGTGGTTGTGTGCGGGCAAGTTAAAAGTGAAAAAAGCTCACATCCGGTTACCGTCCGCGCCTCAAAAACGCGCGTGCTTAAGCTCCCTATAGTCAGCACAAGATTTTCAACCTTTCTTTTCTCTTATTTAATATGGAAGGAAACCAAACTGTTGTTATTTTGTCTAGCGATGGTGACATTAAAAAGCTAATGAAAAGTGCTGTTCCGGAAAGTACAAAAAAGTCACCAAAATACGCTGGCAATGTCATTCAAGGTGGAGAAAGTCACGAGTAGACTTTTAATATTTAGTCCTATGTAAATTTAAACCAATTCATTTTACAAAATGAAGATTTAATACAATGTGATAACTAACTATAAAATAAACCAACCTTTCACGTCCAACTGTAGCGTGGAGGAACGAGAGAAAAATTCCAGTCGCACTTGAAATCATGGAGCCGGCAGAATTGTCAACCATGTTGAAATCTTTGTTTATGCAAAAGCCAGAGAAGTCAGTGGAAGGAAAACCATACAGTCGCAACACTGTGAAAGCCAATTCGTTCCGGGCTGGACAGAATTTTTTCTGGTTCCCTTCAAAGAAAGCCGTTTTCCATTATTCGGGATAAGTATTCAAGCCGGCAAACGAAGCTCTAGATCCATCACTGAAAGATCTTGCGCGACAGAGATTGATTTCTTTCACAAAGCACAAGCGTCCAATTTCCAGCAAAGACCTTGAAGTCCCCTTTGCAGCAAATCAGCTGGGTCTGAATGCTCCAGAAAGTTTTTCAAGTTTGGCATGTTTTGACACCATTCTCTACTTCGGAAAGAGAGGCAAGATGGCTGAAGTAACCCCTCCCATTAATTTTCATTTCGCAATAAACCGCTCGTAAACATGGTAAAAAAGCCAGTTGTGATCTGATGGCGAATGCTTGTGATTGACGTGAGGGGGCAAAGTAAATTTGATTGGTTTGACTAACTTTATTTGTACTGTGATTGGACCAAATTTGACAAGCTGTCATGTGAAATTAATTCTCGTAACGCCCCTTAGATCAAAAACTCGAAAACCTGGCGCGTTTGGTTCATATATTCCGACAAACTGTTCAAAAACTTGACTAGAAAGAAATGTGTTTCAGTCTCAGAATTCAATTCATCTGCGAAAGACAGAATGTGTAAAATCTGTAGCACTTGAAGGTGGACTGATTTTTCGTCGCTCTCTCGCTTGAGATGAAGTACGCGGGTTTAAAATAAATAAACCCCTTTCTGGCTTGCTGGTATGTCGGCTGATAATGTCCGTGAGAACAAGAACAATAGCAACGCAAGAATATGAATACAATCGCAATATTAAATTCTTGCAGCGACTACACAAAACCGTCACTAAACGTATTCATATTTAGTTTTGGGTTAACATCTAGACAAGGCAAGGGCTTCGTCTTGCCTCCCTGACAAAAACATCAAAAGTGGCATTAATTTTCTTCATTTAAATATTTGCTCCGTCCCGTCCCGAGTTTTGAAGAAGGACTTTTCTGAGGGAAGAGACAACCGCATGCAGCAGTCAGCCAACCGATTGAGTTTTGATAACTGATTCACTAAAGAGCGAACCTGTTAAGCGTACGCGATTTACTCACCATTCTTGACGCCAATACACGGAGTTGCACTGGAAGTACTGTTCTCTTTTCTCTTGAATGATTTTCCACGTGGATATCAATGAATGACAGGTGTCAATGAATACCATTCAAGTATCCATTCTAGTAGCGCTGGGGCGGCGGAGCCGTACGTTTCTCTCAGTCTTGAACTGTAAAAAATTTTTGTCGCATTGGTTTTTTTTACGGAACCTGAGCGATTTCAATAGATAAAAGTTTCTCCAAGAAACAAAAATATGAAGCAAAGAAAAAAATCCGTCTAACTCAGGACAGCCATTGTTGTGACGTAAGACTTGGCTCGATGTACAGATGTTTTGGGGCATTTTTCATATTTGATGCACCAGCAGTAGTTCTGGCAACCAAAGCGAGATTAGGATTTGTTCTGGGAATATTTCAGTTTTAAGCACTTTTGTAACTAAATTTAAAATTAATTTCCCAGGGAAAGAGAGAGAGTACCCTGGGAACGAGGTTGTTCCGTTTATACTCGTCCCCAGGACCATTTCCGGGGAGCGGTTTTTAGCGATAGATAGTCGGCCACAAACTCCTAGACTCTGGACCAATCGAAGAAAAAAAAGTACTCGCTAAAATGGCTTGCATGGCTCGCATGACTCACATGACTCGCACGGCTCGCACGTGGCTCGCATGGCTCGCTGGCTCGCAGATTTAGCAGACCCCCGCCTGAAGGGGTTTATTTACTAAATATACACGTCTCTTATATACGTGTAGATTTACTGAGGTGTTGTCAAAGAAAGAACATACATGGCATGGTGTTCGGTAGAGTTCATAGTTCTGTATGGTTTTCACTGTTAGCTGCTGGTCGCTTCACAGAGTTTGACACCTTTAAGCATGGCAGCCGTTCTAGTGCGAACAGCTTTGGAGCGAAAACCTCTGTGCTTATAGTTTGTTTAGGCTCAGTTCTTTTGCAAGAAAAGTTTTAATCAAGCTCTCTTAATATCAGTTCTCTGGAGGGAGAAAGTTTGAAACATTCTGTAAAGTATTGTTTACTTGCATTCTATATAGTGACGTCGAGCCAGGCTGTTGCTTCATATCATATTCGTCTTTGCCGGGCTTCGACAGAGACTGCTTTGGCGAGACGACCTTGTGTTTCGTACCTTGCAAATAGCTCACTTTGGAAAAGAGTGATAGCCTGGGGACCAAGTCGCGCCGCAAGCGCTTATTGGGATTATTTTGGGGGGACGCAGGTCAAAACAAACATGGAGGAATTTGGTGCCGAATGTCATAGCGTGGATTGTGGTGGTGACAGCGTGGTCTTGACAGAACTAGAGACAGCCATAAGATCGAAGTCATTGTTTTAGACGATCAAAAGTCAAGAGGATTGAGAAGAATTCGAACGGCGTGTTCCGCTGTTTATTTATACGATGGTGTAAATAAATACACGTGAATGCGGACATGGCAAAATGAGGAACAAATAGTTGAGAAATAGAAGACACGACATCACACAAGGCTGGGAGTTCTGCAGTCTTTGATACCGCATTCGAAAGGGAAGGAAGCGAAAAAAAAGAAGTTATTACAACACGAGGTATTCGTATGTGGTCACCCATCCAGATGCGAACCCCGCCTGACAGGGCTTAACTTTGCTGAGCAGACGAGACGTGGTATAGTGACTCTCAACTTGGAAAATGGACCGTCTGTAAGCAGTGACAATTTTGATCCTACTGACTTGAGAAGTGGGGTGAATAGGGGTATGCAGATCCGCTGATCCGTATTTTTCTTCGCCAGATCCATCGACCCGCCAAAATTTTTGTTCAAATCCGAAACCACAACCACACTCGTAAACAGAAGCATAAAGGTTCAAAGGTAAACTGGTACATGTATATGCCACTGTTGATTTCACCCAAATGTAAAGAAGGCAATATGCTCTATGACTGCAACACAATACAAATCTAATAACAGTCTAACGCCCGAGTTTAAATGAACTTCTTTCGAAAAAAGAAATTATTTGGATGAACTCATCTAAACATTCCGACCAAAGCTGAAGAAAGATCTATGATCCAAACTGCGTTTAGGACCCAAGATCCGAACATAAGACAGGCACAATCCGGAATCCGCGTCAAAAATTACAGCTGATCCACGATCCACTGTGTTTTCAAAATCCGCCAGTCTGCTCAATTTACGGCAAAAATTTACAATCTGTGCGATTTTTAAGGCCAAATGCGTCGATCCGAAAACCTATTCACCCCCTTCCACCCCACCCCTCCTTGAGGTTTTAATCCGTAGGTTAAGTTTAAGTAAGAAATAGTGCAAAAACGCAACGGTAAGAGAATGCAAGAGGAGATGTAACGCCGTTGAAAACATTCATGAAGTTATCGGTCCGAGAGACCAAGTTATCCTCGTCCGAGAGACCGAGACAGTAATAAAGAATTAAAGTAACGATTCTTAACCCCTGCTTCTTGTCCAATCACCAAAGCAAGTAATAATTCTCATTTTCATTCTTCTCATATTTACGCTCTTTATTTTCCCAGCCAATATCAGTTTTTTTTTCTCTCTTTGTTACCTTTTCTCATCTTAGAAATTTAAAACAAAAAAAAAATGCATTCAGAGTCACTATACCACAAGGACAGCACCACGTCTCGTCCGCTCAACAAAGTTAAGCCCTGGTAAAGTGTATATGAAATAATTCATATTTGAACTGCGGTTATAGATGCAAGTGAAGTATGATCCTCGCAGTAAGTTTTCCAATTTAAGCAATTGGAAAGAAGACGCCTGAAAAAAATCAGGGCTTCAACGGGATTCGAACCCATGACCTCCGCGATACCGGTGCGATGCTCTACAAACTGAGCTATGAAGCCACACATTGGGAGCAAGGTCAATTTAATGAGTTCATATCTCCCGTAAGGAGTGATGGTATATGAAATAATTCATATTTGAACGGCGGTTATAGATGCAAGTGAAGTTTGATCCTTGCAGTAAATTTTCCAATTTAAGCAATTGGAAAGAAGAAGCCTGAAAAAAATCAGGGCTTCAACGGGATTCGAACCCATGACCTCCGCGATACCGGTGCGATGCTCTACCAACTGAGCTATGAAGCCACACATTGGGAGCAAGGTCAATTTAATGAGTTCATATCTCCCGTAAGGAGTGAAATGGTAAAGTGTATATGAAATAATTCCCTGTTGGTTGGGGCTCGTACCAGCATGGGTGACCATAAACGAACACCCCGTGTTGTATTAACTTTTTTTCTCCCTTTCCTTTTCGAAGGCGAAATTAAAGACTGCAGAACTCCCGGCCTTGTGTGGGGTCGTTTCTTTTATTTCTCAAATATTTGTTCCTCATTTCTCCATGTCCGCATTCACGATTATTTATTTACAACATCGTATAAATAAACAGCGGAACACTTCGTTCGAATTCTTCTCAGTTCTCTTGACTTTTGATCGTCTACAACAATAACTTCGATCTTATTGCTATCTGTAAGACTGCTGAAACCTTGCCGTGACTACTACAATCCACGCTATGACATTCCGCACTAAATTCCGCCATGTTTGTTTTGACCTGCGTCCCCCCAAAAAATCCCATAAGCGCTTACGGCGCGACTTCGTCCCCAGGCTATCACTCTTTTCCAAAGTGAGCTATTCGATCTAGCTTTTGTCTCTTGAGCCCGACGTTTAGGTTTATACCTCCTTGGTGCGTTCTAACATCACACGATGAAAAGTAGTTTACGCGCACTTGGCCGTAGGCGGATCAGATCCGCCATGTTGTACACGATCATGATACATCACTTCTTGTTGCCAAAGTATTTCCGCAACCTCATCTTTTAGTGTTATCGATACCGTCACGCACGAATCATTCAAGAAAGCGATGTATGCTACACAACATCAATGTATGACATTCAGAATTGATGTATCCCGGACGAAATTGATTTCTGTTGTTTTCCAACTTGTATTATTACGCATAACAATAATTGATTTAACAAAACATTGGTGTATTCACTTTCGAAGTATTTGGTCCGAAAAAGAGCCCCACACTCGGGTCTTGATGAGATTATCAATTATGCGATTCAAAAGTAAGAAATCCAAGTTTCATACACCTTTAAAGTAACAAAATATCAGGAAACTAACTTCAGTTACTTACCTTAATAAGCAATGAATCCACACTCAACTGAAGGAACGAACGATTGATCATGAACGCTTGTAAAGAATGACCTTCGAAAACTTCAACGCTTTGAACCTTGTGACGTCCCAAAGGAAAATTAGTACTGTTTTGATTGGCTCGTCTCAATAAAATATATCAACAACATCCGACTACATAATGATAAATATATGGCCAAAAAGAATCTTACAGACACACCGGAAATAACTTACGCCAGAGAAAATCTGAGATTTTTTCTGGGTAACCATCGAACTATGTACGGCTCTATGTGAGAGTGACTCATGTGTGAGCCTGCGAGTCAGAGCCAAATTTTTTTAATAAGGGAATTTGAATCTTAAATTGCCCCTATAATCAAATTCGCAAGATCTATTTGTGATATTTTTTTACACAGTAGGTCTTTTCTTAGCCTGCGAACGCAGACGTATTTCCGGCCAATGACAGCCGGAAATACGTCTGCGTTCGCAGGCTAGCCATAAGTACTGATGCAGTCAGGCTATGTTTGCCATAAGCAAAGCAGTCCGAAATTATATGAGTGGTGTATTCGCCAGTAAATCACCCGTGTCTTACAGGGTGTTTTCTAAATAGGTATTTTTGTATCTCTTCTCTAACTTAAGCCCGCACCAGGTCCCTTTAAAGTTCCTAGTCCTGGACGGTCTTTGCGGTCTCACCCCTAGTGAGGTTCATTCTTTCCTTAGCTCTTTATCGACTGAGCTTGGGCTGCCCGAGTTTGCGAGTTCCTGTTATTGTCCAGTACAAGACTTCTTCAGTGATATTGCTAGTAGGTTTCCTCAAGACAAGGCCTATCCAATTCTACTTTCTTCTAGCTAGGTGTATCATGATGTCTTTTTGGTTGCATCAGCCGGTTATGCACACAACTCAAGCAGTTGTGAAATTAAAGCCTGAAAAAATTCAGGTCTGAACGGGATTCGAACCGATGACCGTTGCGATGCCGGTGCAGTGCTCTACCAACCGAGATCTCAAGACAACTGGGAGCTGGCCACGTTGTGAGTTCGCAGTATACCGGTAGAAGGCAAAGAATATAAATGAATTTCATATATTTAAATTGCGGAGAATGATATAACCCCGGGATATAACGACATGACTGATCATCGCTGTTATGCGTACATAATAAACCGCTGACCTACGGTGGCCAACAACTGTCACAGCAAAGTGTCACGGCGATATCAAATTCCCCACGGTAAAACCAAAATGCTCACGGCAAAAGATAAAACTCACGACAAAACCAAAAACTCACAGCAACCCTAAAAAACTTGCGACAAAACCAAAAACTCGCGGCAACCCTTAAAAACTCGCGGCAAAACCAAAAAGCTCACGGCGAAACCGAAACCAGAGAAACGTGTTGTATCCGTGGGTTCTGGACACTAATTGTGCACGCAAAGGCTATTGGGGTTAAATCTGACATGGCTAGGTCGAGTTGTGTGAGTTCCCGAATGTTTTGCTCAAATTGTGGGGCTCAAACTGTTCCCGCAGCAAACGTTTGTACCAGACTGATGTAGTCAAGGTAACAGAGTTAAATTAAACAAAAAAATTGGAGAATGGGTATTTTTTCAACGCCTTTACTCAAGACGGTTTAGCTTACACTTTTTGTAACCTTTTTGTAGTTTCTTCATTAGTTTTTTGCAGCATGATGCTTTTTGGGTTTGTGTCTATTTAACCTTCTACGCTGGGGAATACTGTGCAAAAGTATTTATGATCTTATATTGGAATGTAGTTGTTTTCTTGATTAAATGCACGTAATATCTGCAGATAAATAAAGCGAAATCCCGAACTCTTGAAACCTTGATTGAATCCTTTAATGGTAAGACTCTGCAAATTTTTGATCTAAGATTGTTTTAATCTAAGTATTGCAGGGGCGGACCCAGGAATTTTTAGATGCGTCTTCAAATCATTCATGACATTCCTCTTCTATGTTTGACCTCACCCTGGCAACTGCTTAATAGTGTCGTCAATCATGGAATACGCTTGGATGACATCTTGGCCTTCCTTCTGAAGCTTAGCTGCGATAGGTTTGAGTGTTCCAAGGCTATCCTTTGTGATCAAAAAGGTGAAAATGAATCCTAATGTCTTCAAGTTGAATTTGCTAGAAGACCTTTTGCCTTGGTTTTAGTCTCCCTGACCCACGTGAACGATAACGAGGAATGAACATGCGGATGTGACTTATGATCAACTATCGCTTCAAAGATTGTGCAAACGTATTCGTAAAGTTCGTAGAAAGTCTCGTAACATTCATGCCTTTCCACCCATCGGTTTTGCATAAGCCTTTTAACTTCTCCTTTCTGGACGTAGAACCACACTTCTCTAAAACTTGTTCTAGAAATCGCGGTCTTTTAGGTGAAAAATGAAAGAAAAGGAAAATTTCATTTAAGGTTCCAATCATGTTTCTGACTGAAGTTAACCTGCATGCAGCTGCAACACTGAGATTCAAAACGTGACTGTTGCAATGAGTGTACACTGTCATCGGTGCTATTCTCCTTATTCTTCCTTGCATACCACATGCTTCTGAGGACATGGCACAGGTACCATCATAGGCCTGTCCTCTTGCAAACGCCTCATCGATATTGTTCTCGGCCAAACTTGACAAAAGAGCTCTTACTATGCTCTCACCAGTTGTTTTGTCAAGGTTGACAAAGTCACTAAATACTTCATTGATTTTAGGTGAAACGTCGTTGTTTAGATCTAAAAACCTAAGGCAAGCACTTAATATTTCTTGGTTTGCGTATTTATCTGTTACCTCATCGCCAATGATTGAGAAAAAACGTCTTCCTTCTGAATCGGCTGTGTAACTTTCGCCCAAATATACTCTCCAGTGATGCGAATGACTTCCTCTTGTACAGTTTTTGAGGTGCTTGTAGCATTCCTCCTACCAGTAAGTAAGAAAGTGTTCTTGTAGAAAGAAGAGAACACTTACTTACTTACTACATAGGCGCGTATCAAACAATAATTTCTATTTTAGAATAGGTCTAAAGGAAAACGAAAATTGCACTTTTTGTCACACCTCCTCTGAGTCAATGATTCATCTTTTTTGGACATGCCGCCAAACATCTCACTTTTGGAATAAACTTATTGAATGGCTGAAAAAATTAAATTTACTTCCTAGAGATTACGTTTTGACAAATTACTGCTTTGGGTCTGAGGCCAGATATCTCTCAATTTGCGCTTCTTATCAATTACTGCTTTCTCTTAGCACGATATCACATATGGCTCGCCAAAACAAAAGAAGGTCACCCAAAACTTACACATTTCATATGCACACCAAAATCACGATATGAAATAGAAATAAAAAAAGGAGACACGAAGAAATGGAAACCTCTTGAAGTATATATGAGGATTTAATTAATATTTTAGATTATATTTTCTACATCTAACTGTATTTATCTCCTACCCATTAGTCTATTTCTAATCTCCTGTCAGGTGCATATCTTATTTTATCTATAATGTACCACATGCCTTTGGTCTGTTTTTTTGATGTTTCTATAGTGCAACCTGAAGCTGTAATGATAATTATCTATCTTTCCTCTTTTTTTTCTTTGCCCTTTGTCGTCACTGTATTTGTACTGTATTCGTTAGTAGTGTACTGTAAGTCGTGTAGATATGGTAATTCTAGAGCAACATTATGTAGATAGAGCTAGTGCTGTAAGTAGTGTACTGTTCGCAATTGTAATCGTAAGTATTGTATTCTCTTGTGTTGTTGCAATTTAAAAAATTGAACCGCAAAAAAAGTAAGTATTCTTCAAGATTTTGTTATCAGAGTTGCCCAATAGCATAAGAATGGCATGAAAGTTACCTTTGTTGGATGCCTTGCTTGTGCTGTCATCCCAATGGCCTCTAAGAGTGATGTACTGTTTGCCACACAATATTATGGTACTTATGATTGCTCTAAGTGCGTTCATGTTTTTTTTTTCAAACATCCCTTGGTTTTGCGTGAACACTTCGAATTATGGCAATGCCGGCTTCGATTTTCAGTCTCAAAGTTGTAAGCGTCAGGTCTGATGGGGGGGGGGGGGGGGTGCCAAGAATAGTGGTACAAGAAATTAATAATCGAGAGCTTGATCCTGAAGGAACAGAGTTGCGCAAGTCAAGTTGCTTAAACAGGAGGCAATACCATAATCCAGGTTTCAACTATGCCTGGCATTTAGATGGATATGACAAGCTCAAGCCCTGGAGATTTCCGATTTTGTGGTATTACTTTTCTAGCATGCTCCCCCACCCCCACCCTCACCAGCTATGGTAACATCAAACTGGCCTTCTTCCTGATCACATTTTAATTGAGGGTCTTTGCTAGCTCTTCATCTCTGTCGATTTCTGATTTTGCCTTCTTTCCTAGCCTGAACTGATTCTCATACTCTGAATTCTCACTTTCACTGCTGTAGGCTAACCAAGGATTAGCAAGAATTTTAATTTCAGTTTTGTAAATTTTTGGCGAGTTTTTTCTGTTTATTCGGTTTTGACCTAGAGTAATCTCAAACTACAAAAAAACGTAAAAAGTCAAAACTATTTTTTTAGAAGCTAAGAAAAAATAATGATTCGGTTAACTTTTAATCCTAGGATAGCGGTAAGCGGCTCTCGAACAACCCGGTCACGTGCCAATCCACCGTAAGGAAAAGATGCGACTGGTACATTTACCTATAATGCTTTGCGCAAGAAAACTCTAAGAGAGCGTCTAAAAACACAAAGAAACATTGTAAGTCATTCAAATCCAACAAGAGCAATGCTCTTAGTATAGGAACTACTTTGGTTAAACCATATCTTTCTATATGCCAAGTGGGCTTAGTTTGGTTCGCAAGGTATTGTGGTAAAATGTAGCGCCGCCATCTTTTTTGCTACGGTGGATTACACTCGACAGTATATATTTCAGAATCTGCTCTTTGGTTCGGAACAGTTTTTCAATATCCGCAGTTGGATTCAAAATTCCATTATTTCGGTGCAACTTCATGTACTTTCAAACTCCCATAAATCAAATAGAGTTTGAAATAATTGACATTATTATATGCTCTCTTCGCGAGCGGGCAAGATGACCCCAATCGCGCGCTGTAATTGGCTACCCGAGCGGGCGAGATGGAGCCATCTTGCCCGCTCGAGACTACCCGCTGTATCTCGCAAGAAATTTGCTTAAAAACCACATAATAAATCCTTTATTGACCAAGTTTGTTCGGTCAAGATGGCTGGATATTGGCCTCGTTCTTTTTTGCGAGTTTATGGACCGAAACGAAGTCGAGGTCCATAAAAACGCAAAAAAAGAACTTGGCCAACATCCAGCCATCTTGACCTCACACTTGGTCAATAACCCAAGTATAACGCGAATACAGTTCTTTTGGTTTATTGCCAAATCAGTGAGATAGCCAACCTTCAAATAATTATTTACGAGTTAAAGATCACCAATTAATTCAAAGATAATAATAATAATTTATTGGTTTCTAGCGCGCAGGTATCAACCATGGGGTTTTCAAATGCGCGTTACAATGTAGAAATTACAATTACAATTCGAAATATTTACAACTCTCAATTCTTACAGGAAATCAACTCTAATAAATCAAATCAAATTAAATGTTGGTTTTTAGGGAGAGGGGAAAACCGGAGTACCCGGAGAAAAGGAATGTGCGTGGAGAAGAGGAATGTGCGCGACCGAGAAAAACGCGGGAAAGGTCACGACAAAGATTTCGTCTTTCAGTGGATTTTTGTTGGTGTCCAAGTGAAAATCATGTTGCCAAGAGACTAAAACCTGGAGAGCTTCATTTCTTCAGGGCATAAAAGTAGTGTCGTTACTATTACCAACCCAAATCTACGTCAAGATAAAATTGCACTCTCGTCTTGAAAATACAATGTATGTGGAACATGTGATTCCACAAATATGAACGCGGCTACCCAATTGGTTACTTTACATCACGTGATCCTCGATTGTTTTATAACACGATCACGTACAGTGATATTTAAATCAACAACAGATCGATTTTACAAAATAAATTTCGCTCCTGTTGCCCTTGTGTGTTCGCAGTTCTCGGAAAAACTATCACGTTCACTGTCATAGCAGTTGTACATTTCGGAGTTTGAGTTCCTTTCTAGGTTGAAGTGTATTGAAATAACATCTTCATCCAAAATTCAAACGAATTTTTTTCCACATTGTACTGTCAAAGCTTCAGCGACCTCAGTGTGTAAAACTCACTCAGGCAAAAGCAAAAAGACGGCACTATACGAACCTTCCCAACTCAGAGACCATTTGAAGGGTTTCTTTTACATGTAATCAGCAGTGACAATATTCAAACCCTACACCACAAAGAGTGAAACTCTAATGCAGCTTTCCTTTACATGTATTTTCTAAACCAACCGTCTACCTCATAGAAAGTGCAGCATATAATTCAATTCAAGCACGCGAAAGTACTAACGGTTTGAGCTTGACAATTTATTGATAACCGGCACTGCAGTTGCGTTGACGCAAAAATCGTGCGCAGTAGGAATGCGCACTGCAAAACCCGGGAATCACCTTAATTTACATGTTTTTAATTTATCTGAATGCAGAAATTGTTGTTTGTATATTATCATTCAGAAAATCGCGCCACAAGCCAAAACTGGAAAATAATTCCAAATATGGTTTTTCCCCGATTTTTTTTTTTTTTTTTTTCGGGGGGGGGGGGGGGGAATGGCAGTGTTCTGAGCATGCGCATGCAAGTTATCGTGGACTCTTCTTTCGCCTGCCCGGGTTCAGTCCCTATATGGGGCGGGAAGAAAGGAGAGTTCAGGGACTGGACTAATGTCCTTCTGACTTCTCATAAGACTAATATTTACAACATTACCAAACATAGGCGATAAAGGTATTTCTATATTTTCTTTAACCCCATTATGAGTTTCTGGAGTGACACATAGTGGTTTGTAGTGTTGATTTCTCTTTTTTTTTCAAAATAGCTGCAAGGTGCAATTTACCATAGCAATAAATATACTTATCTGTGAAGCAATCAATTTCTTTGTTTGGGTTATTTGTCCCACACTGTTGCTTCATGTATGAAGTACTACCTGATACACGTGGTTCACTTCTAGAAAATCGTCACACGCCATTGTCACGCCAACAGAGATTAACCATCACACGTTAATGTCACGCCTACACAGATTAACCATCACACGCCAGTGTCACGCCTACAAAGATTAATCGTCACACGATAGTGTCACGCCTACAGAGACTAAGCAACAGTTTAGGAAAAAGTTTGTCAGAAAATATTCATCTGAGACATCATCTATCCAGACGCTACGCTCAATATTTAGATTAAAAAAATACTACACCAATAACTTAAAAGAAACTTTTAGCCAGTGACTGCTTTTTTCCTTGCCAACTCTCAATTGAAAGAAACCAGAAAGTCTCCAGTCCATGCTTGTCTTTTTCAAGGCCCATAGAGTGCATTATTTAAGGCCCATATTTAATGCAAATTATTTCTTAGTTTGTAAGCTGTAATGTGCCATCAACAAGTCTTCTCTTCAAGATGTTGTCTTCCCATTCTTCTACAGTTTCCTTTCCATTCTCAACAATCCTGTTACAAAAAAAGGTACAGTACATGAATCAGAGGGAACATTACAAAATACTTTTTTCTATTCCCCTCTCACTCTCACAGCACTCTTTCCCAACAAACCAAGGAGATGGATCCAGAAACAATAGACCCTTCACCAAAATGGCGGCCGAAAATTCAAATAAGTTAAAATTAAAAACATAATCAGTGGTGGTATTCGTTTTTAATTTTAACTTATTTGAATTTTCGGCCACCATTCTGGAGAAGGGTCCATTACAATGACTACAAACTATCTTGGTTTATGTCTTATGCAAATACCATAAAATGATTCAAATGCAGATACATGTAAGATAAATTCAGACTACATGTAAATGTATCATATGCACCCCTGCCACTACACTAGGCAGGTGAAGTCTGAACTAGTTTAGTGGCCCACAACTACATGTACCAAAAACCTAACCCAGTTTCTATAGCATAAAGTGACTTGAGGTGTTGTAAATTTTAATAATAAACACATTCCCAAAGCAGCATATATAAAAAGTATTCCCATGTGAAAACAAGATAAAGATGCTAAATGTAGAGAGGTTTTAGAACTGAAATTTTGTGCAAATGAGGCGTGGAGGTGAATTTTCAGCATGTGGCAAAATGCTGTCAGTGATTGATCCAACCATGCACAAAACCTATTGATGAAGAAATAAAAGGCACTAGGTCAAATTAAGTCAACTCTTACTTTTTCGTAGTTATTTTCTTTCCATTGACAATTTTAGTTGATGTCGATGTTGATTTAAAATTTGCTGAATGGAGAAAGAAGAATAAAAATTAGCGCAAGTGGCAAGTCATGGATTTCAAAGAAATTATTTTGTCCAAGTTTCGGCTAGCAAAAATTTATTTTACTGTCAAAAAATTGCATTCGCTTGCTCTTGAACAAAGTTGATGATCCAGGCAACCTCAGCATACTTTGTAAAGAGAAGTATTCCATTAATCACCATTAGCATATACCACACAAGTGAATAGTGCTCTCCTAGCAAGTACTATTCACCTCTGAGCAAACAGAGAAGAACAAAATGGCTTCCCATTTCACTTCAGTTACTGAGGAGAAAATGGTATTGATAAGCAAGGTTGATTATCCAACTTGTGTGGTATATAAAACAATTATTCACCTCAATGTCAGTAACAGTGGTAGATATTTACCTTGCTGATTCACGACTCTGTCAATATCCACCACTATTCACCTCCACTTTGAGGAATAATCATGTTTATTGTGGCCTAACCTGCATGGTCAGGCTTTTGCTTTCATGTACAAGTCACAAACTGAGCTCAAAACAGAACAGGGAGGAAAGTGGTCCACTGTGCCAGAGCATACCCCAGATACTGTAGCATTCATGAATGACCAAGAAACATTAATTTTCTACTCCCTCGTGAATGGGATGGTGAACCATATCAGGGCTACCCAGCATGAAATTTGCTAGTACCCCATTATACGACTGGGTGGATATTCGTAGGCAGTGTAAAGTACACTGTGTGAATTGCCTAGCTCAAGAACACGACACCATGAACCTGGCCTGCACTAAATGCACCAAATGACCCAACAGTATGGGGTGAACTCTAAGGGAGGTGATTTCTCTTGACTCCTCGCAGCTGGGATATGCTGCAGAAACAGATTTAAATACAAGTGGTCTGCCATCTACAGGAAAATTTAAACCAAAAAATTAATGATCACTAAGTATCTACAAGACGTACCTCCCCCTCTGCCTCCACTTCCACCAAAACTTTGGAATGATGAAAAGCTAAAAACAAAAACAAAGCATGTTTATTTCCACCACATGTCTCTTGTGTTACACCCAGCTCCATAGTAGACCAACATGTTACAACATTATAGTCACAATGTGTACAGTCTGAGTCTTTATGCGGGGAGCTGAGAGATTACATGGGTAACATGAACATCAAACTTCTGTTTTGAAGGATTAAGGAATCCCCAGGACAATTCAACATTCTGCCACATTTTCAAGAATTTGTCAACTGACGGCACTTATGAACCATAAGAAACAACTGTCTAAATGTACACACAGATGAAAATATTTACCCAATCACCATGGCACTATAATACATGCATGAATACATGCACGCCATCGGTTTAGGGGCTGTTTTAACAACCCTCCCTAGAATCGTGACAGAAAAGCGGCGTTACTTTCAATTCTCACCAAATAAGGACAGTGGGATGATCTCATCATTAGCCAATTGCAGGCCATTTTTTAGCCCTTTTCATCATAAATCCCTTCCTCGGGAGCGTTTTTGTCGCGCTAGCTAATTAGTACGCGGAAATCGTCATGGCGGTCACCGTCGACAAAGTGTTTATTTGCTCAAAACTTGGGGCCAAATCTTTCGAAGATGGAAGTATGAACATTTGCAAGCATAAAGAAGGCAATTTGGGACAAGTTGCTGGCTTCTGAGGCTGAAATTATCAACAAGTAAGCCTTTTCAACTTGTACGTGATCAAAGCCACGAGCAATAAATTATCAGCTCTTTGCACGCTCACTATTATTCAGTGTATGTTTTTTGTTTTGTTCGCCTTTGTAGACCACTGAAGTCATGTTTTTGTCTAAATAACCAAAGAAAAGTTCGAAAAAGATGTTCCCATTCAATTTTCAGTTCTCAGACAATCATGGTGGATTTTTGTTACCAAAATTATGAGTCTTGTTATGCTCGTGTTTTGCGGTTGCTATGGGCGACCATCGCTTCCTTTGTTGCGTAAGCAATAAATCAAGGTCACAAGAAAAATTCTAATTAATTCTGGTTTTGTTCGATTTCGCTGAAACTTTAACATGATGAAGCTGGTTTGTTAAAGAATAGATTTTACTACTGCCAATGTGTGGTAGCTATTTATGCTTAGTGACAATACACTTCAAAGTCGGGGTTTTGAAGAGATTTTTTTGCAAAGTGTAACTTCGGCATGATATGTAATTAGAGATTTGTGTTAACCCTAAAGGAAAAAAATCTCCAGAAAAGGTCAATTCATCGACGATTCAAATGAATATAAGTTTATATATGTTCCGAGCGCAATTTCTAGTGAAAAAATGCCTTTTGATGAGTGCTGATTTCTTTTAATTTTTTCCCGCGAAAACGGGTGACATGGATAAGTTAAATGGTGACAAAGTGGAGAACATTTAAGGTATTAAGAAAACCTTAGACTTGCATTATTGAGAAATATCGTTTCCTTGGAATATTTAAATACACAATGATCAGGGTAAGGTTTCCTAACATATTTTGATTCACACTTTGACCACGTCATCTGTGCAATTAGTATATTGAAGATAAAGAATAGAGAGCACGGTAAGTGGGCTAGCTCCTCCTTACAAGTGTGTATAAACAAATCATAATAGGCATTGTCTAGTAAATCTGAATTTGGGAGTGAAAGTTGCAAGATTAAAGTTTACGAAAGTTTCTTTGTTCTGTCCTCCAACCCCCCTAAAATGCCAGATCGAATCTCCCACAAATTATTAATTTCTTAATATCACCATAATGGATATCATATAGTGTGACTTAAGACTTAAATTACAAATATACAGAATACCATAAAGAGTGCAAAGTATCCCTTTTAAGCATAATTTTTTTTCCCTATAGCATATACATGTATCCCTTCAAAGTTAACGATTCATGCACGTGACCAGTTCAATACTCAAGAACATAACATTCACAAGGGCATATAGTGTACATAATTATATATAATAAGTCAAATTATTCTCACATTTTGACTGGATCTTACTTGTCTCTTGGAGAACAAGCGTATAGATGAAGTCATTAGCAATCTTTCTTTTGTTGTTGTTTTTTTACAGATTAAAAGTAGACATCAAACTGTGGTAATGACACCAGTGACACAGTTCGCTATCGCCTTGCACAAAACCCTTTTTGTTCTTACCACATTTTGACGTCATCTGTGACCTACTACTCAGAACAGACGCAAGGGAACATGGAATCTATCAGTCAAGTACAGACGCAAGGGAGCATGGAATCTATCAGTCAAGTACATAAACATGTTTAATCTGAAATTAAAAAATGGATCACTGGATAATGCCATTCAAGAGTTTTCAGTGGCAGCTCAGCTATCTTGGGTTATGAGCCATTATATCATGCTCCACAAAAAAATTATTGTAAGTGCAAGCGTAAATATTTGGGTGTTTTTATTTTTATTTTAGTCTAGATGTCTATATTTTGGGGCTTCTTAAAAAAATAATTATTCAACACAATTGATATCAGATGGTTATAGCCAACTCATATCCAATGCAGGCTTGTGGAATAATTTATTGTCATTTAACTGACTCATTAGAAAGTAGAAACCCAACAATCATTCACTCACACCCATTAAGTTTTACCTGTTTGAACCAAAAGGATCACTACCAAATCCATCACTGAATCCAAAACCAGATGAGAAGCCAAAACTGGCAAAAGGGTCATTTGGCCTCCTGTTCACATTTCGACTTCCTCTGTTACCTGGGTGTTCAAATTTTTATGTTAATATCTAACACATTCAAGTGTTAAGGATAGGTGCCATTTTAAAAGGTACATGTAGCAAGAGAAAAGGACAGAAGTCTCCTTAGCAGTGAGCAGTTCTCCATGGCAATATATATTTAAGGTATACCCATCCAGAACATAATGATAACAAAAACAAAACATACCAAAAAACTCGGCAAATGTGGAATCGTGTTGGAAAAACTCTCTGTTGAATAGAACAAATGACAAACAGAGTTAATTTCAACAAGCTCTCATAAAGCACATTACATGTAAATGGGTCCATGCTTCCAGTGGCAGCTGACCCCCCAGGTTTACAAAATACATGCAAAATCTGGCATACTGTATTTTAGACCAATGCTTAACGAAAGTCATTTCTGTCAACTCCAGCCCAAGACCCTAAAATTTGCAGGAGAATAAATTATTATATTTTTGGCTGCCATTTGAATCTCAGGTACTAGCAGTTTTGAGATTCAATTCACTATGAAATATTTACGTTTGTCCACTGTTGTTGAGGATGAAAAAGATCAATGTACAATGTATAATTTAACATTTTGTAGATGACTGCAAGACTTGTGCAGGTGGAACCAACCCGACTATGGTGGGTAGGAATAATCTGTAAACCCTGGTTCTGCTAAGTCCTGTACAGTGATGGGGCAATAGAGATGTTTATATCTCCTAGAAGACAACTACTTGCACATACACAACTTGTGCATGTTGCAGTTACATGTTTATCCTCTGCTTGAGTTTTCTTTTTCTTTTTCATTTTTTCCCTTTTTGGGGATTTATTTAACAGAATAACATTGTGCACCTCCCACCCCCTGAGACTCCAACCTTACTCTACCCTACCCTAGCTCAACTGGGATCCCCTATCTGGATGCCCCCACCCTCCTCTCCCCCCCCCCAAAAAAAAGAAAAAACACTTATCATTGATGCTATTTACATACAACACCTAGATTTGAACACTGGATATGTGGTGACTATGTTGTCCACCTTTACCTCTCTACCAGGCCACATAAAGCAATTTTTTTTTCATGTGAAGTAATCATATTCCAAAATTAAATATTACCATTCCTTATGAGGTTTTAGTTTCATCATATAAAAGACCCTATAGGAACTTGACATTTCACAATGTCTTGGCTCGACAGGGTTCTTATTGTAATGGAGCATGTTTGAATTCCCAAGCTTTTGCGGTGTGACATGACAAAGCCAGCACAAGAAGGCTGTTGCGGAGGTGAAAAGAAGAGTTATCGCTTTAGTTTTTGCTAACTAAACAGTGCTTGCACTAAAAGAAGAATTTATTCCAATGTATTGGGTCTCTAGAGCAATAATTTTTCGTTTTAGTAGCAAAACTCAGTGACAGATGTTTCTGTTACTTTATGACTGCCATGTTTGTGTCCCTCCGAAGGGCACAAACATGGTGTCTGCATACAAAGCTCTGTACATTTGGGTGACACACTTCTGCAAATAACTCGAGAATGAAAAACAGCAGAAAGCTGATTCTTGGCGAGGTTATTTATAGATCAATCATCTATCGCATCCAAGATTCTTGACTTGATTCATTGAATGGTTGCAATTTTTCGTTTTTAATCACATGACTGAGAATAGCAGACTTGTCCAAACAAGTTGCTCAAATTGTCCTGCAAAATCGCCAGTTTTACAAAGACAACACTTACAAGTAGTCAGCATTTCTGATCCTGCTGTTATTGCATAGGCTAACAGTCATCATTTCCGGACAAAAATATGCAAATTGGTGCCTTTTTTAGTTAAAAACTTTCATCAAATCAGAGCAAAACCAATCAGTTTCTGACAAAAATGTGCCCAGAAAATTTCCACGAAATCAGCTATTTTCTACAGATTATTTTTCAGCAAAATTAGTCCCGAAAATGTCTGCGAATTTGTCCCTGAAAATCCCGCAAAATTTGACTGTTTCCTGCGACGACCTAAATGTACCAGAAGCCCTGATGTGAATGGAGAGAGGCACTGTGAAAGTAAGAACTGTAACACTACAAGGAGCAAGGACCCAGCATAATAAAGTTGATGCCTGATGCTCTGGGCCGGGTTGTTCAAAAGCCAGTTAATGTTAACCCAGGATAGGACTGAGGAATTACTTTTTCTTGTTTAAAAATGTTTTCCACCTCTAACATTTGGCATAGTTTGAGATTACTACAGCTCACAACTGAAGGGCAAACAACATATTAAACAGATTACCTAACCAAAAAGTAACAAAGCTGAAAACAAAATTCTCAATAACCCTATATAGCTTAATTGGGCTTTCAACAACCCAGCACGTCATATCAAGTCCAAAGAGATCAGTAACCACACCCAAAAAACAGCAACTTGCCTGAAGATCTCATTAGGATCACGGAAATTGAAATTATGGAATCCTGCAAAGCCTCCAGCGCTTGAACCTCCACCTCCAGAGAGAAATGACAACAACAAAACATGCTCAATTATCAGGGCATTAGGTGATGTAAGAGATAGTTGTCATACCTCTCAGAGGCTAGATATGTGAGGGAGTTATTTCTAAAGGTAATAGAGCAGTAACCAGCACGCAAGTGAAATGACTGTCACTCCAGGTCGAAAACCTTGTGGTATTGTTAAGGACCCACTAATTAAAAGATCCTCCACATAAAGAGCTATAAATGAACCTTAACCTTCTTTAAGAAGACCTTACAAAATACTGTACAACAAGGATTTTGTGGAGATGACGGCAAAGATCTTTAGCAAAGATCCTTGTTATAAAAAGCTATCTGCATGGTTCCATTGAGATCCCAGGGCTGCAAGTAACGGCCGGTCAACAGACAATGTCTGGTGAAAAATAGGTTTTGTCCAGTCAAATCTTTAGATGGCCGAACAATTTTTACAGTTGTTTACGGTGCATTGAAATCGCTGCTCATGTACAATGAATGCTTCAAAAATTTACTTTACCGAAAGTTTTTCTTAGAAAAAATAACAGTTCAAAAGGCTGGTTCTGCCTGCCTGAGAGAACTACTTGCCCTCCTGCTGAAAAAGTTAATGAAAACCCTGCAGGTAACCACACTTAATAGGAGCCCCAAGTAACTACATCACGGTACATACAACGTTCAACCCAATCACCAAAAGATATATCAAATCTTTGATACAAAAATGTCTTTGCTTATCAAGGAATAACATTTGCAATGTTTTATGGACCAGTTTTCTTTCCAGTTTATTTACAGTATTAAATTCAAAATGTTTACTGTAAAACTCAGAAAACCATGAACAACAGAGGTATTTATGGCATGTTATTGTGTAGCAAGGAAAACAAGCCAGTAGTAGGAATGAGAAGACTAAACCACAAATGGCAATGGTAATAAGTTGCGGTTTTGAGGTTTACTCCCATGACCTGAACTTTATTGTGATTGGTCACTACATAATTGACATGTCAGAATCGAATCAAATTGTTCATGGTTTTCTGAGTTTCACAGTAGTTAAACACATTAATTATATAGAGAATTTCATTAATTTTTTTTTATTTATTTTATTCACATCAGCAATAAAGGTGCCAGATTCTGACCTGCTTTTTTCAACTAAATGTATGTATATGTATGTATGCAACTTGCAGTATAAATCAGAATTTTTTGCTGTTAGGTGTCCTCATAGATCAGAATTATTATTATTATTTTTTTTATATATACATGTACTGTACAGCAATCTATGATCTACTCTGCAACTGCAACTGTAACTGCAGCTCCTCCCATTAGCAAGAAATTAAGACTTTTATCCTTGAGTCACCGAGTGCTCCACAGTTGCAAAGCTATGTAATGTAATTGATTGGATAAGAAAGAAGAAATTAGAACATAGCACTACCGAACTGTTTTGAAAGGGTCCAACAGTCCTCTCTTCTCAGTTACATGATATCTTTGTTAAAAAAATACTTACCTCCTGTTAATCCTTCCTTGCCGTATCTGTCATAGATTTTTCGCTTTTCCTCTGTTATAAAATAAAGAAAAGACCAGATTAGGACAGGGCCTTGAAAAAAACACTTTCAACAGTTACACTACCAGGGTTAATTCTTTCTCTGGATATCAAGCTAAAGAGTGGGCTGTTCCAGAAAATCTCCATACCCCTTGCCATGGAAGGTTTTCTGCTGCAAATGAACCACTCATATAATCTCGCTTGATGGTCTGCAAGCCCTTATAAACTGTGCAGGCTAAAACGGAATGATTACCAACATGCCCCTTGAACTTACTGTCTGACAGGACATCATAAGCTTCTGATATCAGTTTAAAGTTTTCCTCAGCTTCCTCTTTGTTGTCTGGATTTTTATCTGGATGCCATTTTAGAGCTAATTTTCGATATCTACAAAAAACAACCAAACCATAATTACTAAGAAGAATACATGTATATTACATGTAATAATTACATGTAATATACATGTATTAATAAATTATTATTAATCATTTAATCGTATCTATAACAAAATTCTTGATTGTGATTGGCTTTCCGCATGCCCATCTGCCACATAATCGACACATGCTCGTAATTTCAAATCTGTCTTATGCTTCACCCTCGTCCGATTATGACATTATTCACGCGACTACTCCGTTAATTGTACTCTGCTCGGTCGAGTTACTACAATGTATTGCTTATCAGTTTTCTGCTCTGCTCAGAGTTCAGATGAACTGAATTGTTTCCTAATTAGTTTAGCTCAACAAAATCAGTAAATGAAAAAAATATATATCAGAAAGAAATCGCCAATTATGGGAAGACTAAGTAAACAAATGCTGCAAAACCTGAGATAATCAGTATGTTGGGGACATTTGAGTCCCGCACAGTCCACGTTTACAAAGCCCCAATTGGAGTCAGAGTGGATACTTCTTAAATGTGCTGATAGCTGCTTACCTGTTAACTGAAACTTCTTTAAAACCCAATTTCAGTAGCACAATTTCAGTGCGGCACGTATATGTATGTATATTTTAGTTAACAAAGCCAATTCTCATAAGTGTGGTCTCGTAGAATGTAAAACGTAGAATGTTTTTCATCTGGGGAGGAAAACTCTATTGATGGACAATTTATTAGAACACATCTATCATCACCCTATCTGAAATTGAATTTATTATCAATCTCTGACATAAGAAAAGAACAGAAGGCAGTAATGCAGTCAATACAGATATCTTTGTTCCAGTGCAGGCAAACATTAAGAACACTATTGCATGCTAATAAGAATCGTGTTTAATAAACAAACCACTCCAGTAATTGCAACATTTCCAGCGAAAGTTCCCTGCAAAGTGTGCACAGAGTCAAAACAAAAACCCCAAACATGTATCTGCTTTTCCAACTCAGACTGGATTATTTTAGCTTTAAGTAACTGCGAAGACCCGCAAATTTGTTCTTTCGATTCATTAGCAGGAACGAATAGAATTGCCGCTTCCTTTCGATTCAGTTTTGATGACGTGCACAACGAAATCCGATGAATACCTACCAAACACGAAAACACTTACGCTTTTTTGATGTCTTGGTCGCTTGCACTCTTTGGGACTTCCAATATCGTATAGTAATCGGACATGTTTTCTCGTGTATCAGTAAGAAACAGACTCACATAGAAATCCTCAAGTTGAGCTTCAGAAGGTAAATGCCGGAAACATTTTCGAAGCCTCGTTTTGGCACCCGAACTAATTACGAAGATTTGTCGCCTCTGTGTCGTCACTTCTTAGGTGACGCTTCCGCCTCCGGTTTTTAAGTGCCTATGATCTGAGCTGATGTAAAAAAATAATTGCTGCTTATTTGAAAGGCTTTTTCAACAGTAAAGAAGAATGGCGTTTTTCTTTCTGGAATATCTCTTTGGGTTTTAGAGATATTTACATTTTTATTATGCAAATGAGGAAAGTGTGACGTCATAAATAATTCCACGGCCACGGTAAAATACTGAATCAAGAATATCTCCAGAAATATTAAAGCAGTGTTCTTTAAACTTGTCACTATATGTGGTTCCAATAAAACAGTACTTCCCTACTTGGGTTTGCAAAGCAACCAAGTCACTAAACGTCTGAAATCATGTATGTGCAATCTCTAGAAGTATTAAAGTCATTAAAGTGGTACTATGATCAAATTTTTACCCCTTGATATTTTAGGTGCATCACATAGAATTCCATGAAAGAATAAAAACGCCGTTTACCACAATTGCGGCTATAAAAGTTCTGTTTCCATGGCAACTCACTCCGTTTCCAGTCCCAACCCACTTGATTTCAATATGTTAGTGACTTTCAGCTCAAAAACCGGTACACGGTATGCAACTGGTGCCTCGTATGCATAATCCAGCAGGCATATAAATATTTATTTGTGTCCCCGTGCAATATTGCAAATATGAAAATGGAACGCTGAGGTTAGCCAGAAATGCCTTTAATATTGGGGAGGTCTGGAACCCAGTACGTTGCCATGATAACAAAACTTTTAAGCTCGTATTGTGAAGCACCTTTATTTCAATCTTACTTCGCAAAAATCGAACATTTCTGATACAAATAAGTACATGTAATCGCATAGGGCCGGGGCAATTAAGAATTAATTTCACGAGTATTTTCAAAGTTTTTACAGAATTGAAAATAGAAGTGAAATTAATCCTTAATTGCCCGAGGGCACTTGCGATTACTTGTTTATCACATAAAGGGCAAAATTTTGTACAAAGGACAACTTTCAAGGCCTTGCCGTCGCGTAAACAGATTTGCAGGTTGTCATTATTTACCAGGCTAGCAGTAGCACGGTGAAAGCCTACTATAATAGTAAGCAAAACACGGCAACTTGGTTCAATTCACTCAAGGCCATTTCTTTACAAACAAAACTATAGGCAATCTAATTTTATTCACCTGTTTTGCGAAGCTTGCAACGGCGTGAAACTACTTCACCGATCGATGATAGACGTAAACAAGTGTCCAAACAAGCTATAATAACTTCTTGAACCCAAAACTGTCCTTTCCACTGTGAAAACTTCACGTACCAACACAATTTACGCTGTTTTTACGCCGATAAGGTAAGCTGCAATACTTTTAAGGCGACCCGAAGCAAAACGAAGAAATTAACTTTCAGTTTGGCGGCCATAAAGTTCTGTGATTCTATGCTTCGTGCAACACCAGCCGTCCCCACTTAAACGTTTTTAAGGCTTCGAATCAATGCATTTTTTCTCGGAAAAATCCTTTTGCTTGTCCACCAAAAGACTGCGGTTTGTTGCATGTTGATTCTCTTTCACGTTAAGATGAAATAACCGTGTTTAGATCAAACTCAGAAGCGATGCGTTTCTGAAATTTCTTTTCAAAATCCGTTTGAAGCGGGAAACCAACTCAATGCAGGCGTGCTCAGCCAATCAGCATCAAATAATTTTTCCCGGGGCAAATACAAAAATTAATAAAAAATGCCCTCTGTCTCAGCCAATTAGCGTTCAGTAATTTTGCCCCGTATGTGATAAGCCGAGATATTGGTTGAGTATATGACGTCATCACTTGGCTAATTTGCATATCGTAAAAACTTGAATATCTCTGGAACGAAAAGTGATATTTAACAATTATTCCATGAGCGCGCGTTGGATATGAGATGATAGATAGCCAACGAGGCGCGTAGCGCCGAGTTGGCTATAATCATCTCATATCCAACAAGTGCGAGTGAAAAAAAAAACGCCCCCAAAATATAGAAAACTAGAGTACAATAAAAACAAAAAGGCCCAAAAAAATCACGCATACGCTCGCCATTTTTGTAGATCATGGTATAATGGCTCATATACCATGATGGCCTAGCCAATGAAAACTCTGGAATTGCATTATCCAATGATGCAGTTTTTAATAATTGAAAATAGTAAACAGCGTTTTTCTTCTCATGCAAGCTACTTGTTAATATTTTAAAATGGCTTCAATAGGAAAGATGCGATTTTCGTCATAGTTCCACTTAAGCACCAGAAATGTTTATCACCTCAAGTAGTTAACCCTTTAATGCGCACAGTTGACTTATAGATTTTACTCTGTCTAACGCCAGACGATTTTACTCG
>CM042752.1:7987822-7999675 GCA_022496165.2 Catalaphyllia jardinei
TAGCACTAAAATTTACACTTCAGAGTTAATTCTCTGTTACATCATTTATCTTCCATAGACAGACAGTGAGTGGCGTAGCCAATAAGAAAACGGCATTTCTGTAATGTTACGCATTGTTTTCGTGTTCATCCAGGTTTAAACAACCACTGGAATCTCGCTTCCAGCCTTCCTTAATGTGTCCTGTACCCTTTCAGTTATATCCGCAGTTCCCTTGCTTACCCACCCCAGCCATGCCCCATCGTTCTTTGCCCTAATCTTCTCCACGAAATTCAAAATTCCAACATTCTTTGTCTCAAAGCTGCCGTATATTTTTTTCTTAACCGCGAACCAAGTGACAGCAGCATTAAAAACCAATCTCAAACTCTGCTGTCCGTCACTGGACAAAAACATTTTTCGATAACTTGCTGAAGACTTTGAATCTATTTTAATGCGAAAATATATGAAGATTTCGAAAGATTACTTACAAAGTTTTGACTTTTGATGCAAAGCCAAACACGGGAAATTTGTCCATTTCTCGGCATCTCACCACTGAGAGATCATCACTGCAATCACACTGCAATGGGCATTCATTCTTCGCTTGAGCGAACGACAATAAAACCATCAAAACAAGCGCAATGCTTAGTTTTCTCAAAATCATCTCGAAGCAGTCCAAAAACGCGCCTTAACAGCAAACGAAGTTGAACTGAGTGATAATTGACGCTTTGTGACGTCGCGCTTGATAAAGTAATTACCAGATTACTAGCGCGCGCGGCTCTCCCCACCTTAATTACAGGCTTTCCAAGCTTTGTTGCAATTAAGCAATTAACTATATTCTAATGGTTCCCGCATGAACCTTTTGAAAACGCTCTAGTTCTAGTGTGGATAGATGGAAACTCAGGCTTTTGAAAATGATAACGAAACAAGCGTCTTTTATTGTCATTTCCATCAACGTTTCGAGCCTTTTAGGCCCTGACTGAACACATAACTTCGTTTTTCAAAGTATTCGCTTTCGTCTCAACGAAAACGAAGTAAACTCCACTCTCAACCATACTAGTGTTTTCCTTTTGTCTGCACCTCTCTACACTAATTCCTTTTCATTCAAAAAAGCGTACTTTTAATACGTTTCCGCCTATCGTTCACGCTAAAACGCCCGAAACCGCGTACGGAAACGACAGCACATGACGCTTTTCTTGGTACCGTTTTCAAAAGCCTCTGTTTGCACCTACCCACATAAAACGGAGCGTTTTCAAAACGTGTTTCCAAAAGATTCGGTCGTTTTAATGTGGACCGGCGATAGACGAAAACGCATCAAAAAGTATGTATTTTCATTCGAATACACTCTCGTGTAGACATATGAAAAGAAACCTAAAACACTAGTGTGGGCCAAAACAATTTGCTTCGCTTTAGTCGAGACGAAAACGCGCACCTTTAAAAACGCATTAGGATCTGTAGGGCACGGCGAGGATTTGTAATGACCAAATAAACAAACAAACAAAAACACCGCTATACTGAGTTGGTGGTTTAGATTAATCAGCTCGGACAACAACTCTTATCATTTGTTCGTAGTTATGAAGAATTCCATGACAGTTCAGCGAGTTAGTACCCAATAACAAAATAGAGCGTTTTCACTCTTGTGGCCGATTCAACGCGCATCCAAATTTATGAGAGCAAAAGTGAGTGTTAATATAAAAAAAGAGTTGAACCCCCACAGGATTGGTTTGGTTCACCAACATCTTTGTTTTGGGACACCAATATCGGGTTATCATGACGTCATGTGAAAACGTTCTATTTTCGTCCCGATTTTGCCGAAAACGTCACGTGTTCCCCAGCGGCTTTGAACCACAGGAGAACCCACCGGCCAGGTCATTGTATCAGATATTTCAAAGAGTCAGGGAGTACCTACAAAAAGATCTCGTTTTCTTTTTTAGATCTTATCGTTTAAATCCATTAATCGTCCGAAAAAAGGGAGACTGGAACACTTCCTTGCTGGCTTCGAAAATCCTTGTTCATCGAAAACTTACCTTCATGGTATTATAAAAAAAAGTATTTGTCTCTTGCGCAAGGTTTTCATGGTTTTTGTGAGGACAGTTCAGAAATATGTCCTCGAAGGAAGGTCTATGGGTGAAGTGACTCGTCCTATTTAAAGAGCCAAAGGCAGAGAATGCAGTTTCCAGGAGGCTTTCCAGGACTGTTCCTCTCCCAAGTTCTAAGAGAAAAGCCCTGGAAACGAAGATGGCAGACAAACGATGATAAGGGGGCTGGATAGGGGTCGGTGGCGAGATGCTGAAATCTCCGTCATCAGTTTAATTACCGGTGATTTCTCAGTCAAAACTAGCTTTAAGCATATTTAACAACGCGTCCTTTCTCAGCTAACATTATTTACAAATTGTGACGATTCACCGCAGCTATCAGGTAAATTTATCCGCAAGATCCCCAAGAGCTGAGAAAAATCGCAAATTATCCCTGTGTTATGAACAGGCTCTCTTCATAGTCATTACTACTAATGCATCATCTTGGCTCATTCACTGTCAGCCTTGTTACCAGGGTCTCTCGTCTTCCCGCCCTTTCGCCAAGCCCCTCCCCGACAGAGATTGAAGGAGATTTACCTTACGAACAAGCTTGACGCATCGTTTTCCTTTTGGGGGGCAGTCCCATGGAAAGGAAGACAGGTTTCGTACCAAGCCCGGCGTCTTACAGAGGGGATCTAGGCTTAAGGAGGCTTGAAAGGGTTTTTCGTTGCTGCAGTGTTTGTGAAACGATGGAAGATTACAAAGAAGGATATTTAATGGTGTGGGCAAACTATGTCTTCTTGCAACTCTATTGTTGGGCTATACTTTAAGGGTACTTGTGACGTCATATCAGTTACCATGGCAACGCACAAGGTGCACAAAAACGTTCACTAAATTTCAGTTTCTGAAAATTATCTGAAAAACTAATTCGATGACCTAACATTTTTATTTCTTGGTTGGAAAGTTCCCTAAACTCTAACTTTTCAGACAGTATGGAAAAAAGTTATCTAGTAAAATTAAATATATGTAAAGAAAATACGATTTATGGCTTACAGAAAATTCTACTAGATAATTTTCTCCGAAACTTTTATATTTGAACTTTTATATTTGAATGGTGCGTGCATGCAAAAAATCAAGATAGGTCACCGAGCAAAATTTCGAGCTAGAAACAAATATTTTTTTTTTGCAGATTTTATTTCCGTTTCGCGCGATTTTACGCAAGATTTAACTTCCGGTGTGCTAATTTTGATTCATTCAGCTGACGCGTGTGTTTTCCCGCTCGCTTGCAACTAAAAACCCTTTCGAGCCTCCTTAAGGAACGAAAACGGACGCTTTCGCAGGCAAGGAGAGAGTGTCACAAAACGAGAAAGCTATCAGCTGGAATGGGACGTACCCAAAACTAGACTTCCCAGGCAAGTAGTCGGGCGTATAGGAAAGAGCCCCACATGAAAAGAACTGTAACACACACAATTTCGTATAGAGAATTTATTAACATTTGTTTCTTTTTTTTTTTTTGAAATTTGAAAATACATTCGCTTGTGACGCTAGTCGTTGAAAGCCATCGCATTTATATCTAGAATGAAACTCTTCCAAGATCAAGGGTCCACACATAAGCAAGGAAAGGCTCAAAGACTCGTAAAGAAACCGAACAATCTGGCATTAGTTCCAGTGTCCTATTTTCTTTCTCGGTGCGCAGGACGTCCGCGCTGTTTGTGTGCATTCTTACCGCGCACCGCGTGATTCACACGCTGTGTCACGCTGTGTCACGCTGTCATGCACCGAGCGAATGCGATAAGAGAGGAAACTGGTGTGGATTAAGAGATCTTGGACGTTAAGTGACCCATCCTTTTCCTTTGTTGTGCGAAAAAATAAAATAATCTACCAAAGGGTTGACATTTTTACCCCAACCACAATTGAATTCTGTTTTAAGCTCTTCGTTTTTGTTGTACGATGGCTTCAAATGCTCTTTCACTGGTTAGTTTTAGGAAAAGGATGTCAGTATGTTGAACCCATGTTGATTTCACACACTTTACGTCTGAAACAGAGTCACTGACCCCCAGTTTTCGCTGCATTTGTGACTCAAGTAACTCATTATCAAGACGCGTTATAAGTTTGAATTAACTCAATGTTAAACGATTTTAGCGCGAACGTCCTTACGACACACTGTTTTAAGTTTAGAAATGCTCTACAGAGCAAAGCACACCACGTCAGTGGTTGAACCAAGAGTTTTTTTTCCGTGGAATGCACGTAGGAGTGTGAATGAATCCATCGAAGAGAGGCGCGGGATTGCGGAAAATTGATTCAGTGCTTCGAAGAACAACGCATGAAGCAAATGAGCTCTATTCTTGTTTTTGAGATGAAAATAGTACAGAGGCGTTTTTCTGCAATCCCGCACCTTAATGGATTGCTGAGTGTCGAATGTCGACATGGGATCATAGCTGATAGCAAGTTGAAACCTTCAGAAGTTTCAACAACCTCCCATTACCTAAGAAAACACTCCTTAACATCTATTAAAACCCCAAGGAAAAAAAAGCCCTTTCGTTTCAAAACAAATAATAAAAAAATAAAATAAAACCATTTTTCTTCACTGGCGCTTTAGAAGCGCTGATCAGGTAATTTTCTACTGCTAGTAAGCAGCAAATAACTCGCGTTCAAACATAATGGAAATGCGATGAAAATAATATGACAGTACTGATCAAGAGAGAATGATCCAAGGAGAGTCTTTTTGCGATCCTAGAGTTCATTTTCGTTTCTATTTTTAAGTTAAGGGTCTGTCAGGCTTTCAGACAGAATGGGGAACTTGACTGACTGTGAAGTGAGCATATGGGCTCCTCCAGGCAAAGAACGTGTTTTCGCTGTAGACCTAAAAATACCGTACAGAGAAAAGTAACTTGTGTATGGGGATTTTTTTTCTCTCTTGTAGCTTCATTCTCTCTTTGAGAAAATGGAATGTAGAGAAAAAAAAACAAACGCAAATGAAGTGCCACCTTAGACCTAACAGAACTTCACACCAGTTATACAGGTCTGTCTTTCAGACGACACAATAACACACACTTGAAAATGAAACTGTGGGAACTGCATCCTATGAGAATCTGATAAATCTAAGCAGAGAAAACGAAGTCTCGTTCGGTCACAATGAATTCTACAATGTTCATACTGCACTAGACATTTCAACAGCTCCCTTGACTGCTACTTAATTCTGAGCCAATCATATGTTGATGTTCGACCGTAATCTTGCGCCCAGATCTTCCACGGCCAAGCGGAAGAGCGTTCAACACAGTGAGACCTGGGTGCAAGGTTAGCTCGACGCAGTTCACATGGGTTAACTATTTAAGGTGGCTGACCTCACTGAACATTCAGTTTGTCAAGGCTTGCTTCAAGCCTTGACTTTCTACACGAGCTAAAAAGTTAAGAATTCTTTTTATATATTTATATATATAGCATTTACAGAATATTCTTGCTTCCCTGTTTTATATTTGCTATGCAGGGGTAGCATTTTAAAAGCCATAATTTAAATGACAACTCTTCTAGCAACTGAGGTTTTTAAAAACCCAGCCACTTTAGACATATATGTACATGTAATAATTATAAAGATGCCAAGGTTGGGCTGGAAGAATCCCTGGACGAATGACAGGTTTTACCGACACACTGTACCTGTGACTACAATGAATGATAAAAACTCTTTAATCTAAGCTATGACTAATTTTGATAAAGCTCGAATTCGACGGAGCCATGTCACGAAAGAAAACTCGAAACAACCGAGTCTAATAACGTAGAGAAACACCAAACAGAAAAATGTTACTAATTCGATTTCCGCAGCTCTCTCGAGTCCGGTCAACGTGCCTCCTTCGAGGGAGGGGGAGGGGGAAGGTGCGCGGGCTCCTTTGCCAAGCAGCGGCTGATAATCGAACCAAATAACGTTAAACCAAAAGGAAAACGAATGGTTGATATTGAGAGATAATGAGACGGATTATGAATAACGAACTTGAAAAATTCAGGCTACATTTCCAATATAGGTCTTCCATGGCGTAGCTCCTTTAACCACATTGCACAGTGTGGACCAGAATTGGACTGGACAGTATACACCCAACTACATGAAGCCTGAGTTAATGGTAAATTCTGACCAAATTGGAAGCTGGATCAATCAGAGGAACAGCAAAGATGGCTCTACTAGCAGCAAGAAAGGTCGAAATGTTCCTCTGTCTAGATCAGCAGTCACCTAACATTTATAGCTATACTTCACTTAAATTCGCACACGAGTCTGTAAGGTAAATCTTTAAGGACAGAAATAAAATGCTACTGTAAGCTATTCTTTCTAAAATCATTCTTATCTCTCATGTCTCAGCTTGTTCCTCTTCCATGGATTCATCGTGAATACTTCTGAAATTTCAAGTAGACGAAAAAATTAAATACAATCAAAGAACTAAATAAGTCTTGGGGACACTAAGCCCAGCTCAAACAGGGTTGATCAAAGGCGTTCTTTTTAGTTATAAATTGACTGTGATTTGCCTGTGGCATTTGACCACCGCGAAGCACGGACTCTGGTTAATTTAACAGGACTAAAGCGGTATTTATCATGTTAAAGTGCCCCTGTAACAAAAAATAAATTATTTTTTTCCTTTGGATTTCAAAACTATGTTAATTAAACACTAAGGGACCCAAGTTTTAATCCCTGATTTAAAATAGGCACCTATTTATTTTAACTGGAACTTTCCTATTTAATGATCCGCCATTACTAAATTTAAGTTCTTGAGAGAGCTGGATCGAGGAGAAAATGACGTCAAAGGCTCACTAGATTAAGAATGCGATGCGTGTGTACGCTGCAGAAATAATATGCAGCACAGGAGTTTTGGGCTTTCACACTTTTAAACTCGCACTTTGCATACATAATAAGCTGCGTTCACACGCAGAAATTTAAGCTGGTGAGCCTTTGACGTCACTTTTCCCGGATCCAACCCTCTGAGGTCAAATCGGTCAGGTTTGAACGTGAGTGATGGCGGATCGTGAAATCCAAAACTTACACTCAAAGTAAACGGCCTTTGGATAAAAATGAAAGCTCGGAATTTTGCCAGTCAAGTGTTAAGCAGACACACTTTCAGAATCTCAAGAAAAAAGGAAGTGATTTTTTTATCACAGGGGCACTTTAATAATATAGATGAAAATATTACTCGATTCTGTTTGCAATCGTATCGTGAAAGGTATGAACGGATTTTTCTTCAGGGTGATTACTTTCGTTTTGCCCTGGTTTCCCTACACTCAATGGAAAAGCTCTCAATTGAAATCTCTAACAAGGGCTAACACACGGAACGTTTTAATCTGTCTTACTTATCGGATTCCTGTACAACTCCCATAGAAAGCGACGCCAGCGCAGTCACGGTGTCTGCCTCTTCTTTCTCTCGCTGTTGAGCCTGTACTAATGATTGACAGATCTGTGTGGCAGCCCGCTTTACATTGTTCCAGTATCTACCTGCAAGACAGAAGACATCACCTCCAATAGCAATAGCTACGTGTCTATGGTTTTCTAGTCCAGGTCTAGTGACTGGGTTAAGTTTGCGTTCAAGCAGTTGCTGATCAGGTCCAGACAGCTTATCCCGGTTTCCTTATCGTAAAGCAACTAGGAGTGTCTCTGCTTCTCCCTGAATGGGATGCTAGGCCATTGAAGAGTTACCCCCAACATTAAATTCACTGGTACCACACTGTGAGAGTTAAGTGTCATGCCCCACAACACAACACAAAGGTAACAAAACCTTTGATGAAAGAGATGTTAAAGGAGATAGGTCATGCTAGTCACAGAATTAACTCAAGTTCACAATAAAGGTTTAAACCTACAGAAATACTCTAAACAAACCCTCAAAAGTCAAAAGGGCACATGGTTGGGCAAACTGGGAGAAATATAAAATGGATTACATTCGGGCAAACTTTGTTAATTCGTATGAAAAAGCCATTTATAATTTTCAGATATCATCCTTGTTTGGCACCAGTCCTAGACTAGAATGATTGTTAATCTTGACTAACACTTGTTCATTACACTTACCTTGAATAGTTATGGTCTTCTCAAGGACGGCGACTGCATTTGCATTTGGAGCCCGCTTGATACTCTCCTTAGAAAGTTCAGGCACCTACGACAGAGAGATCACGAAAGAGACCCTTAAAATGCCAGAACATAGCAGATTCAGCTGTCCTTTGCACTCACTGTTAAAATGCAACAGAGGACATCACAATACTCTCCAGTCCTCAGAAGTTTAGAGCAATTCATCCCAATTCCCCAACAGCTTCACCACTCACCGTTGCCCGTGGATCAATTACAGCCTTAGTGCTAAATAAAACAATTCTGAAAATTATTTACCACATAGTGTTTTACCTTTTCTCCTAACAAAGCCTTCACACATGCCTCGGCTGCATCACACAGGGATGGCAAACTGTAGCCTCCTTCAAGTGCCATGACCACATGGCCCCCAGCCAAATCCATTAGCTGCTTGGTTAACTGTGCATAACCTGACAAAGGTAAGGCCTAAACATTACCAACTCTGCACCAAGAAGATTTCAGTGGTTTTGCACTATTATATACTGAGAGTAGTATTAGGTAGCGATATGGTTCCAACCCAAACAGAGCCCAGCATTTTTTGAAATATGCCATTCAGAGAGCAGTGTTTGGATCACATGGCTAAAGTGCATAAAAAAACACATCCTGAACTACTGATATGCTGAGAAACGACTACCAAATCGTGCAACTTTTTTTCACCAGTTTAGAATTGCTTCCCCATGTCCACTATTTACTTACTACATTCGGAATCAAATGCTGTTTTTACAGATTCAGAAGCAAAATCTCTGTTTTGAAAAGTTACTTTTCTGATCAAAATCTACTCATTTCTTAAAGAGGCTCAGTCACGCTATTTTGGGCCACATACAAAATTACATTTCCACTGAAGGAAACCTGAAAATAGTTGTTTAATAAGATAAAAAAAATAACACAGAGATAGTAATAAACTATAAAGGAACAAGGACGGTTAAGGATGGAGAAGATAAACACAGATTACAAATTTAGAAACACTTTTCAACACGCGCACGCCGTGGCATAACTCCTTTAAGACAGAACCTTCATACTTACATGCCGCCGTAACCTGATAACCTCCCAAGGCAGGAGAATGGCCAGCTGCTGCATCAAATCCTGCTGACACTAGCACAATGTCTGGTTGAAATTCCTTTGCTATGGGAATTACTATAGAACGGAAAGCCGCGAAATACTCAGGATCACCATACACAGGCTCTGTTGATGTAAAACAAGGATATTGTCAAACTTCTCTACTGCGCTTGATATATCAAACACAAAAAGTCGTATTGAACCACGTTTCCAAACACCAAGGAAAGAGTTGAACAAACGAAGCGTAGAGGAGTATTCTTGAGGAACTTTGTATTCCATATTGAGTACAATTTTGGAGTTTGGCACTTTAAGGAGATAACAGATTAACAGTGTTGTAACTCACCTAACCCTCCCATAAAAGCGATGTTTACATTGTAACCCACACCTATTCCAGCACCACACTAAAACAAAACGAATATTATTATTTTAAAAAACAAAACTTATTACAACATTTGCTCTAAGAGCAAAAAGAGCTCATCTAGAGAGCTTATGCTGTCAACAATGCATATTACAAGTGACGATCGAACAAAACAGACTCAAGGGAATAGAAGTTAACAGAAACGGTTGGGCAAGGAAATAAATGACTGGACGTACTGAAAAAACACAGTCATACATAAAATTTACATTATGAAGTAATCAAGTAAACTAAGTTTGACATACTAAACATTTTTTTAGATTTACTTGGCCACTGTGTCTTGATCTTAGAAATCCAATTCCAATTCAACATTGTTACTTGTTCTGTAAACATATATCACGTGAAATAGTCAACAAACCTTCATTCTTTACAACACTAATTTATTATTACCTCTTCCGATTTTCCCGTACCAGGAAAAAATGTTCCATCATCGTGTCGGTGAATTGAAATGTACATCACGTGAGGGTCGTCATAAAACATCTGCTGAGTTCCGTTGCCATGATGAATGTCCTAGAGAAAAACAATTGAAGCCATGTTATAAGAAAACACGGCACATTTAATGAAACATACAGGTGAATCTGTAACACAAGCCAAATTATGAACCATACTAGGCCAGTTTCCCAACTTATTGACTCAACATTATAGGCCACTAAAATAGCAAAATGCAGAGAAAGGATGCCCAGCAACTGACTGATTTCCTGATCCATAAGCACCACACCCAGTCATGCACTCAATAATGTATTTTGCAGTGATGCAATCAATTACCGTAATAATCCTCTAAAGATTCCTTTAGGCCCAGGAAGCCTTAGAAAACGATTCCTTGTGGAGAGAGAATTCCACCTTTTCTCGGTTTGTTTTCTTAGTGTTCCAGCATGTCCAGATCCCACAAACAATCCTGAATACGAGTTATTTCTGAAAATTAATCTGTACAAACAAGATCCCACCCACCACACATAATCTGCGCATTGAAGTATACAGTGTAAACTGTAAACTGTCAAAACCCACTCTTATTGTAGGGTTTAAACTGAAATTCTGAAAAAGATACCACACTAAATAAAAAGCAGACCTACACAGAACACAATAAGAGCACTAACCCAGTCTACTATAAGAACTCTTTCAACGGACAACTTCAGTCTTAAGAGTCTGGCTGCAATTGCTACACTGTTGAAGTAACAGAAGCCCCTGAAATAAAAACAAGTGTTCAAGATTACCATCTTGTGTGACTGTCTGGTGAGAATGGTGCTAAGAAAGACAGCTGGAACAAACAACTAGAAACCACTGAGAAAGCACAAGCTAAAAGCTGTATGAGCACAAGATTTCTATTTAACAATTAGACTACGAGCAGATAGTCAACGAGGCGCAGCCGAGTTGACTATCCCTCGTAGAAAATGAGGGCAAGTGGTCTAATTGTTTTAGTATAAATTTACCGGTCTCATTGCATAAAAAGAAAAAATGTCAAGTACAGCGTAGAAAAGAACTGTTTTGTTATGTTACATACGTGATGCGCGATGTGCATTGATTCGTAACTGTTTTCTATGAGCAGATAGAAAACGGTAATACAGCCAATGAAATTCACGGATTCACAAAAGATTCTGTTAAATTTATACCAATTAACAATAGCGTGTTTCTGTTGAAGAACTATCGACTGATAGTTGCTCTGGGGAAATTTGATGTCCAAGAACCAAGGCTTTGAGGGCAAATATGCTAGTTTTAAGAACATCAAATTTCCAAGGGAAAACTATCAGACCAATACTTCCAAGACATGAACACTCTATTGTCTTTATTGTTCACCACTAAATTTTCTTCTGCATGATAGTCCAAAAATCAATTGAATTATTTTCATTTTTTGGGATGAAAGCTGTGAAAGCCAAATGTAAAATTTGAAAAAGAAAACAGACAAAACTCCCTTAAGACAATTTTAATTGTTTGTTGTTGTTTATTAAAACGGACGAATACTATCCATCCTGGCATTTTCTGTGGACGGGCACTAATTAAACAATAGAGTGTTTCTGTCGAGGAACTATCAGACCGACCGTTCCGAGACATAAACACTCTATTGTCTTTATTGTTCACCACCAAATTTTCTTCCGCACTCCAGTTCAAAAATCAATTAGACTTCAATTGAATTATTTTCAAGATTTCGATACGAAAGCCGTGAAAGCCAAATATAAAATTTGAAAAATAAAACAGACAAAAGCCCTTACTACAATTTCAGTTGTTTATTTTCGACGAAACCCGCTTGTTTACAACAAAATTTCCGGCGGACGACTACTATCCATCTGGGTATTTTCGGCGGACGACTACTATCC